>CAVLJG010000001.1:5651210-6251210 GCA_963669975.1 Acanthoscelides obtectus | reverse complement strand
ACATTAAGGTGAGATGTCGCAGCTATTTTGCGAAATTTCGAGTTGAAATTTTAATCAGTTTCAGTAGACCTAAAACTTGATTTAAACGTTTTTATTTTCAGGTATAAAAAGGCCTCGGTCTATGCCACCCACCATTTCACCGTGTCCATTTAATTACGTAACACCCTGTATACCAATTCTACGATCTTTTTCATGCTGGAGGAGTCAGTCGCAAATATACTAAGTGACCTATAAATCCGAACACCCAGTTTAAATGGTTTTATTTTAATAAAAGTTGGTGAATGTATGTATCTTACTGTAAATAACAAGTGAAAAAATTTTCAGCCTTATCAGTTGGACATTCCGGTTTTTATACAGCTTTTTTTTAATTCACTAACGCTCTAAGAATGAATATTTCAGCCGTAGTAAAGAATCAACGTTGGCGGATTTTTGTTCTTGACATCCTTTACGATCGGTTACGATGCCTAGAGTACGGAGACCTGTACGATTTCGTCAACTTAGTGAGTTTGATAGGAGCCGTATAGTGGGACTTCGGGAAGCTGGACTTTCTTTTCGGGCAATTGCAGTTAGAGTGCAAAGAAGTCTAGACACTGTGGTTAGGTGTTGTCAGGCATCGCTTCGAGAAGGCCGTACGCAGGCACTGGACGCTGCCGTAGAACAACAGACCGTGAAGATCGCCGCCTAAGATTATTGGCCTTAAGGAACCATTTCTCCACTACCAAGTCCACTGCAAATGAATGGTTTGCAGAACACGGAAGACCTATTGGCATGCGAAGTGTTTACCGACGAATGAGAAGTTTTGGCTTGTTTTCATACCGGCCACACTGGGTCCTCACTTTAACTCGAGAACACCGACGTAATCGCCTTGAGTGGTGCAGACAACGGTCACTCTAGGAACAGGAATGGAACAGTATTGTCTTTATTGATGAGTCTCGATTTTGTTTATGCATGCACGATGGTCGTGCCAGGGTTAGAAGGCGACGTGGTGAAAGGAGGAATCCACAGTTTTTTGTTGAAAGACATCTTCATCACACTGTTGGAGTTATGGTTTGGGGTGCTATAGCTTATGGTTCCAGGTCACCTTTAATCTTCATCAGAGGTAACATAAACTCGCAGCGTTATATCCACGAAGTTCTAGAACCCCATCTTTTACCCTATCTTGACACCCTGGCAGATCCAACTTTCCAACAAGATAATGCCCGACCACATGTTGCAAGAGTCACAATAGACTTTTTTCAACATAATGATGTCACATTGTTACCATGGCCACCAAGATCTCCCGACTTATCCCCAATTGAGCACGTGTGGGATATGATGGGTAGGAGATTGCTCAATTTGCAACGTCCTCCTCACACTCTAGAAGCACTTCGAGAGGAGTTGGTGGTTGCCTGGAATGAGATACCACAGGAGGACGTTGACCACCTGATCAGAAGCATGCCTAGGCGCGTTGGTGAATGCATAGCACATCAGGGTGCATCCACACATTATTAAAGGTCAAAGGGCTTTAAAGCAGTGCAATCATTTTGAAATGTTTATCATTTACTTATTATGCTTCATTAAGTACTTATAAAAAATTTTATTGAAATAAAACCATTTAAACCGGGTGTTCGGATTTATATGTCACTTAGTATATCTTGCCTTAACTTTGGAGTCTCTTACAAGTTACAACCATTCAGTATTGCACCTCAAGAACCAAACCTTAATACTACAAGTTAGTTGTCAGTTGTCAAATTGGTATTAAAACTATATACACTCTTCGAAAATATGTAACATTTGATCCTTTATTCAAAAGAATACATCTTCCGAAAAACAATTTCAGCTAAATGGCTGCCGCGGCTGGCCTGACAGTAGTTCATCCTCATAACCCAATTTTGAAGCACATTTTCGATAGTTTGTGGGTCTATTTCATCACTAGCTCGACGGACATCAATTGTTTGAGGATCGTTAGTGTAACAGCGGTCCTTTACGGTACCCCATAGGAAGTAATCCATGGGCGTCAAATCACAGTTATGCGCTGGCCAATGAACGTTTCCAAAACGCGATGACCGAACTTAGTATGTAAAGGATCGATTGTTGCACGGTTGACGTGGCACGTTGCGCCATCCTGCTTGAACCAGAGATTGTGCAAGTGCATGTCGTCTAACAATGGCCACAAAAAGCTCCTCAACATGTCTCTATAGCGATCCCCGTTTACCGTCACGCTGTTACCATCTTCATCTTGAAAAAGGTAGGGAACAATAGTCCCACCAGTCCAAAAGCCACACCAAACACTTACTTTCTGCAACACAGCACTCACTTTGAAAATAGGCTTTCAATATTTCCCACCTTTGTTCAAGATTAATACGATCCATTACTCACAACGGAAATTTGACATAGTATGTTGAGCATGGAAGTCAAAATAACACCAACTTTTACAATCCGTTACAATAACCCGATGATATACGCACCCTATGAAAACAAATTAGACATTTGACTATAATCAAGTTTACAACGAATACAAAAACATCCCTAACTGTGAACCCAATGAAGTAAATTACCTCGTAAACCGAAATTCAGTATTCCATTAACGTAACTGAAGTGAACAGAAATACCCTGCTTTTATAGTCTCCGATGCGCTTTGCAAGTCACAAACTGGCTGACGTGTTCAATACCTCGATTGCAAAGGATCCAATCTAATTGCTATTCAGACTGTTTCGAGCCAAGCGATATATAAACCGACTATTTCCACTTTGAGAGCTTACTACAATCGTATCAATGTATTTAGCTTCCTTAGAGTGAACACACAAATATAAATAGTTACATTTGAATCGAAAAGCTAGGGAATTTGCTTCATTTGCTTGAAAGTACAGGGTAGAATAAGCAAGATGTTCGATTCTAAGGGCTGGGCGCATTGTTCCTCCTTGGAGCTTCTTTATGCGAAGATACCTTATTTGCTCCAACAGTTTTGGCAACTATATAAATACTTTTAATTTATTCGGTTTCTTGGTGTACAGGGTTTGTCCGAAAAGTAATAGGACTGAGTCGATTTAAAAAAATTTATTGAGCCAATCGTTACAATTATACTAAGTGACATATAAATCCGAACACCCAGTTTAAATGGTTTTATTTTAATAAGATTTTGTATAAGTACTTAATGAAGCATAATAAGCAAATGATAAAAATTTCAAAATGATTGCACTTCTGTAAAGCCCGTTGACCTTTAATAATGTGTGGATGCACCCTGATGTGCTACGCATTCTCCAACGCGCCTAGGCATGCTTCTGATCAGGTGGTCAATGTCCTCCTGTGGTATCTCATTCCAGGCAACCACCAACTCCTCTCGAAGTGCTTCTAGAGTCTGAGGAGGACGTTGCAAATTGAGCAATCTCCTACCCATCATATCCCACACGTGCTAAATTGGGGATAAGTCGGGAGATCTTGTTGGAAAGTTGGATCTGCCAGGGTGTCAAGATAGGGTAAAAGATGGGGTTCTAGAACTTCGTGGATATAACGCTGCGCGTTCATGTTACCTCTGATGAAAACTAAAGGTGACCTGGAACCATAAGCTATAGCACCCCAAACCATAACTCCAACAGTGTGATGAACATGTCTTTCAACAAAAAACTGTGGATTCCTCCTTTCACCACGTCGCCTTCTAACCCTGGCACGGCCATCGTGCATGCCTAAACAAAATCGAGACTCGTCACTAAAGACAATACTGTTCCATTCCTGGTCCCAGATTGACCGTTGTCTGCACCACTCAAGGCGATTACGTCGGTGCTCTCGAGTTAAAGGGAGTACCCAGTGTGGCCGGTATGAAAACAAGCCAAAAGAAATTCGTCGGTAAACACTTCACATGCCAATAGGTCTTCCGTGTTCTGCAAACCATTCATTTGCAATGGACCTGGTAGTGGAGAAACGGTCCCTTAAGGCCAATAATCTTAGGCGGCGATCTTCACGGTCTGTTGCTCTACGGCGGCGTCCAGTGCCCCTTGCTCTTTGCGTACGGCATTCTCGAAGCCATGCCTGACAACACCTAACCACAGTGTCTACACTTCTTTGCAGTCTAATTGAAATTGCCCGAAAAGAAAGTCCAGCTTCCCGAAGTCCCACTATACGGCCCCTATCAAACTCACTAAGTTGACGAAGTCGTACAGGTCTCCGTACTCTAGGCATCGTAACCGATCGTAAAGGATGTCAAGAACCAAAATCCGCCAACGTTGATTATTTACTGCGGCTGAAATATTCATTTTTAAAACCATTTAAACTGGGTGTTCGGATTTATATGTCAACCAAGAAGAACACACAAAAAAAAAACAGAACAAAGACAATCACAATAAACGTGTGTACATATTGAAAAGCTATCATGTGGTTTTAGAAAGGTTAAAAAAATCAAAAATGGCACATATCGAAAGATGGATTTAAATAACCACAATCAAATGGCGTCAAACTGAACAAAACTTACTAAAGATACTGTCATCCCATAAATCGTATTGCAGAGACGTACACAAAAACGACAGGGAGCTCACAGCTCTGGCAATGTATCATTCAGAGTGATCATTATTTTAACGTTACTTAGTCTGTCTATTGAACACTGAAAGCAATAAATTAGAGAAAACGCTCAATTAAAGAAATCATTCCTTTCATCGCCATCATCTGTTTTGCATAACAGTGCTGTGAACGAGAAAACAGATACCGACGCTTCGGTCAGGTTTACAACTTTCTGATTAAGGAATTTATCAGACTTAAATCCTAAGCGATAGTGTTATCTCAGAATGTATGCAGAAAAACAGATTCGATTTCTTCCATGTTGCTTCAGTCGGTAGTTGGTTCAAAGCAGCGTTATAATCTGTACTAGCATCACTTTATATACTAAGTGACATATAAATCCGAACACCCAGTTTAAATGGTTTTATTTTAATAAAAGTTGGTGAATGTGTTTATCTTACTGTAAATAACAAGTGAAAAAAATTCAGCCTTATCAGTTGGACATTCCGGTTTTTATACTGCTTTTTTTTAATTCACTAACGCTCTAAAAATGAATATTTCAGCCGCAGTAAAGAATCAACGTTGGCGGATTGTAGTTCTTGACATCTTTTACGATCGGTTACGATGCCTAGAGTACGGAGACCTGTACGATTTCGTCAACTTAGTGAGTTTGATAGGGGCCGTATAGTGGGACTTCGGGAAGCTGGAGTTTCTTTTCGGGCAATTGCAGTTAGAGTGCAAAGAAGTGTAGACACTGTGGTTAGGTGTTGTCAGGCATGGCTTCGAGAAGGCCGTACGCAAAGAGCAAGGGGCACTGGACGCCGCCGTAGAACAACAGACCGTGAAGATCGCCGCCTAAGATTATTGGCCTTAAGGGACCGTTTCTCCACTACCAGGTCCATTGCAAATGAATGGTTTGCAGAACACGGAAGACCTATTGGCATGCGAAGTGTTTACCGACGAATGAGAAGTTTTGGCTTTAGTGACGAGTCTCGATTTTGTTTAGGCATGCACGATGGTCGTGCCAGGGTTAGAAGGCGACGTGGTGAAAGGAGGAATCCACAGTTTTTTGTTGAAAGACATGTTCATCACACTGTTGGAGTTATGGTTTGGGGTGCTATAGCTTATGGTTCCAGGTCACCTTTAATCTTCATCAAAGGTAACATGAACGCGCAGAGTTATATCCATGAAGTTCTAGAACCCCATCTTTAACCCTATCTTGACACCCTGGCAGATCCAACTTTCCAACAAGCTAATACCCGACCACATGTTGCAAGAGACACTTCTTTCAACATAATGATGTCACATTGTTAGCATGGCCACCAAGATCTCCCGACTTATCCCCAATTGAGCACGTGTGGGATATGATGGGTAGGAGATTGCTCAGTTTGCAACGTCCTCCTCAGACTCTAGAAGCACTTCGAGAGGAGTTGGTGGTTGCCTGGAATGAGATACCACAGGAGGACATTGACCACCTGATCAGAAGCATGCCTAGGCGCGTTGGAGAATGCGTAGCACATCAGGGTGCATTCACACATTATTAAAGGTCAAAGGGCTTTAAAGCAGTGCAATCATTTTGAAATTTTTATCGTTTACTTATTATGCTTCATTAAGTACTTATACAAAATTTTATTAAAATAAAACCATTTAAACTTGGTGTTCGGATTTATATGTCACTTAGTATATTTGTTTTTTCATGTTGCCTCCATTTATTTGTGTTTCATAGATGACATAAGGGATCTTTGTTATCCCTTGTGACGTGTTTGTGCCTTATTCGAGAGCTAAGGTTGTCATGATTTTTATACAGGGTGATTCACAAATCGTGACCAAAATTAAACATCATACACAAGACCGCATTTTAGGGGGAGTCTTCTATGTGACAATGAACTAAAATTTGGTATGTGGATTTACTTAAGAATATTCCACATTCAGAAGTCTTCACTTAAAATGAAAGTGCATCTGTAGCGGAGATACAGGGCATCAGTACCATTATTTTTTCAAATAAAAATAGTACGCCACTGTTTTTTTTTTCGATACGCCAGTTTTTGGAATTTTACCTTCAATCTGCTACAAATAATTACTCGAGTTGTTTTTTCCCGGAGCCCATTGTTTTTGTTAAAATAAAAACAAACGAATTAGATAATCATAGCTTCATTTCAATAAATATCCAAAAAGACCACCACTCTGACGGGTACATGTGCGGCATCTTTTTATTAAAGTCACAAGCGTTTTCAGCAAAATTCGTTGTGGCTTGAATCTGATGAAACGCATTATCTATTCTTTCTTGTCGCTGATCAACGGTATTAATTTTTCGAGTATACACTAGTTGTTTACAAGCGTCCCACAAAAAGAAATCCAGGGGGTTCAAATCAGGATTCCTCGCTGGCCAATGAACGGTTCCGTTTCTGCGAATCCGTCGTTGTCTAAAATGATTATTTAACTATACGGTTATGTCACGGCGAACATGTGGTGGGGCACCGTTGTTGAGTTTGCATTTAAACGTTGTGCCAATACGTGCAGAAAATGCCGCACCAGACATCTCTAGAAAATCTGTGTTGAAACGAGTAGATTCTTATAGAACCGCGATTTTCTAAAGACCAAATATGTTTATTAAGAAACGAACACGTAAAAACCTTTGGGCTAGGTTGGCGTTGATACTACCGAGGAGCATTTCGATCACAAAACGCGAGCACAAAAATAATCGTACTCATCATTGCTAAATTCCATTTCACAACACCCAAAAAATGGAAGAAAAAGAAACTTTTGACTTGTAAGGATAACAACCGTATAATACATAAAAACTATCTCCCAAGAAACGTCAAGGCCTCCTATTTTGTTTTCAAAGTAATTGTATCTTGGTTCTTCATGAATGATCTAATTTGCTTCATTTTTACTTTAACGAAAACAGTGCACTCTAGGAAGAAACACAGGAGTAATTCACTGGACAACAAATTTTAGTTTTTTAATTGTATCTTGTGGGAAAAGTGCACTTCTTTGTTAATTTTGGGGCGCTGAATCCAAAAATGACAATGAAATAAAAAAATTAGTTGCGGTTTAGAAAAAAAAATATTTTTAAGGATATATTAAAAAAAGTAACAAGATTCATATACTTATAAGAATCACTATATGCGCTGTCTTTTTGCTGTTCTTTTATGGATCGTTTCTGGAGCATCTCTACCAAGAGTCGAACAGTAGTCTGCAAGAATGGAAGGATTCCACTTTCCCTGGTACCTTTTTTCCATTGTTGAAATATCCTGATGAAAACGTTCGCCGTGCTCATCACTTACGGCTCCGCAATTGTCAGGAAAAAAGTCCAGGTGTGAGTGTAGGAAATGTATCTTAAGAGACATATTACAGCCCATCTTTTGATACGATGACACCATATTTTTGACAAGGGTTTATAGTTGTCAGCTTTTATATTTCCCAAGAAATTAGTGACCACCAGACGGAAATCATTCCAAGCAGTTTTTTTCAATACCTGTTAAAGTGTTTTCAAACTGTGTATCTTTCAAAATATTTCGAATCTGTGGCCCAACAAAATTACCTTCTTTAACCTTTGCCTCACTTAGTCTTGGAAGTTTCTGACGCAGGTATTGAAAAGCGTACCCATCTCTATCTAATGCCTTGACAAAGTTTTTCATTAGGCCCAACTCGATATGCAGTGGTGGTAATAAAATTTTTTTCGAATCTACTAATGGCATATGCTGTACATTTTTTTGACCTGGCTCTAGGAATTGACGAACAGGCCAGTTTTGTCTGGTGTAATGAAGTGCCTTTACCCGACTGTCCCATTCACACAAAAAACAGCAACACTTTGTGTAGCCTAGCTGCAGCCCAAGTAAAAGTGCAACAACTTTCAAATCGCCACAAATATGCCATTGGTGCTCATCGTATTTTTTGCATGTCAATAGGTACTTCATATTGTCATATGATTCCTTCATGTGAACTGCATACCCTACAGGAAGAGATGGTAAAATATTTCCAATATGCAATAACACTGCCTTTAAACTCAATGTTGAACTGTCTATAAACAATCTCCATTCTTCTGGGTTATAGTTTATATTTAAAGTCGCCAGTAATCCGTTAATGTTACTGCAGAAAACCAAGTTATTCTCCATATTGAAAAATGGTTCTAAGTCTTTGTGGCGTTTACGAAAAACACATACCGAAACATCGTCTTCTAACAAGTTCCACTGCTGCAGTCTTGATCCAAGTAACTCTGCCTTACATTTTGGAAGTTCTAAATCTCTTACAAGATCATTTAATTCTGACTGTGTTATTTTGTGCGGTTGGTGGCATGATGTGCTCGGTATAAAATCAGGATCTCTTGACGTTGATGGCATATCTTCTTCCTGACGAATCACTCGATTGCCATGATCTGATTCGTTTTCTGATTCGCAAGTGTAGGATTTTGGGGGTTTTGGAATAGGATTTTCGTCACTGTGAGGCACAGGTCTCATCGCAGATGGTATGTTTGGGTAGTTAATAACCGATTTTTTTTTCTTGGACATACCTGTGGCTTGTCCAACACAAGGTACCATGCAAAAGTAACAATCATTAATATGATTTATAGGCTCTCTCCAAACCATTGGGACAGCAAAGCGCATAGACCGTTTTTTGCCATTTAACCAGCTCCTCAGACTTGAAGCACGTGTATTACAGCTGATGTGGGGTACCCACTGTTTGTCTTGATCACCTAGTTTACAACCGAAATAAAGCTGATATGCCTTTGTTATTAGTGGAGTAATAGACCGTTTCTGAGACGCAAAAGTCACATCACCACACACGTAACAAAACTGATCTGGATTGTTTACACACTTTCGAGACATCTTGCATGAACGCTGTCAGCCAACTGAGGAAAAAATGGCTAATATAAAACAATATAATGTACACGTAACACAATCATGCCGATTACATCATCTTTCCTTGCCGAATATAAAAATGTAGCACGTGCATTCTTGTGAATTACAGTATATTAACACTGTCACAGCAGGAACACATATAATTACCGTATCTCTAAAACTTGAACCAATATTGAAAAAATAAGTTTTATTCCGGTTTTAGCACATTAAAAATAGTAATATTTTGTTGATTTTATGTAGGATATTTTTTGGCTGTTGATCAGTGTTATTTGTATAAAATTGAAGGTATAATTCGAAAAATTGCGCGTTTCGAAATAGATAAAAATAGTCGCGTATTATTTTTATTTGGAAAATAATGCCACTAATCCGCTGTATCTCGACCACTGCTGCACGTTAATTTTAGGTAAGGACCTTTGAATGTGGAATATACTCAGGTAAGTCAACATACCAAATTTCAGTTCATCCCAGTTGACGGTTTTGAAGATATTAAAAAATTAGTTTTTTATTTTTAGATTTGAACACCCCGTATCCTTTTAACGAAGCCCTCGGGGAAACAATGTTACAATAAAGACCCTCCTTAAAATGGGGTCTTGTGTATGATGTTTTATACATTTATACATTTATCTTTTCAGTCCGTTTTTTAATATACTATGTGACATATAAATCCGAACACCCAGTTTAAATGGTTTTATTTTAATAAAATTTTGTATAAGTACTTAATGAAGCATAATAAGTAAATGATAAAAATTTCAAAATGATTGCACTGCTTTAAAGCCCTTTGACCTTTAATAATGTGTGGATGCACCCTGATGTGCTACGCATTCTCCAACGTGCCTAGGCATGCTTCTGATCAGGTGGTCAATGTCCTCCTGTGGTATCTCATTCCAGGCAACCACCAACTCCTCTCGAAGTGCTTCTAGAGTCTGAGGAGGACGTTGCAAATTGAGCAATCTCCTACCCATCATATCCCACACGTGCTCAATTGGGGATAAGTCGGGAGATCTTGGTGGCCATGATAACAATGTGACATCATTATGTTGAAAGAAGTCTATTGTGACTCTTGCAACATGTGGTCGGTCATTATCTTGTTGGAAAGTTGGATCTGCCAGGGTGTCAAGATAGGGTAAAAGATGGGGTTCTAGAACTTCGTGGATATAACGCTGCGCGTTCATGTTACCTCTGATGAAGATTAAAGGTGACCTGGAATAAGCTATAGCACCCCAAACCATAACTCCAACAGTGTGATGAACATGTCTTTCAACAAAAAACTGTGGATTCCTCCTTTCACCACGTCGCCTTCTAACCCTGGCATGACCAACGTGCATGCCTAAACAAAATCGAGACTCGTCACTAAAGACAATACTGTTCCATTCCTGATCCCAGAGTGACCGTTGTCTGCACCACTCAAGGCGATTACGTCGGTGTTCTCGAGTTAAAGGGAGGACCCAGTGTGGCCCGGTATGAAAACAAGCCAAAACTTCTCATTCATTCGCATACCAATAGGTCTTCCGTGTTCTGCAAGCCATTCATTTGCAATGGACCTGGTAGTGGAGAAACGATCCCTTAAGGCCAATAATCTTAGGCGGCGATCTTCACCGTCTGTTGTTCTACGACGGCGTCCAGTGCCCCTTGCTCTTTGCGTACGGCCTTCTCGAAGCCATGCCTGACAACTCCCAACCACAGTGTCTACACTTCTTTGCACTCTAACTGCAATTGCCCGAAAAGAAAGTCCAGCTTCCCGAAGTCCCACTATACGGCCCCTATCGAACTCACTAAGTTGACGAAATCGTAAAGGTCTCCGTACTCTAGGCATCGTAACCGACCGTAAAGGATGTCAAGAACCAAAATCCGCCAACGTTGATTATTTACTGGGGCTGAAATGTTCATTTTTAGAGCGTTAGTGAATTAAAAAAAAGCAGTATAAAAACCGGAATGTCCAACTGATAAGGCTGAACATTTTTTCACTTGTTACTTACAGTAAGATAAATACATTCACCAACTTTTATTAAAATAAAACCATTTAAACTGGGTGTTCGGATTTATATGTCACTTAGTATATGTATCTGTATAATGTTCCATTTTTGTTTTTATTTTTTTTTTAATTTTCGAAATTTTTTAAACCATATAAAACTTCTCAGTATGTACAAAAATTTATCGTCATTATTTTTGCTTGTTTTTTCCGATCTTTATGTGTTTTCTTCGTCAAGGTTTTTTACTGAACTTCTTAATTAATTTCTAATTAACGTTTATGTTATTATACAATTTCATTTCACAACTCGTTAGTACTAAAGGAGGCGAAAAATAGACTCCGAAACGTCGGCCCCTTGAAAAAGGAGACTTTTTATATCTATATCTCCTGATAATCAGAAGAAATTAAAAGTACATGACGGACAATTGAACAAGAACTTGTTTCTTGTGTTTTGGCGAATAGAAGTGAGAGGACGGTTGTCAGATATTTTTTGCAAGGAAGAAATCGGCTTCATTTTGGGTTCGTCAAGTTCAAGGTTTCTTTATCTCTGTGCATTCCTCGGACAACTCAAAAGTTTACTTATCTATCGAAGACGTATTCGCCATAAAGCGTAAAATTAATAATAGATTCTTAATGAGGTAATACGGAGGCTCCCTGTGGACAAAACGCTTCTTATATTACATTTAGTAACGCTGTTGTCACCTTCAAGGCAAATGAGACTTCCTTATGATATAGGCTTCCAGCGAGCTTTAGAATTTCCAAATTAATGTACCACGTATCTTAGGCTAACTGTTTTTGCGAGGTTTCTGTGTGACGCTCCACCTATACGTAGCCTCGACATTTGGCAACTATAGCACAAAACTGGCTACACTGACAAAGACCTAGTTCGCGATTCAAATTAACAGTTTATGTAAGATTGTTTTGAATGTACCTTTCCTACATAAACTAATTTACCTCATATAATTAAACAGTTCAATTAAACAGATATACATGGTGTCATTATTGAACTGGGTAATAGGGGGGGGGGGGGTCAAAGCAAGTCAAAAAGTTCATATGACCCATGGTCCGAAAGTCAATAGATTTTTGTCTAAACGACTTTATAGTTTACAACTTTAAGTGATTTATATCGACCACAATCTTATTAATTTTTATAATCTAATCTAAAACGTTTTTAAATTGAATAATTAACAAATAAATGGCATTAAGTTTTTTTCAGTTAAGCCAAAACTTGTAGTCAGTAAGTAAGTTTGCAGGTATGTCCAAGAAAAAAAAATCGGTTATTAACTACCCAAACATACCATCTGCGATGAGACCTGTGCCTCACAGTGACGAAAATCCTATTCCAAAACCCCCAGAATCCTACCCTTGCGAGTCAGAAGACGAATCAGATAATGGCGATCGAGTGATTCGTCATTAAGAAGATATGCCATCAACGTCAAGAGATCCTGATTTTATGCCGAGCACGTCATGCCACCAACCGCACAAAATAACACAGTCAGAATTAAATGATCTTGTAAGAGATTGAGAACTTCCAAAATGTAAGGCAGAGTTACTTGGATCAAGACTGCAGCAGTGGAACTTGTTAGAAGACGATGTTTCGGTATGTGTTTTTCGTAAACGCCACAAAGACTTAGAACCATTTTTCAATATGGAGAATAACTTGGTTTTCTGCAGTAACATTAACGGCTTACTGGCGGCTTTAAATATAAACTATAACCAAAAGAATGGAGATTGTTTATAGACAGTTCAACATTGAGTTTAAAGGCAGTGTTATTGCATATTGGAAACATTTTACCATCTCTTCCTGTAGGGTATGCAGTTCACATGAAAGAATCATATGACAATATGAAGTACCTATTGACATGCATAAAATACGATGAGCACCAATGGCATATTTGTGGCGATTTGAAAGTTGTTGCACTTTTACTTGGGCTGCAGCTAGGCTACACAAAGTTTTGCTGTTTTTTGTGTGAATGGGACAGTCGGGCAAAGGCACTTCATTACACCAGACAAAACTGGCCTGTTCGTCAATTCCTAGAGCCAGGTCAAAAAATGTACAGCATATGCCATTAGTAGTTTCGAAAAAAAATTTATTACCACCACTGCATATCAAGTTGGGCCTAATGAAAAACTTTGTCAAGGCATTAGATAGAGATGGGTCAGCTTTTCAATACCTGCGTCAGAAATTTCCAAGACTAAGTGAGGCAAAGGTTAAAGAAGGTATTTTTGTTGGGCCACAGATTCGAAATATTTTGAAAGATACACAGTTTGAAAACACTTTAACAGGTACTGAAAAAACTGCTTGGAATGATTTCCGTCTGGTGGTCACTAATTTCTTGGGAAATAGAAAAAGCTGATAACTATAAAACCCTTGTCAAAAATATGTTGTCATCGTATCAAAAGATGGGCTGTGATATGTCTCTTAAGATACATTTCCTACACTCACACCTGGACTTTTTTCCTGACAATTGCGGAGCCGTAAGTGATGAGCACGGCGATCGTTTTCATCAGGATATTTCAACAATGGAAAAAAGCTACCAGGGAAAGTGGAATCCTTCCATGCTTACAGACTACTGTTGGACTCTTGGTAGAGATGCTTCAGAAACGTTCCATAAAAGAACAGCAAAAAGACAGCGCATATAGTGATTCTTATAAGTATATGAATCTTGTTACTTTTTTTAATATATCCTTAAAAATAGAAAGTTTTTTTTCTAAACCACTAAACTAATTTTTTTATTTCATTGTCATTTTTTGATTCAGCGCCCCAAAATTAACAAAGAAGAGCACTTTTCCCACAAGATACAATTAAAAAACTAAAATTTGTTGTCCAGTGAATTTGTGGTTTCTTCATGACGTGGCACCACCACACATTTTGGAGGCGCCATTCAGTATTTGATTGAACATTATCCAAATCGCTGGATCGGTCGAAATGCTCCTGATCCTCGAAGATGACCACCAAGGTCTCCTGACCTTAGTCCGATGGGTTTCTGGTATTGGGGAGAACTTCGAGAGATGGTTTATGGGGCTGGTGCAGTGTGGGTCTTAAAAAGAGAAACAATGTATGTATCTAAATTGTGTTCCCTATTTATAAGTGGATTTTTTTAATACGTTCAATAAACTTTCACCAACCAGGTGAAGCGCTGATACAGTTAGTGGTAAGTTAGTTTTCTTTAATTGTTTGCATTTTACGAGTACATTATCAAATAATTTCCGTCTGCCATTGCGGCGTTGTCAGATTTTATTTTACTTTCAAGTCACTTAAAAAATGCCGTTTTGACTCCATGTTGTATGAAACTTTTTTCTTCTTTTACCCATTTAAATAATGACTATCATAACGTTTACACCCTGTATGTTGTGCTATTTTCAAGCAAATCAGTTTGATAGTAATAAAACCGGTTCCAGAAAATTCAGCTTAACTAATTTAATTACTTAGAATAATTAAAAGACGTATTTAGGGCATAACAACTGTTTAATTTTATACGTTTTCTCAGACCACTCATGCAAACAAATTTGTTACGGTCATGTCCAAGAGTTTAGAGAGGCAGAAAGATGGAGCATCTCCGAGGAATTCAATGAAATTTGTATACCTATTCCCACAAAGGAAAGGGATTTCGTGACTTGCCCGCCCGAATGGGGTACCGCAGCTGTGAGAAGGAGGGAGCCGGATAGATGCTGACGTGTGTTGGCGGCTCGCTAGTTCCATAAATCATGCTATAATCCCAGTAAACATATGACGGTGGCTTTACAAGATCGAAACAGACAAGTGGAGGCAAAACGGAAACCTCCTTGAAACGACTAGGAGTTTGATTGTCATACCGAAGCAGCTAAAGCCTAAAAACCGGAGCACCGCGGCTGCTACGAGGAGCTTTAAGACACGTTGTTAATCCGATTTTTGCACTGTTAGTAAATCTGGGAAAATCTCGAAACCCTAAGGACAAGCGAGTATAGTGAGAATAGGCCCTGGCTCGACTCCCAGTACAGAGTTTGTCCAGAAAGTAATAGGACTGAGTCGATTTAACAAAAACTGTTCACTTTCAAGATAGGCTCCTTCTGCGTCGATGCAGCGCTGCCAGCGCGATTTCCAAGCATTGATGCAAAATAAAATGCTTGGACTTTCATCGGCCTTTTCAGGCAATTAAACAAAAGAAAAGTCCGGGGGGGGGGTACATCTGGGCTGTAGGGTGGCTGCGGAAGCGTTGGGATGCCGGCCTTGGTCAGGTAGCTGTTCACAAGAAAGACGGTGTGAGCCGGGGCGTTGTCGTGGTGCAACTCCAGTCGGCTGCGATGTCTTGTCGGACCCGATTGACCCTTCCTTTGAGTCTCCTGAGCGCTTCCACGTAAAACATGGCGTTGACAGTTTGTCCAGGAGGAACAAATTCATGGCGGACGATGCCTTTGATGTCAAAAAAGACAATGAAGATCGTTTTCACTTTGGATTTGCTCATTCCTCCCTTTTTTGGGCGAGGAGACGCCGTCGTGTGCCACCCGGAAGATTGCCTCTTTGCCTCGGGATCATACTCCAAGATCCACGACTCGCCACCTGTGATTATGTTTTCCAAAAATTGGGGGTCACTTTCACACATGTTCAAATTTTCTTGGCACACTTCCACTCGCCGCAATTTCTGGTCGTCATTGAGCACTTTTGGGACCATCTACGCGCACACCTTGCGCATGTTCAAATGCTGTGTCACAATGTCATGAACCACAGATTTTGGTAAATTTAACAGCACGGTCTTCATCAGCGACCTCTTCCCGGCGCTCCAAAAAGGCCTGGTGCCACCGAAACACACCACTTTTTGCTAAAGCAACACTTGGGTAAGCCTGCTTGATCATATCAAACGTCTCTGTCGCAGATTTACCGAGTTTCACACAGAATTTAATCGCGTACCTCTGTTCTGACGAACGCTGCATTTTCAGCTTGCACCACACACAGAAACGCGTCGCGCGAAAATGCCTGTCCTGACTCGCCAAGTGCTCGGAGACAACTGACCAGCCGCTCATTCGTTAGCTAGGAACGCCCTCTACCGAATCCAGTCGGTGAGCGCACGCTCCGAAGTACAGTCATGGCGAAAGGAAATGAGTCCTATTACTTTGCGGACAAACCCTGTATGTATTCGACAAAGCATGTTTATTATTATTGTAAACAATTAACTCCCGCATAGACCAACAAATGGTTTTGACAATTATCCCGATTTAGACTAAAATGCTTAGTCTTAAATAAGAAAAACCACACAGAAGCGGCAAATGCTGCTTCAGTGATTACCTATGTGTTTGTATCTATCATTCTCAGGGTATTGCTCTACGTTGTCCGTAGAAAATTTATCGTTTCTCTTCATTTCAAAATGACTCAAAGTGAAATACTTTACTTTCACCTAAAATGATGATTTTTCCATTGGCAAAGCCTCAGTTGACGACAGCATCTTGGTACACGAAGTTAAGTCTTTTTCAATATTTAAGACAATTCTTCCTCAATTCCAACGATATCGTACTCTTGAATTGACGAGCCAGTCTCCTTGTGGACATTCCAACCTGATTTTTTGCTCTTCTCACCAATCGCTCTGACCTCTGTGCAGTAAATACACGTGGTCTTCCACGTTTTAGGAGATTTTGAGCCAATTCCACCAACATTAATATTTGACGGTCAGTTCGACCAATAGGAAAAGACCTTATCGAAATGCAATTTGACGGACGCTTTCAAAGCTCTCTGAATAACAGTAATTTCCATTGAAATGTTGAATTAAGTCGTGAAAAAACGGTTACCTTATAAATAAGGGTGTATTATAAATGTCTTTGAGCTTTAGAATTAGGATAACTTTCATAGAATTTAAAATTTTTATCATTTCAGAAAAGACGGTCAGTTATTTAAATGGACCAATGAAAATTGGAGAAATAATAGGTCGATTTTCTAGCTATTATATTTGGTAGGATGTTTTTGTTGTATTTGACGACTGTTCATGCATGGCAATCTAGTTTTGTCTGTATATCACGTACAGGGTGTTGTACATAATACGTACCTGTAGAAATGTACCGATTTTTGTTTAATAATAAAAACAATTTTTGCCAGTGGTAGATCAAGGACCTTTGAGTCATGAAAAGTATCCGTTATTGTATTGGGCGCGCACACAACACGTTTTTTGAGGGCATACTTCTATATTAAAACTTCTACAATGTGCCTGCTGATCGCTCTTTCAAAGTACTTTTCAAGCATTCTGGAAACTCCTTTTTCGATTCTTGCTTATAAGATTGTGAATATTTTTCTGTTTTACGCATGAACTCACCGCTCATTTTAATTAAATATTTATTTTGAAAACAGACAGGTTTCGGTTTCTTTATTACTCGTCCGGTGATGAGGTAATGACGGCAATCTATCAGTCTATAACTTTTGTATAAGAGATGAGGATGTGCGTTCGTAATCATAGGCAACCCTAATCTACGCCTCTCATGTGCCCATCTGCCTGAGTGTGTATGCATACGTATGATTGATATGGGGCATAAAACTATGAAGACTACATAAAATTAACTTTGAGCTTTATTTTTGGTTTCAGCTCTTTTTCGGCAAGTATAGAAATATTTAAAGATATAAAAAAAATTATAATATTAACCACTCACCTACCGACAAAAACTGTCCATCGTACAAATATTATCAGGAACAACAAAACTTAAGGATACTTTTTTAAAATTCAAGTACATATTTTACTACTCCTATCTCTAAAGAGGACCTAAAAATGTCAGTAAATAAATACATTAATGATTTCCAAGTTCCAAGTATTGCAACAAATATAGCACAAAACGTCGATGAACTTAATTTATGTACACAAAATTCTGATGCAAAATTTCGAATTTTTAATATGAACATAAGAAGTATAAAACACAACATTGACTACTTACTAAAAATACTACTCGACCAAATATGGTACAATTTTGATCTAATAGTTTTAACTGAAACATTGCTTCAATCAGCAGGGATATGACACGCTGTATAACTTTGGCACTTATAACCAAAACGATGGTGTGATAGTTTTTGTAAGAAATAAACTGCAATATAATCATGATACATTCACTTTCACCGATGGAATCAAAATTTTAAACATAATGGTCCAAATTAACCATAACAAAATTGAGGTATCTGCAATTTATCGTCCGCCATGTTCAGAACCCCACGAGTTTTTAAAGAATATCGAATTTTTTTTCAAAATCAAAATAAAGTTCATTTAAAGCAACGTATTTTCTTGGGAGATGTCAATATAAATATTTTGGACGATGATCCCATCACAAATGAATTCTTAAATATCCTATCAAGTAACGGATTTCTGTCCTATATAAACCTACCTACAAGGTCCATCAGTGGCACATGTATAGATCACTGCTTTGTGAAAGACCTATCCAACAAAATTACTTGTATTCTCCATTATTTTACTGATATCTTCAAATGAAAAACATTCTAAACATCCCTACCGTTAATAACAACCAGGAAAATTACAAATTTTTTGTCGACAATTCAAAACTAATATCAAATGTCAAACAAGAATCCTGGGAACAATTATACTCTATAAATAATATAGACAAAGCAACGGGACTGTTCATAGAGAAAATAAAAAAACCAATAGATATTAGTACCAATAAAGTAATAATTAGTCACAAAGAGAAAAGCAGAAATGTCTGGATTACCAAAGGATTAATAACATCGGCAATAGAAAAAGAAAGACTATATAATGTAATGAAACTAACGCAAACTACAGAGAATACCGACTGCTAAAACCAATATAAAAATAAATTTATAGAGCTTGTAAGGCAAACCAAACGAGAACATTACCTAAATAAATTGAATAATAACTTAAATGATCCTAAGCGGCTTTGGACAACTATTGATGAGATTACTGGGAAAACAAAATTTAAAGAGTGTGTCACCGAGTTAAATACAACATCGGGAACAGTATTAAAAAATACTCAACAGATATGCGATAAATTTGTACAATTCTTTACTGACATAGGCGAAAATTTAGCAAGTAATATACAAGCAAATGTACAAAATACTCAGCCTCCAAAAAGAACTTTGAACTCATTTATTTTGGATAAAGTCGAGCAATGTGAAGTATACACTACTGTTATGTCCTTAAAAAATCGGAAAAGTCCTGGGTTCGATGGTATTAAAAGCGAGCATTTGAAAATTATAGCCGAAGACATAACAGAACCACTCACTTACCTAATCAACAAATGCTTTGAATCTGGCATATATCCCTCAATTTTAAAAAAAGGTAATATAATACCGATACATAAGTCAGGAACAAAAACAGATGTTAACAACTATAGACCAATATCAATAATATCCAGTGTAGCAAAGGTTTTTGAAAAAGTTTTATCTACTAGAATGATTCGATACCTCACAAAATTCAAAATTTTAAGTGAAATTTAATATGGATTTACAGAAGGGAAGGCTACATCGGACGCAATAACTAAAATTGTAAATCAAATACATCAAAATATTGATAACAGAATCCCTTCAATCTGCATTTTTGTTGATTTAAAGAAAGCTTTCGACACAGTTAATCACAAATTATTATTAGAAGCATTGGAGAGAATTGGTTTCAGAGGAAACGCTTACTCACTGATCGAAAGTTATTTGTCAAATCGCCCACAATCTGTGCAGGAATCAGGATCATTTAGTAAAGAAATGTATATTAAGTGTGGTGTCCCACAAGGAACTGTCTTAGGTCTGCTGTTATTCAATATATATTTAAATGATATTTTCCAAATTAATTGTGTTGGCAAAATAACTAGTTTTGCAGATGATACTGCAACATCATATGAAGGCACTGACTGGTCTGATCTGAAAAATGTAATTGAAAATGATTTTATCAAAATTATTCGGTGGTTTAACAGTTGAAAATTCAGCATTAACTACTCTAAAACAAATTTTTTACCATTTGGATCTTATGCTAGACATCTGCCAAATTACACAAATTTCTCCTTCAATATTAATGATCAAAAAATGCAAATTAATAGAGTGCCCAACATAAAATACCTTGGAGTGGTCTTGGATCCTCACTTACGATGGGACATCCATGTCAATTATATTTTACAGAAAGTTAGATTTGTATCCTACAAAATTAAATACCTTGGGAATATATTGACAGAAAAATATCTTCGAACATTATACCATGCACTGATTGAGCCTCATCTCACATATGGTATATTAGCATGGGGAGCTGCATGTTCCTCACATATATCTATAATTTAGATGTTTTTCAAAAAAGTATTCTAAAAATGATATTTAAAAAACCGAAACTTTATCCCACTGAAAAATTATATGCAGATGTTCGAATGTATGATATAAGACAGCTTTATTTCTTACACAGTATCACTCACTACCATAAATTTGTAAACACCGACCAAAAAATTAAACATAATCATTATACCAGGTACAAAATTCGTGGCACAGTAGTTCCTCAACCTCATAAATCTATAATGCAGCGATCATATCTCTATTTAGCGCCTAAATTTTATGAAATTATACCTAAAGACTTGAAAGATTTACGTTTCGGAAATTGTTTCAAAAGAAATTTAAAAAAGTGGCTACATTCTATATCCATGACTGAAATTCATAAACTCATATATACGAACATCAACTAAATACATAATCTACTGTAGCTAACTTTTGTCCTTTTTTGTCATTTGCATTCTACAGTTTCAACTTAAATTATTGGTCCATGTACAGGCGATGCCTTCTATTGGACCTGTTTTGATTTTATATTTATTTACTCATATTGTTGGTTATCTTTGTACATTGAGTGAATAAATATTATTATTATTATTATTTAAATTATGTTGAAAAATCGTGGAAAGTGACGTTACTCGTATCAGTAGATATTCTCTTTTCGGTAAGAATACCGAAAAATCCGGTTCAAGTCCATGCATAGACAATCTGAAATTCTATGCATATCCGTTCATATTCGTCAATATTTCATTTGAAGCTTTTATTTGTCATAAGATCTTAGCAAAATATAAGATAGTAATGGCAACAAGCTGTCAAGATTAGGGATGTTTAGATCCACGTTATGTATCGATTCTTATCGTTTTAGGAAGTATCGATACTCTAAAATATGCCTAAACACACTATAAAATAAAAAAAATTTCTGATTCATACAATGGGCTTAATAAGTTTTGAACTAAGTTATGCTGCCTCACTCTGTACTAGTAAGCGCCCGAAGTGCTGGCAAGCTATGATCATTGTTGAGTGACACTTTCAAGTCGCCTGCACGATCGCGCCCTAAACTGCAAACTCTCATCTCATCGCCTTCAGCTTTAGCACCCATTATCCCAGGGTATTCCCTGGAACAATTCGCTGCTCTGACGCGGCGTATTGATTCCGGGTAAAACATAAGGGCTATTCACCGCTGACCGCAACGGTAACTAAGGGATGACAGCTGATTAATAATCATTTATTCAAAGGCGTTGTGAACTTATCAACGTCACTGGGTAAAACCGGATACGGCCTGTCGCGGCGTACGTAAAATATTTGTACTCCACTAGCGAAGGTTCCTGGGAGAAAAATATAGTATATAAATATACTAAGTGACATATAAATCCGAACACCGAGTTTAAATGGTTTTATTTTAATAAAATTTTATATAAGTACTTAATGAGGCATAATAAGTAAATGATAAAAATTTCAAAATGATTGCACTGCTTTAAAGCCCTTTGACCTTTAATAATGTGTGGATGCACCCTGATGTGCTACGCATTCTCCAACGTGCCTAGGCATGCTTCTGATGGTGGTCAATGTCCTCCTGTGGTATCTCATTCCAGGCAACCACCAACTCCTCTCGAATGGCTTCTAGAGTCTGAGGAGGACGTTGCAAATTGAGCAATCCCCTACCCATCATATCCCACACGTGCTCAATTGGGGATAAGTCGGGAGATCTTGGTGGCCATGGTAACAATGTGACATCATTATGTTTAAAGAAGTCTATTGTGACTCTTGCAACATGTGGTCGGGCATTATTATGTTGGAAAGTTGGATCTGCCAGGGTGTCAAGATAGGGTAACAGATGGGGTTCTAGAACTTCGTGGATATAACGCTGCGCGTTCATGTTACCTCTGATGAAGATTAAAGGTGACCTGGAACCATGAGCTATAGCACCCCAAACCATAACTCCAACAGTGTGATGAACATGTCTTTCAACAAAAAACTGTGGATTCCTCCTTTCGTCACGTCGGCTTCTAACCCTGGCACGACCATCGTGCATGCCTAAACAAAATCGAGACTCGTCACTAAAGACAATACTGTTCCATTCCTGATCCCAGAGTGACCGTTGTTTGCACCACTCAAGGCGATTACGTCGGTGTTCTCGAGTTAAAGGGAGGACCCAGTGTGGCCGGTATGAAAACAAGTCAAAACTTCTCATTCGTCGGTAAACACTTCTCATGCCAATAGGTCCTCCGTGTTCTGCAAACCATTCATTTGCAATGGACCTGGTAGTGGAGAAACGGTCCCTTCAGGCCAATAATCTTAGGCGGCGATCTTCACGGTCTGTTGTTCTATGGCGGCGTCCAGTGCCCCTTGCTCTTTGCGTACGGCCTTCTCGAAGCCATGCCTGACAACACCTAACCACAGTGTCTACACTTCTTTGCACTCTAACTGCAATTGCCCGAAAAGAAAGTCCAGCTTCCCGAAGTCCCACTATACGGCCCCTATCAAACTCACTAAGTTGACGAAATCGTACAGGTCTCCGTACTCTAGGCATCGTAACCGATCGTAAAGGATGTCAAGAACCAACATCCTCCAACGTTGATTCTTTACTGCGGCTGAAATATTCATTTTTAGAGCGTTAGTGAATTAAAAAAAAGCAGTATAAAAACCGGAATGTTCAACTGATAAGGCTGAAAATTTTTTCACTTGTTATTTACAGTAAGATAAATACATTCACCAACTTTTATTAAAATAAAACCATTTAAACTGGATGTTCGGATTTATATGTCACTTAGTATATACATACTACAATGAAGCTCGTTGCTAAGCTTGACTTTGTTAGACATTTCGTTGAACTGTTTGTGGGCAGTATCTTTTCTCAATTTCGGTATTGAAATGTCAGGATTCCCCTAGTGGTTACTAAATTTGCATCCCACTGATGATTTTTACTTCCCACGTCTACTGCCGAGTAGAAAATGACTTGACGGGGCTCCTACAATCAGCAAACGGGGGTGAAAAGGAAACGAGGGTAGGCTGGCCCTTGGCGGTCGTCGGCGTTACTTTAAAAGAGGAAAGGATGACTGCGGGTGCATACCAAGGTAAAATTTTATAATAACAGAGTGGGATTTCGATTAGCGATCTAGAATGTAAATCGTTTCTTATTTTGGTACTCAGCAAGTGATCATTTAGTATGTTTCTCCTCTAGTTACTGTTCGTCAATATTGTGTTGTTGAATTGTTGTTGGTGTGATTGTTCTTGAGTGCCATTTTTTATCAAGGCTGATAATGGACAATAAAGGGCCATATTCTACCATTTTAATTTTACGAATGCAGTGAGTTTAAGTCTATAACTCTATAATCGCAAAATACATTGGGGTAAGCGAATAAATTATTGCAAGAAGAGGTCATACCATGAAGGATGTGCTGCAGCTGTAGTGAGCCACAATACCCAGCGGCCTGTATATGTGGTCTAAATACATTTGCGTTCTAAGCTTAGTCCAACCTCGCTTATCGCTAAGATGGAACAAAGACTCAAACGCAAGAATCTTGAAAAGAAACTCAGACCTAAAAAAGCAGATATAAAAAATAACTAACAATTCGGATAGCAATTCCAAAGAAAATATATATATAGCGAATTCAATCAAAAACCTGACGTTAACTACATTGGTTTGGAAGTTGCTAAGCGAAAATTTTTAGGGAAACAAAAAAATGACGACGAGATTTTGCAGATCAAACGAGTTACCAAATCACAGGACTGTACTTTGTCGCGCCTTCATCGGAGGATAAGGTTGACAGCGTCTCGATTTGGTGAAGTTTGTAGAAGAAGGCAGGCAACACGCTGTAAAGTTCTAGTAAACTTCATCATATACCCAACAGAATTTTCTGGTAAGGCAATACAAAAATCATTGGACACGGCAGTTCAGTCTTGTGGTTTGTTTATTGATCGCACACATCCATTTCTGGCAGCATCGCCTCCATCTACCTATTAGAATAGACAAGAAATGTACTTAATCCAGGTATAAGCCTACCTGTTTATTGTTTTGCAAAAACTACCTAACTGTTTCCTCTTATTTTGAAGGCTTAAGATATTTTTATGACCCGCATTCAATTGTTACCATGTACCACATGACCATCGTAAACATAATTGTGTTTACTGACATGAATAAACGAATTTTAATTTGAGTTCTTGAATTTATTTTAGGAAATATATCAAATTATTTGAGTACATTTTTTCTTAGTCGGAACGCACCGTCGCGTCGCTTGGACTGGCAGGACGAAACAGTAGACGAATTTCGCCCAAAAACCGATTTGCACTTCACAGCTTACGTTTCATTTTTTATTATTTCCAAATGAAACTCTTACAGCGTGATAAAAATAAAGTCCACAGGGTGCTAACGATCCACTTTTTCGATTTTATCCACTAGGATCTTTTTAAAATATCAAGAAGTTGAGCACAAATAGTAAACATTTCAACCCACCATAATTCTTGCCCAAAAACAAAAGCTCTGATAGCACCTTAGGCAATTATGTCCTGCTTATATCCAGAAAAACATCACAAGCTGCAGAATACAAATTGAAGGTAACGGCAAAATGGGTACATTTCACGGGTCATGCAATTCAAATGAAAATGCAGGTATAAAATCTACCAAATTATCGTTGTCAAAAATATATTTCCTTGACATATCGATAATTTTAAAGTTTCACGCTAAATTCCACTATACTTGACTGGAGTGATATCCGAATTCATGCTTCCCTACTGTCGGCAGTTGCAGATAGATCTCTTGGCTCTTGGTGTCAAACCTTTGGAGCAGGTACCGATTTTTTCAAATCGTGAGCACGTTATTCGTCGGATTTTCTTTACTTAAATTTTCCGTAATCACTGGGATCAGAAGCTTTTTAATAATAGAACGTGTTTCACCGATATCAAACATGCAACATTTAGAATCACCTTCCCCCAACCTCCACTTTCTGAGCAGTACAACTTTCTTCTGTCAATGATAAGGAACCCCTGTAACGTCAAAAACGGAGTTTCAGCATTTGTTACTTTTTCTTTTTTGCCTATAGCACCGTTGCCACTGGACTAAAACTACAAAGCTTTGGCATACTAGTAACCCCGTGTGGCGATTTCATGAAAATCCGAGCGGTTATTTCCAAGTTGATGAGTAAGACAGTTTTTCATATGACTTAAAAAACATAACATCTCATTTTAGATATTTTTCGCGATTACAATACTTCCTCGCCAATGACGTGGGAAGTAAAGCGGCATTGAAATCGAGGAGTATCAGCGATTGCGATTATGAGTACCTATTTGCAGAACGACTTAAATACGCGATATTCTATGAAATAGGGCCACCAAATTATCTGAATACGTCCTTTCTTAGTAGATAAAATTCGTCCAAAACACGATTTGTAGAGGTTTGCACGCTTCGAAATTGACGCCTTATTTTTTCATATTTTTGGATGAAATTTTCACAGAGTGCTGAAAACAAAACCCCACAGGGTGCTGTAGAGCCACTTTTTCATTTTTTTAACTAGGTTCTTTTTAAAAAAGTCGTGAAGTTGAGCAGAAAAAGTGCGCACTTCAACCCATCATAAAAGTTGTGCGAAAACAAAATTGCAAAAAGTGCTCCTATAGCACCCTGGGCAATTACCTTCTCAACATACTGTATGAATTTCATTCAAAAATGTTGAAAAATGGAGTGTCAGTTCTGAAGCAGCTGAACCCTTGTAAATGGCTTGAAACTCACTGCGTCGGAGCCGCCTTAATCTGATCAATGCCGCGACGACTTAACGAACGTGTAGCGGACATAGGAGCTTCAACACATTAAGGAGGGATATCTCAGTTATTATGCGTAATTTCCAGCTAAAATTTTAGTCACTTTCTATTTATCAGTAGACCCAAAAATTGCATTTTATATAACATTTCGTATACTTGGTTGTTTCCGTTATCCA
Source organism: Acanthoscelides obtectus (assembly GCA_963669975.1). NCBI lineage: Eukaryota > Metazoa > Arthropoda > Insecta > Coleoptera > Chrysomelidae > Acanthoscelides > Acanthoscelides obtectus. Next base: position 6,224,771 of record CAVLJG010000001.1, on the reverse strand, counting down.
TAAAGTTTTTCTGACTCACGATTGATGTAATCTTCAATCGTCAGTCAGTTCACTTGTCAAATTGTAGAAGAACTTATCTCAATGCGAACATTTTCCATGTGCATTCGTTTACTGTTGCATCGACGCTACACTACTACGTTCACATCCCTCAAGGCACCCTCAAGTGCGGATTAATTCCGCAGATCACTTGGCAGACATTCGATTAAAATTTGATTGTCTCCGAACCCGCTATCTTTTCATTTGCCACCGAAAAGTCTATTTGCAGCGGAGCTGTTTCAGCAAAGACTCAAAAACGGTTTCAAGTCCTGCATTCATCGCAAGAGCACCACTTCAATTTGGAATCAGACAAAGGACTTCATAAAGAGAGAATCGAGGCGTTCGTGTAGAGATCAAAGCCCAGACAGCACTTTTACTGCAGATATTGTTGGATTTTAAACTATTTGTAAAGTCGCCTCTAACGATTGATGATTTTCTTTATCGAGAAGCTGGTACATAAACTGCATGGATTATAAACAGCTTACTGAGCTTTATGAGTATTATGGCATAGATGATATGGGTGTTAAAATTTTTGATTCTTATCTACATCATAGTTCCACAAGGTTTCATTCTCGCACCGTTACTTTTCATTATACAGTGTGAGTCTTCATAAAGTGCACATATCAAAATCAGGGAACCTACAATCTATTTTATCGACGGAAAAATCATAAAAAAAAATTAAAAACAATAATTGATTTTTTATGAAGCTGCCAACCCTATTTAAATAAATCGTTACAACTTTTAAACTGAATGTCCTATCATATTGGAATAAATTTTGTAGTGGTTGCAAATAATAGGCCGTACCAGTAAAGTGAAAATTTCCACGAAATTAAATGCTATAAACTTAAAATAAAGAGGAATATGTTGAAACTCACTATTTTTTCAATGATTTTTAAAACAATTGCTGTTGTCCTATTTACCGTACCTTTTTTAAATGTTAAGCTATTCTACATGTTATTAGCTTCCTAATGGTGGTAAATTGCAAGTTTATTACTTAGATACAAGTTTTTAAATCAGCGTTTCAAAAAGCAGTGCACTCAGTTCAACGCCAGAGTAGGAATAAGACAACAGTATTAACCTACACGAATCATTCATTATCTTTAACAAATAAAATCAAATAGACTTGTATATGGGATAATCATTTTGGCTTAATGCATCAAATGTTCAAAATGGCCACCCCGTTGCTGCAAACACATTGTAGCGCGAAGTGAAATTTGATGAGTTGCCCTACGAATCATCTCGGGATCATTTTTGATTTCGTTAGCAACACGCAAAGCTCTTTCTTCAAGTTCCGCTTCGCTGTTTATGGAACTACTGTACACCCTTTGTTTCATTGTCCCCCATAAAAAATAGTCGAGAGGTGTGAGACCTGGGGAACGCGCCGGCCACCCAACAGGTTCTTGTCGACCGATCCAGCGGCCTGGATAATTTTCATTAAGAAAGGACCTGACAATCAGCGAGTAATGGGCAGGAAATCCATCCATTTGAAGCATCATTAAAAAAAAGATAGGGTACAAGGGACGATATTTATAGAAAATTTGAAATTATTGTAAAAATGATGAAAAAAAAAACTGATTTTCATCAAAATTTTCTTTATTCTAAATGGATGTCATTACTTTTCCTGGAATTCTTCACTTTTCAGGCACGTCCTTTTACCAGCAATCACTACAAAATGTATTCCAATATGATAGGACATTTAGTTTAAAAGTTGTAACGAGTTATTTCAATATGGTTAGAAGCTGCTACTAAAAATTTAAAAATATTCATATATTCATAAAAAATCAAATTCATGTTTTTTTGATGATTTATCCGTCGATGAAATAGAGTGTAGTTTCCCTGATTTTGATATGTGCACTTTATGAAGACTCACACTGTATATACTTCAGATATATTCAAAGCTTTCAATAGTTGTAATATTCAAGGGTACGCTGATGACACTCGATTATTTTTATCTTTTTTTTCCAAAGTCTGCTGATATAGCATCTGCTTACTTTAATCAGAACTTACAAGAAATACACAAGTACTCTTTGAGGCACAATTTAAAACTAAATTTTTAAGCAATGAATGGAACTGAAAATTGACGGAAGTAGTATTGCTCTCTCCAAAAGTGTAAACAACTTAGGTATAATTTTTGACTGTAAGCTCAGGTTTGGTGAGTATGTTTCACTTTTAATCAAAAAGACGTATCTTGTACTTATACTCATCTATCGAAATGGAGGAATATTAAATTTTAGATTGCGAAAAATGCTTTGTGAGTACTTGGTATTTCCTATTCTGAATCATGCTGTCACTCTTTATTACCCATTCCTTACGCAAGTTTTAAAGTACAGGTTGCAAAAAATTCAGAATTATTGTTTAAGATTTGTTTTTAAGCTCAGGAAATATGATCAAGTTTCAAGCAAAATTAATGAATTAAGTTGGTTGAAAATAGAAAATACCTATAGATACTATACATCTGTCTTAGTTCACCGGGTATTACTATCCTCATTTCCTCCTTATTTAAGAAGAAAATTAGTTTTTAGGCGTGATTTGCATCAATTGAATATCAGATATATTGATAAACCCTTTTTTTGTAAAGGTCAAATATTAGGTCGCCTAGCAAAACACATAAAATACCAAAAATATTTGAACAAATGTGTTTTGAAAAGAAAACTTTGACTTCCTCTAACGGACAAAAGAAGTACTTTTGCATAGAAGTAAATCATGTACTTCCTTGCCCGTGAATATTGGGACACCGTGTATGCTACCGCGCACGATATTTCTGTATCTCCACAGAGAAACATACCCACTATACATGTGAAAACTGTGCACCCCAGAACAGCTTGATTACAGAAACTGGTGAGTTGCTAGAGGCAGGCAAAAAATCACGTTAACACGTGCAGCCCCTTGGGCGGGGGTGACACCAACCCTAAAATCTTAAAAAAACATTTACTTGCCTAACGGGTCAGTTCATTCTAAATTTTTAAATTACTTGCTACCAAATGTATTGATCTCCACTAATGATGATGTATAAGTTTTATTTAAGCTTTAAACCAATAAATCTTCAAAACTACTGAACTGAAGTACATTAATTTTATATCATTATAAAGGGAATTGAAATACCTTTAAAATAAGGTATCACTCGACCCCCCTTTCCATTTAAGATTTTGGGGGTGGTGTCACCCCCTCTTAGGGGGCTGCACGTGCTAACGTGATTTTTTGCCAAACTTGTGTCCCCCTCGAAAACAAAATCGACTGGTCTGAGCGTTTTTAAAAAAAAAACTGAGCTGCCAGTAAATGCGTCTGTTTCGTTTTCGATGCGCCACCCTGTGTTTACACTTTTACAAGTGACTCTCATTTACAGAATTTAATATACAGCTTCCCCATTGGTGTATATCAAGTAACTGAAATATGAAGTGCTGAGTGAAGTAGCAAATGGAAACAGACGTTCTAATTACAGTTTAATATGGTGTCACTAATTTTCACCTATTTATATCGTGTTCTCGTTTATTTATCTACACAAAATAGTGGAGCGTATCCGTAACACGCAGAAACAGTAGAAAAGTTGACGCGGTCATTTTTTCATTCAGTGTATTCAGTCCTAGACATTTTGTTGAATGCTTTGTGTAAGATTTTATCCTTTAATAATACTAATAGTAGTAATATTTGTCTCCAAAATGCACAACCATTATACATATACAGGGTGTCCGCAAAGTTGGGGTTTTCCTTTTCAGAAACAACTACCCTTGAAATAACAAAGGTAATGTGTAGTGAAACGAGGGCGACCAAGTAAATAAATAAAGGAAAAAGTACTCACTCTCCAGTTGACGAGAAGGGCTAAGTACGTCTCTGCCCGAAATCATACCGCTCCAACAGAAAATGAAATCAGCTGATGCGTTACCGAGCAGACGCCGGCGGTGGTGCAGACCACGAACAGAGGTAACAAATATGACCATCGTGCAGAAACCACATACAGTTAATGGCACATCTTCTAACAAGGAAGGCAAAATGTTGCGTAAAAAGTCTAGGTATTGCATCCCGTCCAATCGATTTGGGAGAATAAATGGTCCAATGAGCATACCGTTCACCATGCCAGCCCAAACATTCGCCGAAAATGTTTGTTGAAAATGTGCCCGACGGACAGCGTGCGGATTTTCTACTGACCAAACATGAGTGTTGCGAAAGTTATTCACCCCATTACGCGTGAACGTAGATTCGTCTGTCACCAATATGCACTTCAAGTCCGGATTATTGTCATGTTGATGCAACAACCACTCACAAAACCGCACTCTTGCTGGAAAATCGTCAGGTTGAAGGGCTTGTACACTTTGGACGTGAAACGGATACAGCCCCTCTTCACGCAGCGTTTGCCACACCTTAGTTTTTGATACTTGCACTTCTCTAGCCACGTCTTGTTGTTTTTTGAAACGCAATCGATTATACGGGTTCGTTTACTTCTACACGCATGACCGTAACCGTCGGTTAAAGGTTGCATACAGACCTGACACACAGACCCCGACCCAGTTCTGTCTTCGGGTTGAGCTAGTGTCCTAGTACCACTCGGGGATGTCGCGAGTCGCGGCTACAGCACGGTATTCAGATATTTTTGATGCTGCAGAGCCCTTTATCTCGGTTCCCTTAAGACACTGGTGTATATGGTACTAAGAAAAATTGCTTATGTTTTCAAGATCTACACGCCGTGTAAAGGAAAACCCCAACTTAGAAGACAAATAAATAAAAATACAATAAAATGGTTTTATTTATTTATTCTAATTTAACATATAAATGATGAATGTTAGGATTGTTTCACCCACAGAAGTACGAACCACCAAAGGGTATTCTGTGCATGGCCATTTAACCACATAACTAAATTTGCGACTGACCTACCTATAACAATTTTTTGACCATATCACAAACAGCCAGGAGTAAATAACATCTACAACAAATAGGATATATGATGAGTTGAACATGAAGGAAGGAGAAAATAAATCAATAAAGAACCTACAACATACATACATATATAAATATGGATTATAATACTTAAGACTTCGTGCAGCTAGGATTTTATTTGTTTTTCAAATGAACTCAAATTGTTTACTTTTTTGGGCAGCGAAAAATCCAGGATCTTTTTATGAGTGTTTGGGTCTACATTGTGACTCGGTATTTTCTGACTGGTGTCATAGCAGAGTTCAATTTGCCTCAAAGGAGGCCTGTTTTCATTCTAAAACGTAGTAAGATTGTACATAATTAACTGCCTAATATCAATTTAAGTATATATACTAAGTGACATATAAATCCGAACACCCAGTTTAAATGGTTTTATTTTAATAAAAGATGGTGAATGCATTTATCTTACTGTAAATAACAAGTGAAAAAACTTTCAGCCTTATCAGTTGGACATTCCGGTTTTTATACTGCTTTTTTTAATTCACTAACGCTCTAAAAATGAATATTTCAGCCGCAGTAAAGAATCAACGTTCGCGGATTTTGGTTCTTGACATCCTTTACGATCGGTTACGATGCCTTGAGTACGGAGACCTGTACGATTTCGTCAACTTAGTGATTTTGATAGGGGCCGTATAGTGGAACTTCGGGAAGCTGGACCTTCTTTTCGGGCAATTGCAGTTAGAGTGCAAAGAAGTGTAGACACTGTGGTTAGGTGTTGTCAGGGATGGCTTCGAGAAGGCCGTACGCAAAGAGCAAGGGGCACTGGACGCCGCCGTAGAACAAGACCGTGAAGATCGCCGCCTAAGATTATTGGCCTTAAGGGACCGTTTCTCCACTACCAGGTCCATTGCAAATGAATGGTTTGCAGAACACGAAAGACCTATTGGCATGCGAAGTGTTTACCGACGAATGAGAAGTTTTGGCTTGTTTTCATACCGGCCACACTGGGTCCTCCCTTTAACTCGGGAACACCGACGTAATCGCCTTGAGTGGTGTAGACAACGGTCACTCTGGGATCAGCCATGGAACAGTATTGTCTTTGGTGACGAGTCTCGATTTTGTTTAGGCATGCACGATGGTCGTGCCAGGGTTAGAAGGCGACGTGGTGAAAGGAGGAATCCACAGTTTTTTGTTGAAAGACATGTATATCACACTGTTGGAGTTATGGTTTGGAGTGCTATAGTTTATGGTTCCAGGTCACCTTTAATCTTCATCAGAGGTAACATGAACGCGCAGCGTTATATCCACGAAGTTCTAGAACCCCATCTTTTACCCTATCTTGACACCCTGGCAGATCCAACTTTCCAACAAGATAATGCCCGACCACATGTTGCAAGAGTCACAATAGACTTCTTTCAACATAATGATGTCACATTGTTACCATGGCCACCAAGATCTCCCGACTTATCCCCAATTGAGCACGTGTGGGATATGATGGGTAGGAGATTGCTCAATTTGCAACGTCCTCCTTAGACTCTAGAAGCACTTGGAGAGGAGTTGGTGGTTGCCTGGAATGAGATACCACAGGAGGACATTGACCACCTGATCAGCAGCATGCCTAGGCGCGTTGGAGAATGCGTAGCACATCAGGGTGCATCCACACAATCATTTTGAAATTTTTATCATTTACTTATTATGCATTAAGTACTTATACAAAATTTTATTAAAATAAAACCATTTAAACTGGCTGTTCGGATTTATATGTCACTTAGTATATATGGGGAGTTATCCATTATCAATTCAGTTTCTGTGCTTGGCTACTCTTTTTCGCTTTTTGTTTTTTCTCACTTTAATTATGACTCATTCCTCATCCTTTTGAGATCGACAGAATGAATAAAGAATTTGAATTAATGTTACGCTCATGGTCCGAATTTGCCCCCCAACACCTGATTTAACATCAGTCCCATATCCGCCCGTCAATTGAAACCTATATCGGCTCCCTTTAGACTTTTTTTTAGTTAATTTCTCGATATTGCATGACCGCTATAACACTAACGTCAGTTGATCATGACCTTATAGTTGCACGTCTATTTTTTCTAATGCTAACGAGTTTCTAAAAATATCCATAGACAATGGACAGTAATTATGTAAGCGATAAATAGTGGCGGAAAAATGAATGAAGGCACTGTAATTGCTTTTACGCCCGAGAGGAGACCCGGCTGACACAGAATTGCAAATATTTAATTTGATGACGTTGGCCTGCTAAAAAACGGGTTTCGGATAAACATTGTCTCTTATAGCCCAGACAAAATACACCGCATGAAGGAGAAGATACTATGTAGTTGGATATAGGCAAATACTATACAGGCGCGGATCCAGAGGGGGGTCATGGGGGACATGACCCCCCCCCCAGGCAAATTTATGTCGTTCCCCATTTTTTAAAGCTCTGAATCTCTTAGATAAATCTGTAACGCACACATATTAAATGGATGCCGTACTGGTATTTTCTACTAAACACTGGCAGCACTGCATCGGTCCGGGGGAGGGGGGGGGGTCAGTGGTAAATAGTGCGCACTATAGATGTTTTGCGAATAACATAAATTACTGCAATTATTGACAAATAAAACACGGCAATAGAAACTTTGAAAGTTGCATGATAACTCAGAAATTAATATCAAAATTTAATGCGTAGTGTCATGTTAGTGCCATCGTACATCAGCCTTGTTTTTGCATGTAATAGTGCGTACGGACACGGGACAAGTTGTACTCGTAATGCGCATCGTAATTTTTTGAAGTAAATTAAACTTGACGATTCACCAGCAAACTTCTTGTGCATAAGAGACTTTAAAAGTTATCACGGATGCTACCGATAAGTAAAGGGCGTCGAGTCAAATTTGAAGTGCACGCTATTTATAGAATTCGCATAAAATTATAACTAAAAAAAAAAAATGATTGATTGTCGTCGTCATGTTTGCCGTGATTAATATTTCATTGAATACAAACTTGGTGAACAACACCAAAATACGTTAAATAACGTACAGATATACACTGGGCACTATTTGCGAAAGTGATATTCTCCACATTTATCGCTATTTGCGAATCAATGACGGCGACTGAGAATAAAAAAATTAGAAAGACATGCACAAGTAACCCAAACAAGCTCACGGATACTGCTAATGGTTCTTTAATAGTAATTTGATGCTGCCAATAAATCAGCTAATTCAACTGTTTCAATATTCAAGCGGATCTTAAGTTATTCGATAACGTAAAATCCATCTAAGTTGTTCAGATAAAGTTCGAACTGCAGATTTTGCTGGCAATAAGGATGTCACATATTAACAGGAGCTTACAATTATATGCACAATAGTACCTATCTGCTGCGCACTGTTACCTCTGTTTTTTTACTATATGTCTATATACCTAACCTGAATCAAGTAGAGACTGTGGGACCAAACATTTTTTATTCAATCCAAAATAACTTCTAACTTGAATCCGCGTCTTGCTTTTCGTTCAGCAAAAACTTCCATCACAGAATCCGAGTGTATTAGCTACTAATCTTTCGATATAGAGCATAGAGAAGTCGTTGAGTGTGTCATCAACCAAAGGAGCTCGACGGTATTCTTTAATAATTTTCAAAGAGCTCATGACACGTTCAGCACTAGCTGTACCGATAGGCAAAGTCAAAAACAATCTGAATAGACTGCAGCTCTCTGGAAAACTGTCTGTAAAATTGTTTGCAATCATGAACTTCAAATAATATAGCGGGCTGTTAATAGTAAAATTACGATTTTCTGAAAAATGCATGCTCGTAAAACTTGCTAATTCATATTTTAGATCTGTAGTGAAAAATTCCGAATACTGTTCCATTAAGTTAGTGACGCTGGTTTCTAATGCGTTTTATTTAGATTGACTATTTTTTCTGGCATCAAAAAGCCAAACACATCATTCACTTCACGAAATCGTTCAGCACGTTCTTGCAAATCGTTATTTATTGACTCCAAAACTTCGTAGTAACTTATTCGATCTTTTCCGTGTCTTTCCAGTGGCGAGTGAGCAGCTTTTTCGTCAAACATTTTTTTGATTTTCCTCTTTCTGACAATGACAAAACTAGGATTTTTCCATTCCATCTCTCCCCATTTATTCCACTGGACAACAAATTTTAGTTTTTTAATTGTATCTTGTGGGAAAAGTGCACTTCTTTGTTAATTTTGGGGCGCTAAATCCAAAAATAACAATGAAATAAAAAAATTAGTTGCGGTTTAGAAAAAAACTTTTTATTTTTGAGGATATATTAAAAAAAGTAACAAGATTCATATACTTATAAGAATCACTATATGCGCTGTCTTTTTGCTGTTCTTTTATGGATCGTTTCTGTAGCATCTCTACCAAGAGTCCAACAGTAGTCTGCAAGCATGGAAGGATTCCACTTTCCCTGGTACCTTTTTTCCATTGTTGAAATATCCTGATGAAAACGTTCGCCGTGCTCCGCAATTGTCAGGAAAAAAGTCCAGGTGTGAGTGTAGGAAATGTATCTTAAGCGACATATTACAGCCCATCTTTTGATACGATGACAGGATATTTTTGACAAGGGTTTTATAGTTGTCAGCTTTTCTATTTCCCAAGAAATTAGTGACCACCAGACGGAAATCATTCCAAGTAGTTTTTTCTATACCTGTTAAAGTGTTTTCAAAATATTTCGAACCTGTGGCCCAACAAAAATACCTTCTTTAACCTTTGCCTCACTTAGTCTTGGAAATTTCTGACGCAGGTATTGAAAAGCTGACCCATCTCTATCTAATGCCTTGACAAAGTTTTTCATTAGGCCCAACTTTATATGCAGTGGTGGTAATAAAATTTTTTTCGAATCTACTAATGGCGTATGCTGTACATTTTTTTGACCTGGCTCTAGAAATTGACGAACAGGCCAGTTTTGTCTGGTGTAATGAGGTGCCTTTGCCCGACTGTCCCATTCACACAAAAAACAGCAAAACTTTGTGTAGCCTAGCTGCAGCCCAAGTAAAAGTGCAACAAGTTTCAAATCGCCACAAATATGCCATTGGTGCTCATCGTATTTTATGCATGTCAATAGGTACTTCATATTGTCATATGATTCTTTCATGTGAACTGCATACCCAACAGGAAGAGATGGTAAAATATTTCCAATATGCAATGACACTGCCCTTAAACTCAATGTTGAACTGTCTATAAACAATCTCCATTCTTCTGGGTTATAGTTTATATTTGAAGCCGCCAGTAAATCGTTAATGTTACTGCAGAAAACCAAGTTATTCTCCATATTGAAAAATGGTTCTAAGTCTTTGTGGCGTTTACGAAAAACACATACCGAAACATCGTCTTCTAACAAGTTCCACTGCTGCAGTCTTGATCGAAGTAACTCTGCCTTACATTTTGGAAGTTCTAAATCTCTTACAAGATCATTTAATTCTGACTGTGTTATTTTGTGCGGTTGGTGGCATGACGTGCTCGGTATAAAATCAGGATCTCTTGACGTTGATGGCATATCTTCTTCCTGACGAATCACTCGATCGCCATGATCTGATTCGTTTTCTGATTCGCAAGTGTAGGATTCTGGGGGTTTTGGAATATGATTTTCGTCACTGTGAGGCACAGGTCTCATCGCAGATGGTATGTTTGGGTAGTTAATAACCGATTTTTTTTCTTGGACATACCTGTGGCTTGTCCAACACAAGGTACCATGCAAAAGTAACAATCATTAATATGATTTGTAGGCTCTCTCCAAACCTTTGGTACAACAAAGCGCATAGACCGTTTTTTGCCATTTAACCAGCTCCTCAGACTTGAACCACATGTATTACAGCAGATGTGGGGTGCCCACTGTTTGTCTTGATCACCTAGTTTACAACCGAAATAAAGCTGATATGCCTTTGTTATTAGTGGAGTAATAGACCGTCTCTGAGACGCAAAAGTCACATCACCACACACGTAACAAAACTGATCTGGATTGTTTACACACTTTCGAGACATCTTGCATGAACGCTGTCAGCCAACTGAGGAAAAAATATCTAATATAAAACAATATAATATACACGTATGTATAACGTAACACAATCATGCCGATTACATCATCTTTCCTTGCCGAATATAAAAATGTAGCACGTGCATTCTTGTGAATTACAGTATATTAACACTGTCACAGCAGGAACACATATAATTACCGTATCTCTAAAACTTGAACTAATATTGAAAAAATAAGTTTCATTCCGGTTTTAGCACATTAAAAATAGTAATATTTTGTTGATTTTATTTAGGATATTTTTTGGCTGTTGATCAGAGTCTTAGCCTTCAGAACAAAATTATCGTATTTGCTTTCGCTCCTCAAATCTTTTAATTTTTTTAAATGCTGCTGAAATGCACCTTTCAGCCATCATCAAGTCTATTTCTTTCTTTTGCATTTGAACTTGCACAGTATTCATTACGCTCAATACTGAATGCCATCATAACAAATTGAGGAAAAAGGTCCAGTTCATGGAGGAAAGGACAGATCTTGCATTCATTATATCTTCGCCAGAAACTCCCACTCTTGAAATTTCATCTTCTGTGCGATTGATAATACATTAGAAAAAAATTTTCCACGATATTGTCATGAAGAAAATAAATATGTCATCAAATAAAAAAATGTACACCCATCCCAAAAACGTCCGTCCTCTCTGCCGCACCCATAACGACACTCTGATTTCTTGTTTACATTCAGACGCGCTTAACAATATAGACACTAGAGCTGATTTTTGCTGGAGGGGCCCGCGGTCACCCTTCCCTGGAGTGGGCCAGCCGGCAGTGTCCATTTTGCCATTACTTAAGTTGTTGCGCTGGATTCAAAGGAGATGGTAAGTATTAATATTAGTCGATTCGCAGGAAGACAAAAAAGAAGAATTCGTTTTGTTATTTAACAATATACTGTCCATTTTGAAATTAGATTTAATATTTTTACTCGAAGGGTACAAGAGTAGGGTTGTCATCTGCCATCCGTCCACCAGTCAAGTATTTAATTTCTATGTCAGCACTGATGTCAGCACCCCCCGAAGACGAGAAGAACATCTTCTTGAACACGAAGTTTTTTTACCCTCCCCAGACACAAATCCTGGATCCGCCGTTGATGCTATACAGTTTCGAAGAACATACCAAAAGTCCTTATGGATTTCCGTGGCTCCTCAGCCTGCTTATTCGCCTGATTTGAAACCTTGTGACGTATTCCTGTTCCCAAAGTTGAAACATCACCTCAAGGGAACTGATTTTGGGACAGTCATAATATAAAATTCTAACTATATTTAAATGAAAAATATCAATTTTATATTTAATTTACTAGACCTCGCATGCCTGCTTTTTCTAGATTGAATGTGTATATTTACTGGAGCATCATTTGCATATGACTACACAAATTTTTGTTTATTTTCGCTTATTTATAGTCGCCTCGGCCAGGTCCGTGCATACATGTGAACGCGAATGTCATCGCGGAAATTTTAACGGGACATGCTATGCTTTCGCTGCAGTTTGTTTAAGCCGCATTTTAAATTAGATTCGTTGACGGGAAATGATTTTCCGAAAATTTAGCTACATCGGATTGGAACCCACGCAATTAGAAGGCCAGCTGTTTGCGATTAATATTTAATTTCACGCGATATAGATGCAATGGAGCTTTATTTCGACACTTCAGTGTCGATTTTAAAAAATGGGTTACATCATGATACAAGAGAGAGACAGAGAGTGCTGGTAAAACAGCAAGACGACGAAGTGAATAAGAAAATACTTCAGTAAATATCTATGCCAAGCTCTCTTTTTACAAGCATTGTTTATCTTGATCGGACACGTAGAAACAAGAAGAAGATAAGTATCATCTCTGTGGAAAAAAATACAAGTGACTGCGATAAGGTGGTTTGGACACATGATAAGAATGCGAAATTGGCGAAGATTGGCGATAAGGGTATGGAGAATTGGAAAATTTAAGGCAAACACGAAAGGAAGATCAAGAAGGAAGTGGAATGACGAAATACAGGAAGTTTAAGACAAATGCATCTGGACTGGAGAGCACCAGAAGGACTAGCTGAAGACAGGAGGAAATGGAGAAAGAAAATACGAGAAAACTGAAACAGAGTCGAAATTTATCAACGTCTGCACTGGATGGATCCGGTAGAAGAGGAATGGATTAAGTAAGTTATTCAATTTGACATGGTTGTATGTGTCGGACAGATCTTGGAACTGAATCTTGAACCACCTGATCTTAACCAGATGACCTGAAATTTTGTACACACGTTTGGATTGCGTGACAATACAAAAAGAATTAACCGCCGCCATTTTGAATTCAAAATGGCGATTTGTCATCCATAGTAGCCCCTATGATATGGGCACAGCCGACGTCAACTACGAGCCGTGAACAAAGAAATCTGGCAACGTAGGTGGTAGTGTTACTCCCGCCACTGCTTGCTGCATCGACGCAACTCGTGCTCAAAACGCTGACAAAACATAACCTTTTCAATTTGTGATTTTGGAATCCCAGAGGCTGTAATTAAGAGATAAGCTTGTTTTCTAAGCTTCAAAGTGTGTGTATGTGTTCAAAGTGATCGGTGACTATAATATATGAGAAATAGACTCCAGTTGTAGTGCTTCTGTGCTTTAAAAATAAACTAAGAAGTGTGACTGTGGCTGTTCGCGCCTCAGGACGCTAAGGATTTCAACTATTGAAAACGTGCAAATTCAGGTTGTATTTTTCTTTTTTCATTTATCAAGTATTTGACGCAGGCAATATGCCTCGTTGTTGCTGTGTTCCTTTATGCAATGCAAACTACAATTCTGCTTTGAAAACAGAAAGCTATGTTTCAACTTTTCGCTTCCCAAGTACCGAAAGTCTGAAAAACAAATGGCTTATGGCAATTCCCAGAAAAAATCGGACACCTTCAAAATATTCAGCTGTGTGCAGTCGTCATTTTAGAGAATCGGATATCATCAGGACAGAAAATATAGTTTTGGCGGATGGAACAGTCCAAAATAATATACCTTTGAAATATCCAAAATTGAAAGAAAATGCTGTTCCCTCCATTTTCCCAAACTTGCCATCATATCTTTCAAAAACTGAAGCACCCAAGAGAACTGACCCAATGCAAAGAAAACAAAAATTAATTGAGAAACATGAAAAAGCTATCCAGAATTTCGATGATATGGATAAGATCAAAGATAAATTTAGTTCAAAAATGTGGATTTGAAGTTATTTGTGTTGTTACTGATAATCACCGAATTAATAGAGCAATGTTCAGGAAATTAGCAAAGGATTAATCAGAAAATTATTCTACTCCAAATCCACATAATCCTGATAAGAACATATATTTAACTTATGATGTTGTGCATATTTTCAAGAGTATCAGAAATAATTGGATTAATTTAAAAAACCTAGACAAAACTTTTTTATATCCTAATTTTGACAATAATGATATTATTCAGTATGCTAAATTTGAAAACATTCGTGCTGTATATCAATTGGAAAAAGAAGCTGTAGTTAAGAAAGCATATAAATTAAATTATAAAACATTGCATCCAAATTCATTTGAAACGCAAAATGTAAATTTTGTAGATAATTTATTCCATCACTCAACAATAGCTGCTATGAAAGAATTAAACTTTAATGATGCTGCACACTTTTTGGAAATAATCAGGAATTGGTAGGATATTGTCAGTAATACAAGTGTAATAAAAGGAGAATTGAAGCGAAACGAATTTTGTAAGCCTTATTACCAATAAATATGATTATAGAGTACAATTTTTAAAGAAATTCCTGATATGGTTAGAAAAATGGCATAACCTAGAGAATAATAATGGACACCTGACACCAGAAACGTATACAACTCTATATCAAAGCACGCTGACTCTACTTAATATAATTGAATATTCATTTAATCAATTTGACATTGAGTATGTATTGCCTGGAAAATTCACCACTGATAATTTAGAAAAACGATTTGGCAATTATATACTTTTATGTGGCTGCAATTACAATGTGTCATATGATGAAATTTCAAATGCTGAAAAGAAAATACGGCTGAAGCATATTTTCAATGAAAAGAAATCGTCATTTTCTTTAGCAGAAATTAAAACAAGGTTCCAAAACTGCTTAGAAACTCAAGAAAATTTTGTTTTCGTGGATACCAAACAAAATCCTGAAGTTTTGAATATACTCAATGAAGTATTTGAGACAAATTACTTAGCCAATTGTGACATAGAGGATAGTACTAAGACTTATATATCTGGACACGCTTCACACGCTATCTCTAAAAACCTAAACTGCGAGATATGCAAATCGCTAATAGTTAAAGAAAAAGGTTCATTAACAACAAATGTTTATTTTGATCATTTGCAAAGAGGAGGACTGTCAATTCCAACCAGTTATGTACCAATCATATTCTACCATATGTATGCCATTTTTGAATCTATTATTAATGTAGATAGATTGGAAATTTTCTTCTTGAAAAGCAACAATCAAAAATTTATTTTGTGTCAGTTAACCTTGCTCAGCATTCAGTCTGACTTTATATACAGTGAATTTTCTTTAACCTGCATCTGTGGCCGCAATTATGCAGATATTTTATCTAAGCTTTTGTCTATTTTTTCAAACATAATTTTGAATGATTATATTATATATATATATATATATTATATATATTATATTACAGGTAGCACTACCATGCCGTCCGAGCGCGGTGTTGCCTTTCTTTCATCACGGCTCGTAGTTGACGTCGGCTGTGATATGGATATCAAATGAAACGATTTGGTTAGAGAAACTAAAAAAACAAAGTGACGTCGTACTAGATCCAATACGGCGCCCGCTACAAAATAGCGAGTTACCTACGTTTCTCATAGTATGATATGGATATTAAACGAAAGGGCACGATGAGGTAAACGCGTTAAGCAAGGTGAGGTTATTCTACATCCAATATGGCGACCACCCCAGGATGGTTATTTAAAATTTTCCATATTCACCTCTATACTATGGATTTCAGAAGAAAAGGCTTGATGAGGGAAACGTAATAAGTGAAGTGAGACGTCATTCTAAATCCAATATGGCGGCTGTCGCTGAATAGCGCTTTATAATTTCTATTTTCACTGTTATGATATAGGTATCAAATAAAAGGGCTTAACACAATAAGAAAATAACGTCAGTCATACAGCAAGAAGTTTTATGGGTTCCTAATGATAAAATATATGAAAATTATATAGGGATTACCAAACTAGTTATTTGACATCATAAATACTAAGACACAAAAAATGCATTTATAAAAAGAAGCTTTTATTAAAGTGATGATAAACCGGACCGAAAATTTGAAAAAAAAAATCCGACTGGAAATATTTACACGATAATGTAGCTCCTTCGTCTCAAACTTCATTTTGAAAGCAATATAAAAAAAGGAAATGCTTCGATTGGAAAATTTTAGATGGAGGAGCTTCATAATCGTTTACAATCGGAAAATTCGTATTTTTTATATCATTTATTTACGTACTCTTTTCAAGTGACGTTTGCAGCATCTCATCAGTTTTAACTATATTTTTGAAAAAAGCTGACTAATTTGTGGTTTTTCACTGGAAGCGCATTTAATAAATTTGAATGCCACTTTTTATTCGAGTGTCTATAGTTGAACATTTCATGTCCTATTATTAATGCACATACTTTTATACAGGGTGTCCCAACATTCCGTGGGCATATAAGTACGACGTATTTTTAGACTCAAACTAAGTCGATTGGACATGGTTTACCTCTGTGCAAATTTGTTTCGTTTATTGGTTTGAGATTGTTTTCGTTTAAGTTGCTTCTTTTCTCGTAAATATGGAATATTCTTTTGAAGCACAGACTGATTCGTTGTTAGTACTAGAAATTACAAATGTCAATCAATGTAAAATGTATGAAGTACAAACGACAAATTAACAATCAAAAATAGGCGCCAACATTAATTACTTTATGAAGCTTGTTGTCGAAGATAATCTGACACTGACATATAATTCCACATGTCCGCCAACTAGATGCCTACTAGATTTTAAAGCTTCATATAATAAGACATTTTTTTTTAAAAAACAACTCCGAAAGATATTTTTTTTTTTCGAAAACTATACGAGTTGGCCTGTTTTTATAGGAAAAAGAAAAAATCTGCTATAATTTTTAGGTAGGTAGTTTTCAGCCTTCTCGAACCTGTTCAATATACCATGGTTAGTTTATGTAATAAAGCGTTACAAGTTGTTGTAGCAACAAAGTTTTGTCAAATCAATCGCAAACTATGTACTAAATTCCTATTTAAAATAAGTACGAGACATTTCCTTATCTTTCTCCAAGAAATAACTTTTTTGCCACAAAAAACGCTCCAATAACTATTTTCAACAACAAAATGCTAAACAAACCATGGGCGTAGTTAAGAAAACCATTTACTTATTAAGTAAATTCTTTTAGTCAAATTTCTTCTGAAAGTAGTACAAACTAATCTGATGTACCTATTAAAGTCTACTTTAAGCTTTAAATCAATAAATCTTCAAAACTACTGAACTGACGCTCATGTAGTTTACATCACTCGAACCTCCCTTTCCATTTAAGATTTTAGGGT
Source organism: Acanthoscelides obtectus (assembly GCA_963669975.1). NCBI lineage: Eukaryota > Metazoa > Arthropoda > Insecta > Coleoptera > Chrysomelidae > Acanthoscelides > Acanthoscelides obtectus. Next base: position 6,207,258 of record CAVLJG010000001.1, on the reverse strand, counting down.
TAGTGTCACCCCCGCCCAGAGTGCACGTGTAAACTTGCGTCCCCCTCGAAAACAAAATCGACGGGTCTTAGCGTTTTTCCAAAAAAAAAACTGAGCTGTCAGTAAATGCGTCTGTTTCGTTTTCGATGCGCCACCCTGTATAATGAATCGAATATCCAAATTATTCATTGAGTACATATTTAAATATCCACATCTGAACAGTACAGTTTATTTTTGAATACACGGTATTATATTTAGGACCTGTACGGAAGTTGACGTCAGCTACCGTGTAAGTAATGTTCAAACTTCCAACAATAATTTTTCATTCGAGAAGTGATGCCTATATCATAAATATGTTTAGACAAGTGTGCGGACAAAAATTAATGGAGAAACGTCTAAGCTGCGTTAATGAATTTTTCGGCCTTCAAGTTCAGGAATAAATCTACAAAAAGGCGCTGTCAAGCCGATGGGCTGTTAGCACAGTGTCATGTCTAGGACTATACAGTGCTTTTCTTTAATGTCCCCCTATCCTTTGTTTTTTTGAACGAATCATTAAATCGTTTCGGTCTCGTGAAAGTTACGCGTCGCACCATGAATAAAAATCGCTTCTATTTTTTCTTCCAATGGACGAGAATTGACCATTTTAAAAATAGTTGAAACAGTATCTAGCACTAAAACCGAAAACTAAAAAGGAATATTTTAACTGTACAATGATGTTTGTCTTCGTACTGATATTCTTGCCACTGTCAACCAAAAATAACAAAACAAGTTTTTATCGCTGTTGCTGTGGATACGGCACGGAATTACAATTATTTGTAGAGACATGCATGATAGTGAGTTTGTGTTCAAGAAATTGTTAAATGTAACACTCGATACTTTATTCTTCTGATTATCTATGAAAAACAATTTCAGTTAAATGGCTGCCGCAGCTGGCCTGGCAGTAGTCCATCCGCTAAACCCAATTTTGAAGCAAATTTTGGATAGTCTGTGGGTCAATTTCATCAACAGCTCGACGGATATTTTCCTTAAGACCATCAGTTGTTTGAGGATCGTTAGTGTAACAGCGTTCCTTAACAGTACCCCATAGAAAGAAATCCATGGGCGCCAAGTCACAGCTGCGGCATGTTGCACCATCCTGCTGGAACCAGAGATTGTGCAAGTGTCTTTCGTCTAATAGTGTTACCATCTTCATCTTGAAGAAAGTAGGGACCAATAATCCCACCACTCCAAAAGCCACACCAAGCAGTTACTCTTTTCGGATGCATTGGTTTTTCTATGACGACATGTGGATTTTTATAACCCCAAATCCTACAGTTCTGCTTGTGAACGCAACCTCCTAGATGCAAATGGGCTTCGTATGAATAGATGATTTGGCGACCAAAATTGACGTCCGTTTCCAATTGATTTGGAGCTCGCACAGAGAAACGATATCGAAGCCGATGGGCATTTTGTTTCAACTCTTGAACAAGTTGCACCTTGTAAGGAAATAATTCCGTCGTAATGCAATATTTTCCGCACAGGAGTCTGGTCTATGACAAGTTGACATTCTTGCATTTTCACGCACACTTTGGACAACAGCAGCAACGTTTTCGGCTGTATATACAGGTCGAACACGCTCATACCGTCTGTTATCCAGTAGCAGGCCAGTTTCACGAACCTTCGTATACCAGTCGGGGACAGAGCTGCATTCCGACCATATAGTTTTTTTCAATTTTTGCAAGGTTTCTGCAACACAGCACCCTCCTTGAAAATATTTCTTCAATATTTCCCACGTTTGTTAAAGATTAAAACGATCCATTGCTCACAGTGGAAGTTTGAAACAATATATCTGTCCTTTCCTCTTTAAGACGTGTCCAAGCAGGTGTTCCACAAGGCTCTGTTCTGGCTCCGACACTATACATTATATACACTGCAGATATTCCTCACATACCTCGCACAGACATACTACTGTATGCTGATGACACAGCACTGATAACTACGTCTGTCTCCAATCAAGAAATTAAGCTGTAGAGCAGCTTCAGAATTGGTGACTTCGTTGGAGAATTAGATTGAACGCTAGGAAGACCCAGGCAATTGTAGCCACTAAAAGACGACAATCATTACCAGCCAAAATAGTTATTTGTAACCAAGAAGTCCATGGGCATATCAAGCAACATATTTATGACTAACAATCGACGCAGGTCTAACTTGGAAATCTTATGTAGAATCGATTAGAACAAAGGCTATAATTACATTTCGTAATTTATACCCCATGCTTGAGGGTACTACAAAACTAAGCTCAACTAATAAACTAGTATTACACAAATCGATTATACGTATTATAACCAACGCATGTGCAGCTTGGTGCTTTGCTGCCAAGACCCACATTGCAAAATTGCAAGTGATACAAAACAATATTCTACGAACAATACTCCATGCTCCTTGGTATGTATCTAACGCGACCATTCATCATGACCATTTCTTAACTCAATTCATTAAACAAGTATCAAGCAAAAGTTACGAACGTGCAAATTCACATTCAAATCCTTTAATAAGAGATGCGGTGACATATGATCCTGCATCCATCCACAAACACAAAAGACCTAGATTAGCACTTCTTTAACATCTAGAACTATGAGTTATTCTTTATTTCTTTACATTGACTACTTTTTTCAATTAATTTTCATAACTGTATAATCTATCTTTGGCATTTTTTTTGTTAAAGAGATTCGCTTTTCTGTCAGTTACAACCTCAGTAATTTTTGGGGCAGAAGAAGCCAAGTCAATATGTTGAGCATGGAAGTGTTACCAACTGTCAAAATAATACCAACTTAAAAAAACAACTGATCGCCCACCCTATATATTGTCACTTATTATTTCAGTAGTTATCCTACTACGAGGTTGTCGGTCACTCAAGTTCAGCAGTTTCAACGTCTCAGAAATAACTATCCTGATGCTCATAAATAAACTAGATTTATCTGGAATGCGAAAGGCTCACAGGACTCCACACTGTGAACATCTTCTGAAGATGCCAACCACTCGTGTTGGTGAAACGCCAAGTAAACATGTTTTACGTCGGCTTAACAACCCAAAAACCAACCAAATAATATTAGATTTATCTGTTGCATAAAAGTGAGGACATTGCCCGCTTTAGCGGTCAACAGTGAGCGATTCAATGTTTAGCCAGTCACGTTGAAAACATAAACAGCGTTTCGATTTTAAATTCTCAAATCAGATACAGGTTTGTCAACCATAAATAGACATTTCGTGAAGCCTCTGCTTTAAAGCCGAAAATCGATGTCAGCCTCTATGCTCGGTGTGTTTAAGGGTAGGCGGTGCAGTTCATGTGGGAGAGGAACGGCTTTCCAAATACTGTATTGTGTTGTTCAGAAACACAAGGGCTGCTTTTTTTCGGTGGCGTAACCTACATTATGAAATCTCACAAAAAATGGCCATAAATAGAATTTAAATCAAGAAATGGCAATTCTTCCCCTTTAGGCTTTCGGTGAATCCTTATAGTCGAGGAAAAATATACAGGGTGGCCCATCCATGGGTGGACGGAATATTACTCATAAACAAATACATTTTGGGAAAATCTATTTATGGGATGTTATACACGACATTTGAGGGCACATTTCTACAATATTGGTCATTATACAGGGTGTCCCAATTTCGACCTACATATCAAAGTTGTGATTTTTCAAATTGAATGCCTCAAATTTTTATGCATATTTGGATAAACCAATCCAAAAGAAGAACATTGATATAACATAATATGTGGTTTTAGTAATTAGCTACTGAGACATAAGGTTTTTTTGTCTAGAAAAACCCCCCACTTCGGCAACCCCTCAGTCCGCCAGTTTGAAGGTTAAAGTGCTCAATTTTGTATCAGAAGAAACTTACACACCTCAGCTTTTGTCTGATTTGTTACTTTTTCGAATTTTAATTTTCGCTTTTCTGAACATAAGGAAACATATCCTGAGGGATGTGCAACGGTCATTTATCCAAAGGCTACGGCTGTGTATTCAACTTGGTGGAGATATTTTCGAGCAGTTTTTGTAGATTAGGCCTTGCGTAGTGATAGTTGTTTGTTTATGTTGTTGTTACAGTTGTTTTTCTCCATTACGCTTGGAACTGATTTATACTGTTCTGATTGTTATTGGTTCTTACATCAAATCTGTACTCTTAGTGGCAATATGGAACTAGCCCACTGTTTGTCTTTTCTTCCCGTGGGTGATGTGATTTTTTTCCGTAATTTTTGTGTGTTGTTCTATTCAGAGCCTAATAACTCAGAAGTTAGTGATTTCATCTGAAAAAAACCTTATACCACAAAAAATCTTATTAGAAATATAATCCAAACTTGCACAAATATACAGGGTTGATGCATTTGAATTTTTTGAGAAAAAATACAATTCGCGTTTTTGACCACCCTGTATGAGCAAAAATGAAAATTAAAAAAAGTAACAAATTAGATAAAAGCTGAGGTCAGTAAGTTTTTTTTGATATAAAATGCAGCACTCCCAATTTCAAAATGGCGGATTGAGGGGTTGCCGAATTGGACGGTTTTTCTGGAAAAAACACCTTACATCTCAACTTTGATATATAGGTCAAAATTGGGACTCCCTGGATAATTACCAATATTTTAGAAATGTGCCCTCAAGCGTCATGTATAACATGCCATCAATAGATTTTTCCAAAATTTATTTGTTTATGCGTAATATTCCGCCCACACACGGATGGGCAACCCTCTATATTCGACTGAAGGACACCTAATCATGTTTAGTGCACACAGTATAGTTCATAGTACACGATTCACATTATGAGATAAACGCATTGCGAAATGTTTTGAAACATAATTATGCACAGCAAAAAGAAAGTCTGTTGCTTTTTAATTATGTGCTCTCTATTGTTTTGTCTATAAATTATATTGTAATTATCGCCGTTTACATAAACAATGCTTTGGCATTCATAGTAATGTCTTTGAACTTGAACCGCATCCATACATTTTAGTTATATAAATACAGCAGGACTGATCTTTAAATTCTTTCCATAAATATGTTATGACGTCGATTACATACTTTTACCGGTGTTGATTTTGGAACCATCGAACTAACTGAGCATGAACAGGCCTGTCGACTAACATTACTTTGAATTGCGAATGTCTCAGTTAAAAGCTCCTCATATGAGCCGAAAGTTCTCGTTCGTAGGACAATAATAATTACCAACTTGTTGCAAAATATATCGCAATTTGCTTAGTTTACATCTTGTGACCAAATGTGCCGTGTCGCTCTAATTCCCATGATTATCAGTTGAGAGTAGAGAAGGTTATGCAAGAAATAGATGTGTATCTAAATTATAATTTCCGAAATGTATCTATTATCTGTGCTAGAATAGTAAATAAAACATTTCACCTGTCATCCGATGTGGAATATATTCATGTTGTTTATACACTTGTATGTCAAACACAACAATAATATATCTGCAAAATGGGCAATAATTTCACGAAATTAATCACTGACATACTATTTAGCGAAATATTGAGATTTCGGCTGCCAAGTTATTTCTACAAATAACAAATATTAAATGACTTCCGCTGGACCTACCAAGCAACAGAAATTTAATAGCATTGTATTTTGTTAGTCCAGAAGTCCTTATCGCGCTTTCAATCTTGAAATATGAAAATTACAATATTGGACCAACTTCACTGATATTTCGGCTACCATAAGGTCAGAGTAACCACAGTAAGGCTTTTGGTGTGGTAACGACGACGACGATGGCGATGACTACGACTACGACTACGACTACGACTACGACTATGACTATGACGATGACGATGACGATGACGAAGACGATGACGATAACGATGACGATGGCGATTCATGACTTCAAATTCTCTCGCTTATTTTTGAAAACAAACAAAGCCAACTCATAAATGTAAATACCTATAACAGTCAACATCTTTAGTGTTCTAAAGGATTCTCTACAGGATTGGCGCCAACCAAGGTTATCAATAATTCTAATAGCACATTTTGGCAGCAGGAGAACTCTTACAGTTTGTGAACTACTTCCCCAATTGACAATACCATACCGGATATGACAGTTGACAGTGGCATAGTATAAAGTTTTTAAAATTCGTTTACTGCACTGCTTTGCTAAGAATTTCAAGCCATAGCAACTCCTTCGCAATCTATTGCACAAACACTCAACGTGGAAATGATGACGATGACGATGACGATGACGATTGCGATGACGATGACGATGACGATGACGATGACGATGACGATGACGATGACGATGACGATGACGATGACGATGACGATGACGATGACGATGACGATGACGATGTCGATTACGATGACGATGGGATGATCAGCATTTTCGAAATATTGTTGCATCAGAAAACTTTCTATCAGCAACTACTGATAGCAAAACTACTGATACTTCTCCATACCTTATCCTTCTGCGCTTCCTATCGTGAATTAATGTGATATATTAGATTAGGAATATTTTGATCTGGAGAATTTTATAGAAGGTCCAGTTTTGTTCCTGTTTTCATACTTCCCTTAAGCAACGGAAACGTAACGGAATGTAACTGGGATGTTATGCTCTTCGACATGTTGGAGTTCACTGTAGACACGATCGTACGTCTTTTTACCATCTAACCTACATATTTACGTATTCTACATTTAAGATTTCAGATTCAGCCAAAAAGTTACATTATACCAAAAATAATGATAAAGTTAACATAAAAAACGAAACATTTTTGTGAACATGACTATAAGATCAGTTTGAATCATACGCTCCTAGGGTGTAGCCATAAAAATTATTGTGTACTAAAAGTAGATGCCTACTCCTACAAAAAAAAAATCCCCAGCCCAATATGATCTGGGCCTTGCAAGAAAATGCAGTGGGCTTAACTTGTTCAAGACCAAACAGTTTTTGAAATATTTGTTTGCTACAAAATAACAGACATCAGATCAAAAAATCCCCCTACCAGCCAAGTATTCATAGATTGATCACCTTAGTGAAGGTAACTTATCAAAATTATACCCAACTCTTAAGTCTAAAGCTGCAGTACTTAATAAAGCTGCTCCAGTTTACTTTTAGTCTTCATTTACCTAGCTAGCATTTTTGCGATCGTGTAACAAATCCCATCCCATCAAAACACCGCGACAACAGAAATCCGTTTCTATAACTTCTTTCCCCACACTCTGCTCATATTTTGTAGGAAAGTTGAACGAAATGTCATTTTGCAAAACGGCCGAACAAAAGATGGGACTTGAAATGCTCGGGGTTGGTAATGGCCACTCAAAATGAAATATTTGTAACAAAGACTGCTAGACTGATGATAAACTGCTGCCGATGGAAACGGCTTCACAGTTGTTCACCTGCTTGGTAATGCTTCTTTACAGGGACGTAATTAGGGAAAACATAAGGGATTGATGGCTGCCTATATCTGTAAGGCTGCAACGTGCCAAGGGAGAGAATTGCAGTAATAATAATAATCGATTTATTCCAATCGATCAAATACATGGCATAGGAAACACTCAAATGATATCATACATATAACTTTACAGAAAAATAATGTTGTACTAGGGGCCTGACAGCTCAATTTCAAGATTCCTGATATTCCTACTCACCGTAGAAAGGCGTATTCAGGAAGAAGCTAGTCAGCGTCTTTTTGAACGCGCCAGGTCATTAATATCTATATTACTATTTTCTACTTATTTATTTATTGAAAAAATTATGTACAGGGATGACCATAACAGTATTATGACATGTGTTATATGTATCAACATCTGAATTGAGGGGACAGTTATATAAATTTGATTTTACGTACATTAATAGTTCTATCATCATAATATTTGGAACTGTCATTATGTTATACTTCTTGAAAAGTTCTCTGCACGCGGTGTTAGTCCAGCTATTGTTCTCAATGCCCATTCCTGCAGTACAAAGTCCCTTCGACGATGACGATGATGATTACGACGACGACGATGACGACGAAGTTGACGACCACGCTGACAATAACAATGACGTTGGCGATGACGATGACGATGACGATAACGATGACGATGACGATGACGATGACGATGACGATGACGATGCCGATGACGATGACGATGACGATGACGATGCCGATGCCGATGACGATGACGATGACGATGACGATAACGATAACGATGACGATAACGATGACGATGGCGATGACGATGACGATGACGATTACGATGACGATGACGATGACGATGACGATGACGATGACGATGACGATGACGAAGGTAACGGTGACGATTGAGAGGTTATGAAATGGTGTAATAAAGTTTATCTATACCTTATCCTCCTTCACGCGGTACTACTCCAGCTATTGTTCTTAAAGCCCGTATCTGCAATATATGACTTGATGAACCCCAAGAAATAATGTCATATTTTACTTTAAAAGCAAACTGTGCATCATAATATGGAACTACGATTTTTCAGATTGCAAAACAAATAGTTGACACAGACTTTTACATAGGTTGCTTATGTGGTGCTCCCACTGACGAGCTATATCAAGATGAATTCCTAGAAATTTAATGTTGCTACTTGAATCAAAGTCTTGCCATTGGGCTTAGCTAATTGGCTCTCGTTGATGACAGCCCTTTTTGCTTCAAGTGATAGTTGATTACCAGAAAGATAGCTTGTGAATTTATTCATTATGCATTGTAGTTTGTCAATGCAATGCTTTATATTATTTCCACCACATAGGCAAGTGTTATCGTCAACATACATAACTAGCTCATCTGTTATACTGCCTACTCCTGGCAAGTCGTTAACAAAGCAAAAATAGTAATGAGCTTAGGATTGAGCCTTGCGGTACACCAATCTAGACACTACGCAGTGAAGAATAGCATCCGTCAACATCTACAGTCTGCTCCCTTACAGCAATTTGAGTCATGAACATTGTCAAAAATGAGATGTTGTGTGTATGTTGTTCTTTGAAATACATCACGTAAAACCATGCCATCTATTTTTGTCTATCTGTCTGTTGTTATGCTTGAAAAAAAAAATATGACTGAAACCACATTGACGTTTCAAAGACTCTTGCTTATTTTTACCCAAACATCTCAGAAAGAAGGTTAAGTTTTTCGCTCGTGGGTAAGTCACCCATTTTACACTACGTAAAATACCCTGTTGTTTTGCGAGTCGTGACGTCAAAGTTATTGTTGAGAAATGAGATGCAAACCCCCGTTGATTAATCATTTCCAGAAACATTGCACACTCTAAGATAGTACTATTCATACAACCCTTTTGAAGAATATATGTCTATATAGAATATTCAGTTGCTACTTTTGATTACATAATGTGCCCGCCGAATTACTGCCGAATTGTTCTATTAAAGATAAAAATTTAAGTAAGCCCTAAATTTCGATCATCATCAATATTCGGTATTCCTCTATTCTTGACTAAAACGTTTTCTGAGGAAACATTAGCTCATAAAATATGGTTCTGGAAAATCACTAAATGTATCCATGCGTATTCCAGTTTCCATATATCTTGCTTTTTTCTTTCGCTACTAGAGACTCGGCAACTTATTTAATGGAATATGTAACTCTCAAAGAGAAAAATGTTTGCGGTAACAGTTCAAGCAGAAAAAAAGACGCTATAAGTAAGTTTCTTATTTATTTACTCTTCATTTATCATCTTTTTACGCAGGTGTGCTTTTTCGTCTCTCGTATCGAGGTACGTAAAAAGTATGTCGTAGTTTGTCAGTTGACGTAGATGGGTAACGTTGCCTGGAACTGCGCTAGCTCCCGGTGAGCTGAAAAAAAATATCTAATTACCTTTTTGAAAAATTACACAATAGATAAACGTCGCGTAGGCAAAATCTCTTAAAGGTTTACCTAAAGCAATCAATCAAAAACGACCCGATAATTCTAATCAAGAGATGTGTCTGTTGCATGACGATGTGACCACGCATGAGGCTGCCAAAATTAGATCAATTGGTCCGGACTTGGCGCTGTCTGACTCTTATCTCTTCAGATTACTAAAGAAAAATCTTCGAGGACGCCGATTTGACTCAGATGAGGGCCTTCCCAACTAGCAAAGTAGTGGTATAAGCATTTGGTAAAAGAACCGTTCAGCCACGTAACATAATAGTTGTATAGTTGACAAAAACTGAATCTTGCACTGACGCAAATGTCCTATAGCGGCTGCAAGAGGCCTACACTTTTAGTGTATAACTGTTACCTGCAGCCATTATACAACCTGTTAAATGACTGAAGTGTCTTAGGTGTGCCCATTCCGCTTGTATAGCAGTTCTAAGAGGGTTTTGCTAATGTTCTTACAGTATACAATGCTGTTTAAGGAATACTGTATAATCATTCTTGCAGCTCTAATGAGCGTGATAATTGTTAGTTGGGTTAGAGCAGCTGTCGACGGCTTTTTTGGTCGTCCAGAGTAAGCATTATTTTATAATAATATATCTTCACTGGAAGAGAAATCGCACAAAAGCATTGGGGGAGTTATGTTAAAAAATAAAATTTGCAAAAAAACCGTTCGCCTTTAGTTTCATGACTAGGTCAATTTTTTTTCTAGGAGTAATGAAGTAACAAGAGTTGACGGTGATAGTACGAGTTGTAAAGACCATATGTTCATAAATACCTCCATAAATAGTGAGAACTTCTTCTCAGCGATTTTGAGATATACAATTTCGGATCGCTTCCCCACTATGCTAAGGATTCAATATGAAGACACAGTTCCTAAATTAAAAACAACGCAGTCTAGCATAAAGACATACATAGATTAGATAATAAGTTGAAGGGTAAACTATCTGATGAAAACTGGTCAGAGATATATAATCAAGATGATCCTGAAAAGGCATTTGATCTATTTACCTTACAGCTTCAACAACATATAAATTCATGTACAAATCGGGTAAAGATTACACGAAAGAATATTAAAAGGCAGCCATGGATAACAGAAAGATTAAGCTGTATAGAGAAACAAAACAATTTAAACACGAGTTAGAACTTCTAAATGACTTTAAATTATACAGAAATAGATTAACCACAATTACAAAAGAGGCTAAATTCATTTTTTTTAAATGAAGTTGAGAAACTTCAAAATTCTTCGGCGAAAATGTGGCATTTCATAGAAAAAATGCAACATTCTCAAAAATGTCAAGAAATTCCTGCTGTACAAAAAGAAAATGGGGGACTTATAAAAAGTGATATTGAAACAGGCAATGAATTCTGTAAATATTTTTCTGAAATTGGTGAGAATCTGGCAAGACATTTCAAATGAAACACAACTTATATATACGAAAACCATATTGCAAGATTCCCTGTATCTGACAAGGACCGATCTATACGAGATTGAATATGTCATAAAGCGACTGAAAGTTAATAAATCACCGGGATTTGATAGTATAAGCGCATACACTCTGAAACAAATAAATTACAAAATTTCTAAAGTATTATCATATCTTATAAATACCTGCATGGAAAGAGGAATGTTCCCGACCCAATTAAAAAAGGCAATAATAAAACCTGTATTTATATCTGGAGAAAAACAGAAACCTTGTAATTATCGCCCAATTTCAATATTGACAAACTTCAAAAATTTTCGAAAAAATTCTTAAAAGACGCTTTTCAGATTTTATTGCAAAATATAACCTCATATCTGAAGAGCAATATGGATTCCAGGAAGCAAAGTCAAGATGCACTTATTCAGTTAACAACCAAAATTTACGTTAATAACAATAAATCAACAGCATTCCTTTTTGTAGACCTAACCAAAGCATTCGATAGTATTACACATCAAATATTATTAAGCACCTAGCAAAATTTAGGATTTCGTAGAGTCTCATATCAGCTCATAAAAAGTTATTTGGCAAACAGGACGCAATGTGTGAACATCAACAGTACACTGAGTGAAAATAAGATTGTTAGAGGCGGAGTTCCACAAGGAACCGTATTAGGACCAATGCTGTCTGATTTATATACTAATGACCTTTTTAAATTAAAAAACAAAGGAGAAATTATTGGTTTCGCAGACGATACGGCAATTATTTACTCAGACAAAGATTGGACTTCTTTAAAAAACAAGATTGTAGTAGATTTTCAAAAGGTTAAAAATTTTTTCACGGAAATGATTTTAACAGTCAATTTCAACAAAACATACTTTATTACATTTTCTTGCGACAACAGATCTTCCCCAAATTTTAATCAACTCCAAATTAAAACGTTGAATAGCTGTATAAACATACAGTCGGTTGATAATTTCAAATACCTAGGGGTATTCATAGATAACCATCTAAGATGGAATGAACATATTGAAAATTTAGCAAGAAAAACCTTAGGATACCTTAGTTTTTTAAGCGAAAAATATCTTCACATGATATATCATGCGCTTGTTCAATCATTAGTATCTTACGGAATCTTAGCATGGGGGGAGTCGTGAATAATTATTATAAAAAGGTTGAAATTACGCAGCAGTGGATTTTGAGTTATGTTGAACAAAAAGAAATGTTATCCCTCAGAAGATCTTTACAATGAATCTCAGCTTTTCGACTGCCGGCAAATTTATTTTTATCATACAATAATATATTTAACATAATATCCAGAATTGTTGCTTTCTATCAGCCACAACCATCAAACGCGATTGAAGGATACCTCCGCAATAATTCCTAGACTTAATAAAACTATCAGCCAAAGATCATTCTATTTTCTATGCTCAAAATTTTATGTTATTCCTTCAAACCTTAAACATATAAAATGTAAAAAACGTTTAAAAATTGAATTAAAATCATGGATCCTAAATCAACCAAGCCTATAAATCCATAAGATTGTTGACACTAAAAACCAATATGTTACTTGATCATAAAATGATGCAAATTTAAACATTTGACTAGTATACTTAAAGAAGATTTGTCGTACAAGTGTACACTTTTTTGGGTATATTATGTTTATTGGACATTGCCGTTATTATTTATGCGAAAACTCTGTAATTTTACCAATCAACATTATTATTATAATTATTATTATTATTATTATTATTATTACTTTAGTGTTTTCCTCTTGTCCTATTGTATTATTATTATTATTATTATTATTATTATTATTGCACTACGTGGGAATTTGGATGAGAAGCCGTATTTGAGGCGTCCAGCCCATTTCCTTTCATGTTTTAAACATTGCTGATTTAGCTATAGCTGGCAGTCCCTGATTGCACCTCCTTTTTCTATTGTTTTACCGCTAAACCAATATTGTATAAATTGCTCAATATTTCTTTCTCTCATATGTCGCTGTCATAGCTTAGCCGCCCGCAGCTTCCCAACTGCGCGTATGTCTCTAGATTACCCTGGGGTCTCGTACCTAGCTAAATACGCTTCAGCGCCCCCTCAACGTAAAAAATGGGATGCTATAAAGAACTCCAACCAGAGCCACTTATCAAAAGCCTGTTTCGTTAAGAGGGATTTAGGCCGGCGAAAATGACCGCTTAAACGGAAAATGAGCTCACGTTTACGCCCTTACGAGCTGTTATATGCACATATGTGCCCATAAATGTTCCAAGGTAATTTGAACAAGACGCGTGCTAAATATGCAGGAAGCTGTTTGCTCTTGATTTATAGGCACCGGGGTAATTTAGGTTGTTTGTGGATATTACCAAGCTGGGCCTGTTCTGAATATATTGATCCCCTTTTTACCTGCTCACACGAACCACATATATTCTCTCATTTTATTTTCTCTACCTAAATATTTCGGACACAGCTCTTTCTAGAAAAAAGTTCTTCAAACAATGGTTTTGAGGAGGGAAAGTGGCATTGACCTTGAAAATGGTCTTGACTAAGACTTTCAAGGTCGTTTTCTCCTAAAATTTTACTTACGTGCTTCATATGCTAACAAGTTTATCCTTAACTTAGCTGCCCTTTTGCCACGTCGGAATCGAAACGTGGAGAAAATTGTACGTCCTAGTATCACTTTGGCCATGATTTCAAGGCCACTTCAAGGTCAAATCATGCGATCAAAAACAATTTGATCTAGCAAAAATGACTGACAGCACAGTTATGAAGGTTATGCGGATCATTCAAGCGTGACCTTGGTCATGAACCTCCAAGGTCAAGTCACCTACTTCGAAAGAAGACCTTTCATTTTCGTACTGGAAATGAAAAATCCTAATGTTACCTTGACATAAAATGACATTTAAGATTGACACGACCGTGACCTTCATGTCACAGTCAGCTAGGAACGTAACGTCGCCTGCTTTTTCTATTTCCAACGCAAAAATGAAAGGACTTGTTTGGAAATAATGACTTGAACGTGAAGGACATCTTCAAGGTCATAGTTAAGTTCGTCTTTGGATGATCATACAAACTTTACTGTCAAACATCTCTGCCGCGAGAGTGTTTTCAAAGTCTTGAATAGATTTTGCACTTTGAGCAATCACAAAAAGGCTTTTGAATAAGTTACACGAAATTTAACACGCCTCTTTATCACCAAAAAATACACTCAACCACCATAAAAAATTAACAGAAAAACCCGACCATTTTATCACTTGTTGCTGATGGCAAGATAAATTGATATGTAAAAAACACTAATGCTCTAAAAATCTTTCAGCCGCAGTGAAGAATCAACGTTGGCGGATTTTGGTTCTTGACATCCTTTACGATCGGTTACGATGCCTAGAGTACGGAGACCTGTACGATTTCGTCAACTTAGTGAGTTTGATAGGGGCCGTATAGTGGGAGTTCGGGAAGCTGGACTTTCTTTTCGGGCAATTGCAGTTAGAATGCAAAGAAGTGTAGACACTGTGGTTAGGTGTTGTCAGGCATGGCTTCGAGAAGGCCGTACGCAAAGAGCAAGGGGCACTGGACGCCGCCGTAGAACAACAGACCGTGAAGATCGCCCTCTAAGATTATTGGCCTTAAGGGACCGTTTCTCCATTACCAGGTCCATTGCAAATGAATGGTTTGCAGAACACGGAAGACCTATTGGCATGCGAAGTGTTTACCGACGAATGAGAAGTTTTGGCTTGTTTTCCTACCGGCCACACTGGGTCCTCCCTTTAACTCGAGAACACCGACGTAATCGCCTTGAGTGGTGCAGACAACGGTCACTCTGGGATCAGGAATGGAACAGTATTGTCTTTAGTGACGAGTCTCGATTTTGTTTAGGCATGCACGATGGTCGTGCCAGGGTTAGAAGGCGACGTGGTGAAAGGAGGAATCCACAGTTTTTTGTTGAAAGACATGTTCACCACACTGTTGGAGTTATGGTTTGAGGTGCTATAGCTTATGGTTCCAGGTCACCTTTAATCTACATCAGAGGTAACATGAACGCGCAGCGTTATATCCACGAAGTTCTAGAACCCCATCTTGACACCCTGGCAGATCCAACTTTCCAACAAGATAATGCCCGACCACATGTTGCAAGAGTCACAATAGACTTCTTTCAACATAATGATGTCACATTGTTACCATGGCCACCAAGATCTCCCGACTTATACCCAATTGAGCACGTGTGGGATATGATGGGTAGGATATTGCTCAATTTGCAACGTCCTCCTCAGACTCTAGAAGCACTTCGAGAGGAGTCGGTGGTTGCCTGGAATGAGGTACCACAGGAGGACATTGACCACCTGATCAGAAGCATGCCTAGGCGCGTTGGAGAATGCGTAGCACATCAGGGTGCATCCACACATTATTAAAGGTCAAAGGGTTTTAAAGCAGTGCAATCATTTTGAAATTTCTATCATTTACTTATTATGCTTCATTAAGTACTTATACAAAATTTTATTAAAATAGAACCATTTAAACTGGGTGTTCGGATTTATATGTCACTTAGTATAGAATAGAATAGAATAGAATAGAAATTTATTGGTTTCTCAGTTATAAACAAAAAACAAACAAATTTGCAACAGAGATAACACATCATTGTGCTACAGTGTAAATATAATAACACACAATTTTTCTAAAGTACATACAAAACAAACATTCATATAACGACAACTGTGATCTTTATGTGGTTTCAATTACGTATAGAAATACTATAAGCAGTAATCGAGTCGAGACTTGTTAAGGAGTTGCGAACTACGCGGTTTCTGAATAATTCTCTAAGACCGGAGCAAAAAACGACGCTTTGTCAAGCTCAATTTACTCTACGTCGTCTGTAGCCGGTAATCTTTGCTGGACCGAAACTGCCCGAGCAATCAAGCCGAAAGTTATTTTCAAAGTTAAACGAACGGTAACGCTAATTAGGGTTTGTCGTATCGCTGTCATTGTGCTTAGGTAATTCTGCCACTTTGCGCAGTTTGATGATTTGAATAATGCTGCGGCCAGACAAATGGTTTACGCAATAAAGGGGTTGTCGACTTAAGACTCGACTGACGGGCAATATTCCACAGAAATGTTTCGTTCACTCAGTTCGTACAAAGGTACGTTTCCAATCTAACACGTTTCTAGAATTGCACCTAGACTGGCTGTTAATAATATTAATAATAATAGTAATAATCTATATTAAAATTATAGGATGACGTTACAGAAATTGTGCCACTACACATTGAGCCGTATTCATAAAAGAGAAGCATATCCTCGGAAGCATAAAGTAAAAGTGTAAGGTCTTGCTTCGGAGAAAAAGGTAGAAGTATAAGCATATCCTTGTCTTCATATTCATAATGGTTACCTTATACTCGCGAGGATATCCTCCAAGAAGAAGTAAAATGTTGACGACCTTTCGTTACGTAAGTTACGTAAGTTGAGTCTGCTACTGACGACACTCAGAATTTTTGAACGATATGCTTACTATGCCAAGTATAAGGTGAAGATTATGAATATCCTTTTACTTATGTCACTGCTTTGAAGGATATGCTTATACTCAAAAAGCAAAAGCATTTACTTCAAATTATTATAAATACCATCTACAGTATATTCAGATAAGAGATAGACCGGATGTAAACAAAAGGTTCGGGTGATTTTCACGCTAACGCCGCCGTCTCGACGTAAAACAGGAGCCCTCATTGGTCAATTCGCAATTAAATGCCTATGCCTAGCGGCAGAGCAGTCGTATCAAGGCAGAGTCACATTCAGGTTCAGACGTGTTACGTATGTCGTGTGCATCATTGCAATTTGGTATTTCTTTGGACGTTTTCGTTTGTTATCTTATTAAGTTGTTGAGTTTGTCGTTGTTATTGTTATACCTTGTTATTGATTGTTATTGTTATCAACTGCTTGCGCAAAATGCCCAGTAGTACAGATACTGCCGATAAAGTTGTAAACTCCTGTAGTCCACCTAGGAAACGCTCTAAAAAAAGACGTCGTTCATCAAATTCGGTAAGTTATAAGTAATTATAAAGCTACTGTATTTTTTAATTAATTATTGACATTTTTGAACCCATTTTGGCAAAACCTATTCAAGAATCTACTTTCTGACAATGTTCAACCATGCACATTTCTTTACGTTTTGAACGTTTTAATTTGGTTACATATGTATTTACCTAGAAATCAAAAAATATACTAATCAATATTCTAAAAGCAATTTCAAGAGATATACGGTTATTTTTAATTTAGGCTAATTTAAACGCCATTTTGAGATTCTTGGTCTTGTTTATGTCCGGTCTATCTCTTATCTGAATATACTGTAGAGGATTTCCTTCAAAATTTGCAAGTACGAGGATATCCTTTGTTTAATGAATACGGCTCAATGAAATGTTGCATCAATAACACCTTAACAACAGTACCGTGCCTCTTACCGTTTTTTTTTTCATGTGTACTGGTTTAGTCGGTGTCTAACTGTATTAGTAACTGCTTAATGGTCCTTTTATTTTAACTTTGTATAATCTGTCTATGCTTTGATTTTTACTAGGTAGATTATTAAGAACAATTAGAAACGTAATCAGTGCCTTTTTCTGTGAAAGATGTGCATTCGATAATAATTAACATCCTCTTTTCAAATATAAGACACTCATAAACATAGACTAAATAAAACATGAGGTTTTTAGTGTTAAACACTCCCCTGCCAATTTCATTGAAATTTAGCCCTTTGTGCGCCCCAAAAAATAGTCCCATAATTTGGAACGCCTTCGAAATTAGCATAGTACAATGTTTCCATAGTCCAGTTATCTACATAGATACCTTCATGTAGCCCGGAAACTATAGCAAATGAAATCAAGCACTTTGTGTGTGTTCAATCTAAAAATTCATCAATATAGAGGCCTAAGAACCGACTATACTACTAAATCCGTATGTGTGGGAATATGGCAAAAGCTAGAAATGGATTTGTCTGGACAGCCACGCACACCATTAATCACTCACTTCTTGTGTCTAAATGCAGTTATACCGTATTTTCTGTAAAACCTCTTTCGTTTATTCAAACCTACCTTGAAAATCGGTATGAAAAAGTTCGTCTAAATCAGCAGTAGTCTACCGAACAAAAAAATTGTTCTGGTGTACCACGGGGATCAGTCCTAGGACCCCTATCATTTTCATTATATATCTCAGATTCAGAAACAGAAGTAACATCATGCAGCATACATTTTTTTGCAGACGATACTCAAATGTTCTATTCATTTAGGAGAAACGACTTGGGGACAGCAAATAATAAAATTAATCAAGACCTTGCCCAAATTGAAAAGTTCACTAGTAGTCATTATCTTCGTTTGAACGCTTTAAAGACAAATATTGGGATACGCAAATAGGACAAAAAATACTTACATAGACCTACATTTAAAATGTAATAAATTAGTTTCTGTGGATCATTCGAAGAATCTAGGTATCATAATATATAAAATTTGTTGTACACGTAAACTATTTAATTTCTCAGTGCTACGGTATTCTCAGAGTTTTATTTGCAAATAAGGGGCTATATTACATAAATCATCTTGTTTTTAAAGTCCTCGTATTGATTAGTGGTTTACTATCCCTATTTAGATATTATAACAAGAAATCGTATTCAAAATATTATGAATACATGTTCCAGACTTGTAAATGGTCTCAGAAGGTATGATCATATATCGAATGCCATTAAGAAAAGGAAAATCTACTACAGATGCAATTTTGGCTGCAATGGATGAAATTAACTCTAATGTCAACATAAAGATACCTACTATTGGTATCTTTGTTGATCTAAAAATTGCCTTTGATACGGTTAACCGTGTCGAGCTTCTGAAAGTTATGGAAAGATTGGGATTTAAGGGAGCGTCACAAATCCTTTTAAAAAATTACCTTTCAAGTCGGGCACAGACTGTCAAAATCACTAACACTTACAGTAAAAAAATGTATATCAAGTGTGGTGTGCCTCAAGGAACAGTACTAGGCCCACTATTATTTAGTCTCTACTTAAATGACTTATTCAAAATTAACAGTTCTGGAAAGATTATATGTTTTGCAGATGACACCCTCGTATTATATAAAGCTGATGACTGGAGCACACTGAAGCAAATAGCTGAAAAGGATTTTATAAGGATCACTGACTGGTTTGATACTAAAATTTTAACAGTTAACTTCAAAAAAACAAAATTTATTGCATTTATATCCTATTCATAATGTTTACCTACCTTCGAACAAATTTCCGTTAATTATCATGGCCAAAAGACCAAAATCGATAGAGTTAACACTTTGAAATATTTTGGAATATTTATAGACTCACATCTAAGGTGGGATAACCATATTAAATATGTTATCAAAAAAATTAGAAATGTTGCCTATAAACTCAAAATGCTTGCTAACATTCTTACAGAAAGCTATCTGCGAATCCTATACCATGCCTTAGTTGAAACCCATATAATATACGACGTCACAGCCTGGGGTGCCGCCTGCAAGACATATACTTCTGACCTGAATATAGCACAAAAAACTGTTTTGAAAGCCATTTTCCATAAGCCAAGATTATATCCAACGAACAACTTATATCAAGAAACAGGGATACTTCATACAAGACAACTTTATTTCTTACATGCCACCACCTTATACCATAAGTATTGTAATAAAAAGAAAAAATCCTATAAACTCGAGCATAACACACGATTTCGAATAGGCTCATCTAATATCCAAAGACCACACAAACCATTATTTAAAAAATAATTTAAATTCTTAGCAGCTAAACTATATAATGTAGTACCAAACGAAATAAAGATACTTAATTTTGGAAAAAGATTTAGAAGAAAATTGAAAGACTGGGTTAGTAATGTGCAGCGAATGACTATACATAATTATATAGAAAACTAAAACTACAAAATTCCAATTACATTAATACCTTTTAGATTTAACAATAATTGTTATTCACATTATTTGATTGATTGTTAGTTATTAAGATATAAACCACACACAGGCGATGCCTTCTGTGGTTTTTTCATATTTATTTGCCCATTTTTTGTATTTTGGCGAATAAATATTATTATTATTATTATTATTATTATTATTATTAATGGACTCAAATGGATAAAACGAATAAGTACCAGCTGCTGAATCTGACTCATAAGGTTCTTCATTCAAAAACACCGTCATATTTAGTAAACAAATTCATACGTAGAGGGAATATGCATGGCATTAATATTAGGTATAGAGAGACTTTTTCAATTCCACGCCACAGCACATCTATATTTCAGAATGCATATATTTACCATGCGTTCAAATCATATAATTCTTTAGACCGCAGTTTAAAAGAAACCAATCCATTACCCAAATTCATGAAAAAGGTGAAAGAAGTTCTACTTGATCATCAGCGAAATATGTTGTAACCCATAATTGGCCTCATATTTTCCTTATGCCTTTACTTGGATTATACTTTATTCTGTCGTTATTGGATACAGGTATTAATTTTCAGCAAATTCCGTGTTTTTTTTATATCTCGTATTGTTAAGGTTAGATGGTAGAATAGATATATTATCTAAATCTCGCCTCCTGTAAGAATATTACAAATAAAAGACGTTAATTATTATTATTACAAAAAGTTTTTTCAAAAGATAAATATGGCACTTGGGCCCATACAGAAATCATGGATTACCGATTTTTGGGATTACGTCGAACTTTCACTTAAAAAGGAGAAGCCTCTGAGTACTTGAACAGTATTCTTTTGTTCCATTTGTTATGGCTCTTACATCAATAGAAAGCCCATCACCAAAGTTTCTCTTTGGTACCAATTTAGGCTTAATCCTCCAATAATGTGGTAGAAGTCGGTTCGTGTTTTGGCCACACAAGGATGCATTTTTCAAATTATGTAAATATTTCCACGCTGCGAGAACTCTTCCATCTTTTGGTTTAGTGCAATCTGACTTACGAGAAACCAAAAAGCCATTAAGCTGCTCTCCATGTATCAGTGAATGGATTAATATGTAGATCTATATCGACGAATTGTGTCGTAAAAACTTAAACTCTCTCTAGTTCTAAATAATGTTGCATCAGACTTGGATTTACTCAAAACCAGTTTTTTCTCATAAAACCATGTATTCACATATCTGAATTCCGATTAGCTCCTTTACTCTTGTCCCACCCAACACTAAACTTGTGTCATCATTATATCATATAATTTTATAGCTGCTAGCATTACCACCAGTAATAAAAAGGAGGTCATATCAAAAAACCGTTACAAACAGAATGGGCCCACGTGATATACCAGTTAAACTCGACTCAATGTTTGACTTGTAAAATGGACCTCCCTCAACACTTTCAACCCTTCGTTGTATCTAATACAGGTTATGATTTGAACAGCTCAAGTGCAGTTCCTCTTGTGTCACATGTTGCATTATAAGATACATCTAGCATACAGAAAGCGATCATCACCCAAGTGAATTCAAAACTATGTAGGTTGTTGAAAATACAGCGTGTAAACGTTATGGTCGTCATTATTTAAATGGGTAATAGGGAGGTCAAAACAAGTTCATATGACCCATGGTCCGAAAAGTCAATAGATTTTTGTCTAAATGGCTTTATAGTTCACAACTTTAAGTGTTTTATATCGACCACAATCTACTAATTATTATAATCTAATCTAAAACGTTTTTAAATTGGGTAATTGACAAATAAATTACACTAAATTTTTCTAAGTTAAGCCAAAATTTGTAGTCAGTAAGTTTCGTTAAATTAAATATTTAAAACACACATGACAAGAGCGCGTCGGTCTTTCATCACTCTTATCGAACCGGCAATCGACCGCAAACCATCGTTTTGCATAGATAAATTACGTTATCGTTTTGCCGAGCAGAGCATGGGGTGTGTTGTTTTGTTTTTGTTCGCGTACGTCGTCGTGTTTATTTACAATGTTCTCGAATCTCTATCACCCATTCAAAAACATGACTATCACAACGTTTACACCCTGCATATGAAATTGGAAACTTCAGGAAATCTATGTTCGACTCATGAGAAAATATTCTCAAAATGTTACGCAGCTTAAATGCATATACGGAATCAGTTCCACCACCAATCTCGTATATTTGCAGCACCAAAATAACTTAGCTTTGACCTGCTCCGTCACCCTTAGCGTAAAACTGCTCCCGAAATAAACATTGCTACAGCTGAGATTTATATATTCGTACTTATCACCGCTCTCGAGTTACAAAAAAGCTCGACCATATTGATGTGCTTTGCTTTTTCTGTCTCCTTTTATAGCTATCCTGCTATTAATCTCTGTTTCGAGCTATAGAAAAAGAAGTAGAAAACCGCATCACAGCGTGGTATACAGGGTGACGATGAAAATTGGAAGCACGCTGTATTTTCTTGGCAAAGGAAGAGATCGCTCCAAGATTGTGATATGTTTAGTTAGTCATTAAGAGGCGTTCTGGAAAGTTAGATATAATAATAATAATAGCCTTTATTTAACCTGGCGGGTATCAGCTAAAAGCTGCTTTTCATACCAACCAGGACCAAACAAAATTATAATATACTAAGTGACATAAATCCGAACACCCAGTTTAAATGGTTTTATTTTAATAAAAGTTGGTCAATGTATTTATCTTACTGTAAATAACAAGTGAAAAAATTTTCAGCTTTATCAGTTGGACATTCCGGTTTTTATACTTCATTTTTTTAATTCACTAACGCTCTAAAAATGAATATTTCAGCCGCAGTAAAGAATCAACGTTGGCGGATTTTGGTTCTTGACATCCTTTACGATCGGTTACGATGCCTAGAGTACGGAGACCTGTACGATTTCGTCAACTTAGTGAGTTTGATAGGGGCCATATAGTGGGACTTCGGGACTTTCTTTTCGGGCAGTTGCAGTTAGAGTGCAAAGAAGTGTAGACACTGTGGTTAGGTGTTGTCAGGCATGGCTTCGAGAAGGCCGTACGCAAAGGGCAAGGGGCACCGCCGTAGAACAACAGACCGTGAAGATCGCCGCCTAAGATTATTGGCCTTAAGGGACCGTTTCTCCACTATTCTCCATTGCAAATGAATGGTTTGCAGAACACGGAAGACCTATTGGCATGCGAAGTGTTTACCGACGAATGAGAAGTTTTGGCTTGTTTTCACACCGGCCACACTGGGTCCTCCCTTTAACTCGAGAACACCGACGTAATCGCCTTGAGTGGTGCAGACAACGGTCACTCTGGGATCAGGAATGGAACAGTATTGTCTTTAGTGACGAGTCTCGATTTTGTTTAGGCATGCACGATGGTCGTGCCAGGGTTGGAAGGCGACGTGGTGAAAGGAGGAATCCACAGTTTTTTGTTGAAAGACATGTTCATCACACTGTTGGAGTTATGGTTTGGGGTGATATAGCTTATGGTTCCAGGTCACCTTTAATCTTCATCAGAGGTAACATGAACGCGCAGCGTTATATCCACGAAGTTCTAGAACCCCATCTTTTACCCTATCTTGACACCCTGGCAAATCCAACTTTCCAACAAGATAATGCCCGACCACATGTTGCAAGAGAGACAATAGACTTCTTTCAACATTGTTACCATGGCCACCAAGATCTCCCGACTTATCTCCAATTGAGCACGTGTGGGATATGATGGGTAGGAGATTGCTCAATTTGCAACGTCCTCCTCAGACTCTAGAAGCACTTCGAGAGGAGTTGGTTGTTGCCTGGTATGAGATACCACAGGAGGACATTGACCACCTGATCAGAAGCACTTATACAAAATTTTATTAAAATAAAACCATTTAGACTGGGTGTTCGGATTTATATGTCACTTAGTATACAAAATTTGGGGAGAACAATGTTGTGTTGAATAAAAATAATGAAAAATCTATTATAACAATAAAAAAAAAAATCAGATACAGTCACAGATAACAGATACACCATTGCATAAGTTAAAAAACTAAATAATATAAGGAATTATGATATATTTTCAAATTCTTTGGATTCCAACAGAATATCTAATACAGCTGTTCTGCACTTTCTGAAGTCTGTAAGCTTTGACTTGAGTCAAACAAGGACCAAACACGAAACTTCCATATTCTATCTTACTTATAATGACTGAATCGCAAGGCTTAATTTTAGTATCTTGAGACAACACGTGCTTAATGTTGTAGATGCTTTTTAGTTTAGCAAAAGAGCTCTGTACAATCCTAGAAATATGATCATGTAAAGTTAAGTGCTCATCAAAAAATATTCCTAAGTTTAATACCGATATTTTGTGTGTGAGCTCTTCACTATTAAGGCATAGCTTTCGTTCTTCTTAGAGCGGAAGGTAATTATGGCCGATTTGCTACAGTTATGAGATAGATAAAGCTGGGTATCATCAGCTTAAGAATGTAAGGCGCAATGTTTGACCGACCGATCCAAGTCCGACACGTATAAAGTAAATAACATTGGTCCTAAAATGGAACCTTGCGGCACCCCCTTTACAATGAACCATTTTTCAGAATAGTCACTGCCTATTTTAACTTGTTGTAGTCGCTCTGATAGGTAATTGTCAAACCATGCGATGGAGTTCTCAGAAAAACTAAGAAAGTGCAACTTAGCTAATAACATTTTGTGGTTTAAACAGTCAAATGCCTTTCTCAAATCCAGCAGAACAAATGTAGTTACGCAGGAATCAGCTATAGCTCATCACAAATGTCAACTAATGCAGTCGCAGTACTATGATTTTTTCTAAATACCGACTGTGTAATTGGAATTAAGCTGTATTTGTATGTTATCTGTCGCTTCCGCTTTAACCGCACGTGACCTTGACTTGAACGATGTTCACAAGTGTCATTTCTGTTTTAAAATGGCGGCGTCATAAAGGAATTTGTAAATAACATAAAATCGGCCATATTGCTTACAAGACAAAGACATATTTTAAACAGATCAGATATCACCAAAGACTCGCACATTATTCTCTTGACTTCAATAGCAAGTAGCTGTTTATTTGCATACATATTTTGCTCAGGTTATTTACTTGGTGAATAAGTTTAAGGTTCTCATCAAAAAGTATGACTAAATTTGTTGCTCAATTGATATGTCGTCTCCATTCAAAGATATAATCAAATTTTCTTTCACCTTACGCCTTTTTTGGGAGGCAAAAACCGTCACAATTGATTTAGCAAGATTACACTGTAATTTATGTCGCCAAACATAACTAAATGAGGATTTTGTATCTTCTTCAAAGCTTGGTGAACATTATCCTAATCAAAATGGTGATAAAGCTGGCTATCATCAGAAAAAAATTATACGTCGCAATGCTTCACCGATTTATCTAGATCGGAAATGTACAAAAGCAACAGGTGTGGCCCAAGTATAGGCTCGTGAGGTACACCAGAATTTTTAGCTCACTGAACGGACCTGTTGACGCTGATGGTACCTTAAGTGCCGATTTCACCAACATTAATATTATGGACCATTGGAAATACCTTATCGAAATGCAATTTGACAGAAGCTGTCAAAGGTCTCTGAGTATTAGTGATTTCTATTGAAATGTTAAATGAAATCGTGAAAGTTTGGCTGTATTATAAACAAGACCACTTTGTGATTCCAACATGATGCTTTTCTATAGAAAAAACAGAACAACTTTCATGTATTTTGATATATGTTCTAGGTTTACATTTAACAATCCGTTATCCCCTTCAGCGAATGGGAATGCGGTAAATAATAGGTAGATTTTCTAGCTGTTAAATTTGGCAGCAGATTTGGACGTTTGTTAATGCATGGTACTTTCGAACTTACCAACTTCAATATACTGAAAGTTATCATTACATACCTGTTGAATAGTGTGGATTTGTCTGTATTTTGCAAGAAAATAGAATATAAAATACGTTCCTTCCAATCCTCATCTTCCTTTACGTCATAATAGTAATCATTTATTAATTTATGGGTTAATGAATTTCTTCAAAGCAATAAAAACATGATGTCCTCTCCATCCTAAAACACAGATAATATGTGTAAGACGTGTCAATCTGTACATCTCTCTGATGCATAATGCAATTACTATGGACATAGACAAAAAATTTCGAAAAATGTTTTACAAATAATGTCTCTTAAGTCCAAAAAACCATAAAAACTAGTAATGTTTTTCTTTTTGACTGGCGGGGATATCTATCTGTCACTAGCAGGGTTGCCAAGTCTAACGACGATCACGTCCGTGGTGGAAGGTGCGAAACGAATCTTTTAAATCTACTGGTTTTGAATTTTTTTCGTGAAAATTTACTAGGTATCATGATTATAAGCATTTTTGGTAGATCTTTCGATCCGGAATGGGAAAGATCTCCTAAGGGTGGCCCATAAATCCTTTGAGCTTAAAAAAAAGGAATAAAACCAAACTAGTTACACTATGAAGAATTATTATATTTTGTTATCATCTTTATTGAATGGGAATTATGTTTTAAAAATCACATCGTCTAAATGCAATCCATTACGATCACGGCACTCATATAAACGACGTCTAAAATTGTCGATGACTGCGCGGCAAGTCAACACTGTAATGCTTGCCATTTCTCTTCGGATATTTTCTTTCAGGACATCAACTGATCGCGGAGTGATGTCGTACACTTTACTCTTGAGGTAGCCCCATAAAAAGAAGTCCATTGGGATCAAATCTGTACTACGTGGTGGCCAGGAAATGTCTCCTCTTCGCTGGTGTCAAAAACTCTTCTATCATTGCTACATACCGCTTCGAAGTAACAGTTAATGCGCGACCTCTGTCGTCCTCAAAAAAATAAGGGCCTACGATGCCATGCGCTGACATAGCAGCCCAAACTGTAACTTTAGGGCTGTGTAAGGGCTTCTGATGCTTACGCCTTAGATTTTCGGGGCTCCAATAATGGCAATTTTGTTTATTTACATGCCCGTTTAAATGGAAGTGAGCCTCGTCCGAGAACAACACATTATTGAGCGAAGAAAATCGATTCAACATTTCATTCGCAAAGTTTATTCTCTGAATAGCGTCATTATCTTTTAATTCCTGCACTAACTGAATTTTGTAAGCGTGCAGACGTAAATCTTTCCTTAAAATCCGCTGTAAGGATGTTCTGTGCATAGGAACGCTTACGAGTAGACTGGGTAGGATTTTGACGAACAGACTGTGCTACAATGTTGATGTTTTCTTCAATACGAGTTGTCCTTGGTCGACCCCACCGCTGTTTATCTAACGTCGAACCAGTCTCTTCGAACTTAGCAACTCAGTTCTTAATCGTTTGAGCTGTTGGACACTTTGTAAAATTGTGTAAATTGTGGTATTCTCGATATTTACGCCGCGCAATGGTTGCCGAATCATTATTTTGATAAAACGCGCGCACACAAAAAGCACGATCCGCTCCAGTGAAACACTCCATGGCGACTGAATTCCCAGACACTGAAGATACAGCCCCCACCTCGCCCGCGCCGCTCAAGGTCACCCGTTAAATTTTATTTAAATTTGAAATTTCAAAGGACTTATGGACCACCCTGTACTTATGAAAATATTTTTGGTATCATCTAACCGGTGCAATCAGTGCACAAACACTGTGACATATGATTTATAAAAAAAATATGCCAAATTTGTAGTTTTTTTTGCAGGTTTTAGGTTTGATGTTAGCTTTAAGGCGTATATTTGGGAATTTATTAATCGCTGTGAATATAGTGTGGATGTTTGTTCAGTTCCTGAACAATGAAAAATATTCAACTTTATGGACGTATGGATATCAAAAAACCTGAATGGTTTTGTGGGAATATCAATCTGAGGTGCCAGAATGGTTCTGATGAACGGCAAGTAAATGAATGAATGTTTGGAAACGAGCAATACCTTTTGGTAGAGCCTGTCATCAAGTAGGTGTTTAATGGCTATCTGCAAGAGGTTTATAGGAAAAAAGACCCAGTATCACATATAAATTGAAGAAAATAATATAAACATGAATGCAAAATCAACAATAGTAATTAAAACATGAATTTAATTCAAAAATCCAACATTTCTTAAAATTTCGACTGAATTATATGTAATTTTTTGCTATTCAATAAGCTGGTGATGTTGTCATCTCATACTTTGACAGTATTTTATTTTCAACATTTCATAGCTATTGGTTGCTAAAATTTGTTCATTTGAACTTAAAGCTCATTTGCTGTATCTGACCCTATAGGTTGAGAATAACGGACTGTTGTTGGTGAAATTGGCCCTTAGAGTACGTTTTAATAAATAATTGTAAATTATTTTGAGTGCATTTTCACAAAACCCATAAAACCTACGTTTAGCTAAAAATATGGAATGATTTATCGTATCAAAAGCTTTGAAAAAGTCTACCTGACTGCGTGTCCCAAGAGTGTATGTCGACGCTCAGGAATGGAAGCAATCATGACACATTAACATCTAGTCTGTTCCAGGTTCCTGTTCCAAGTTGCGATCGAATGCTGCACTAATATCATCTATACATTATTGATGGGTTCGAATTGCAGGAACTGGGTTGTATCGTGATATTCGTAGCAAATGAAATAACAGGGTATTTGCTAAATGGATCGCCAATGAAAAAGGAGATAGCTGATATTTATTTCCAGAGCGTTCTGTTCGAGACTACACGGCTCGAATATGGACTCAAATGGAAATAATGAAATTTAGTTATTGCTGAAAGCCTCAGGACTGTATAGTTTATAGTACGGGAAATAGGCAGGTTAAGACAGACAAAAATCAGTTATCAGCTGAAAACATGTTAAACCGTACTCAGATGTTAAACGAAATGTATCTTTGCAGAAAGTCTCCTAAACAGTTGACTTTTACATCACGATTCACAATATCTTTATTGTATTGCAAACATTCGAGATCCCATGCTTCACGTTTTTGCAAAATCAAATCCTACATGTTTTCGCAAGATTACTTGTCTTTCTTTGCATTTTCTCTCGCAAACTCTGGAAGTCATTCCTTGAGCGCAGTAAAATTGAATACCCTCGAGAAATCACAAGCTCTGATAATTAATTGTTGACATGTGTCAACCTAGTTTGTGCATGCGTCCATTTTGGGCAAAGTAATATGTTCCTAGGTTCACGGTTCATCACAAAATATATTTTTGAGAATAAATACAAATGTGCTTCATCTGGAGATACAAGAAATTTGCGTGCGTAATGAAAAATATGAAATAATAGCCGAACTTAAAGCCTTTGTAGCGATGAACGTCAAAGTCATTAAAAATGTCCAATATTTTCTGAAAAATTGCTACTGAATTTTTTGAGACTTTGAACATATGAGGTCTTATTTCGAAAGACATCTTCTATAGTGGCTCCAATACTTCATAGTTTTTGCTAGTAAAAAACTTCAAATATACTAAGTGACATACATGTATAAATCCGAACACACAGTTTAAATGGTCTTATTTTAATTAAAGGTGGTGAATGTATTTATCTTACTGCAAACAACAAAAATTTTCAGCCTTATCAGTTGGACACTCCGGTTTTTATACTGCTTTTTTTAATTCACTAACGCTCTAAAAATGAATATTTCAGCCGCAGTAAAGAATCAACGTTGGCGGATTTTGGTTCTTGACATCCTTTACGATCGGTTACGATGCCTAGAGTACGGAGACCTGTACGATTTCGTCAACTTAGTGAGTTTGATAGGGGCCGTATAGTGGGACTTCGCGAAGCTGGACTTTCTTTTCGGGCAATTGCAGTTAGAGTGCAAAGAAGTGTAGACACTGTGGTTAGGTGTTGTCAGGCATGGCTTCGAGAAGGCCGTACGCAAAGAGCAAGGGGCACTGGACGCCGCCGTAGAACAACAGACCGTGAAGATCGCCGCCTAAGGTTATTAGCCTTAAGGGACCGTTTCTCCACTACCAGGTCCATTGAAAATGAGTGGTTTGCAGAACACGGAAGACCTATTGGCAGGCGAAGTGTTTACCGACGAATGAGAAGTTTTGGCTTGTTTTCATACCGACCACACTGGGTCCTCCCTTTAACTCGAGAACACCGACGTAATCGCCTTGAGTGGTGCAGACAACGGTCACTCTGGGATCAGGAATGGAACAGTATTGTCTTCAGTGACGAGTCTCGATTTTGTTTAGGCATCCACGATAGTCGTGCCAGGGTTAGAAGGCGACGTGGTGAAAGGAGGAATCCACAGTTTTTTGTTGAAAGACATGTTCATCACACTGTTGGAGTTATGGTTTGGGGTGCTATAGCTTATGGTTCCAGGTCACCTTTAATCTTCATCAGAGGTAACATGAACGCGCAGCGTTATATCCACGAAGTTTTAGAACCCCATCTTTTACCCTATCTTGACACCCTGGCAGATCCAACTTTCCAACAAGATAATGCCCGACCACATGTTGCAAGAGTCACAATAGACTTCTTTCAACATAATGATGTCACATTGTTACCATGGCCACCAAGATCTCCCGACTTATCCCCAATTGAGCACGTGTGGGATATGATGCGTAGGAGATTGCTCAATTTGCAACGTCCTCCTCAGGCTCTAGAAGCACTTCGAGAGGAGTTGGTGGTTGCCTGGAATGAGATACCACAGGAGGACATTGACCACCTGATCAGAAGCATGCCTAGGCGCGTTGGAGAATGCCTAGCACATCAGGGTGCATCCACACATTATTAAAGGTCAAAGGGCTTTAAAGCAGTGCAATCATTTTGAAATTTTTATCATTTACTTACTATGCTTCATTAAGTACTTATACAAAATTTTATTAAAATAAAACCATTTAAACTGGGTGTTGGGATTTATATGTCTCTTCGTATACAAACGCTCTAGGAAATCTAATGGCGCATCTAGTGATGAAATGACCATGAAAGTCATTTCAACATGATTTTTTCAAATAGCAACCCGCATCGTTTATTGCAGAAACAAAGCAAAAAGAACCCTTTTCAGCGTTGTAAGTACCATAGAGAACAATATCACATCTAGAGGACATTTCAAGGTCAACTATTGCTCTTCTATGGAATGTTGTGAAGCAGTGGATAGTTGGAAAAAGCAGAATGTTAAAGAAGAACTTTCAATGCGAAACTCAACGTCACATCTGATGATAACCCTCTGACCTTGGCTACGACCTTGAAGGTTAATTAAAGGTCAAATTGATTTTTTTACGTGGAAATCCACATCCATGATACTCTGTTGTTTGTAGCATTCAGTTTTTGTAATGGACATGGATTGATTGACCGTAAGCGAATAACTATTTTCATGATGAGAGAATGGGTGTTATATGTTAGGTCGTATTCTCTAGGCCATTTAACCTTGAAACAACATCTAGGTGTGGATTAACCTCCATTAATAAAAGCTTGGAACATGAGATTTTTCTCCGTTTTCAGCGCTGGGATCAAAATTGAGGGCTTCCATGTGATAAAATCGAATTGACCTTCATGGTCATAGCCAAAGTCAGAACGAAGGTCACTATCAGATGTGCTGTTGAGAAAGATTCTTGTATTTTTTGCATTCAGAAATTCTAATTTAATATTCTTCATTTTCCAGCTATCCGCTGTTTCACAATGAGCAGAAAGAGCAACTATTGACCTTGAATAACCTCGAGATGTTATTATAGCCTCCATGATATTTATACGAGCGATGTCTTTTAAGTTTTGCATATGGAGATAAAACACACGTTCGGGATTGATTTTTTGAAGCTCGGTGATGACTTTTTGGCAAACAAATCGTGGTATATCAATCCGCAGTAACAGTTCTTAGCTCATTAAGAGGAATTGTTGCAATACGACCCGCTTTTGACACAAATATCGCGACCATCTTTTTCGAAACACTTCGAGAACGGACGGCTTTTGTTGGATTTTCTTCACCTTGGAACACCCAAACAGCCGTCTGTCGTTTATTTTCTGGTTCATAACAGTAAATACACGCTTTGTCACCACTAAGCGGTTTTTGACACCAATTAACCCTGGCTGCTTTCTGTTCTTCAGTCAACAGGTGGGTTATCCAACGAGAAACTAATTTTCTTACTCCTAATTCTTCATGTAAAATTTTTTGAGTTGAGGTCTTTGAGATCTTCAAGGACGCCTCAATCTCGCGACATGTCACATGTCTATCTTCAATGATGAGTTTGCGCACCCGTCACTGTTTGAATTCTCCATACCAAGGGGAAATTGTCTACTGATGTGGCGCTTCGTTGCCGAAAACAGACAGTAACACAGCAAGGCATTCTTGTTGCGATATGAATTTAAGTTTACTGAAGAGTGAGGTTACGATTCAGTACTGACGTTCGATCCGCGCGGCCTACTATATTTCTATATGCAAAACTTAAAAGACCTACCGTTGAAAAGTATTTTTGCCTGGAATAAAGTATGAGGGGTCCTATTTTAAAAAAAACAACTCTCCCTTGAAATGACCCTCAAGGTAAATCTCAACTAGCTTCTGCGATATTTGGGTATGTACGTATAGATACTTTTGCTACAGCCTCTATAATTTCATTTTCATTCAGGAATATGATCCCGTCCCTACAGTTATCGCATTTGTCCTGCTCTATCAGATCCTACACACTAGAGGCTTGATCCAGTACCAGCTTTGATTCTCGAACATTCTCGTCAAATCATCGAGGAATAAGCTGAATGAAAATATTAATTAAGTCCTATTATCCTGGACTGGATATTTAATCAAGCCTGCATTGGGGTAAACAACTTCGCGGATCGAGGATAGGAAGCAGCGAAAATTGATCGTTCTATAATGCACCTAATGGATAAGTTGCCCGATGTATAGGCGGTCGATGGTATGCTTAACTCCACGCAGCAGGAACTAAGTTTGTGAGCGGTAATGTGGAAACGTGGCTGATGGCGCAACTTACCTCACCCAAAATTATAATACGCCGCTGTGAGTTTACCATAAAACCGTGACACATCTAAAACTTTGCAGCTGATTAGGGCCTTTCAAAATAGAAGTTTTTCCATCGCTGACGCAAACTAATCAAGTTTGCCGGTAGCTTTACGACATATATTTACATACTTTATTAACACCCTGTATAACTTGCAACGTACTGCTCTGCTTTGGATGAAATTCTGTCACACGGTTACTACTATGCAAGGACGAAAAGGCCTGAAAACGTATAATTGTATATTTTTTCTCTAGTTTGACTGACATTTTTCAAGAAGTCGACCAAATTCACCAGATAAAATTATCATTCTTGCACGTCAATAGTAAAATTGGGCCTAAATGTAGCCTTCTTGCAAGTAGTTTGGATTCGGAGCTCGGAGATCAACCCCCATATTTGATCCGGTCGTATTTAGAGGCGAAATTACATCCTGCAATGGGTAAATATACTAAGTGACATATAAATCCGAACACCCAGTTTAAATGGTTTTATTTTAATAAAATTTTGTATAAGTACTTAATGAAGCATAATAAGTAAATGATAAAAATTTCAAAATGATTGCACTGCTTTAAAGCTTTTTGACCTTTAATAATGTGTGGATGCACCCTGATGTGCTACGCATTCTCCAACGCGCCTAGGCATGCTTCTGATCAGGTGGTCAATGTCCTCCTGTGGTATCTCATTGCAGGCATCCACCAACTCCTCTCGAAGTGCTTCTAGAGTCTGAGGAGGACGTTGCAAATTGAGCAATCTCCTACCCATCATATCCCACACGTGCTCAATTGGGGTTAAGTCGAGAGATCTTGGTGGCCATGGTAACAATGTGACATCATTATGTTGAAAGAAGTCTATTGTGACTCTTGCAACATGTGGTCGGGCATTATCTTGTTGGAAAGTTGGATCTGCCAGGGTGTCAATATAGGGTAAAAGATGGGGTTCTAGAACTTCGTGGATATAACGCTGCGCGTTCATGTTACCTCTGATGAAGATTAAAGGTGACCTGGAACCATAAGCTATAGCGCCCCAAACCATAACTCCAACAGTGTGATGAACATGTCTTTCAACAAAAAACTGTGGATTCCTCCTTTCACCACGTCGCCTTGTAACTCTGGCACGACCATCTTGCATGCCTAAACAAAATCGAGACTCGTCGCTAAAGACAATACTGTTCCATTCCTGATACCAGAGTGACCGTTGTCTGCACCACTCAAGGCGATTACGTCGGTGTTCTCGAGTTAAAGGGAGGACCCAGTGTGGCCGGTATGAAAACAAGCCAAAACTTTTTATTCGTCGGTAAACACTTCGCATGCCAATAGGTCTTCCGTGTTCTGCAAACCATTCATTTGCAATGAACCTTATAGTGGAGAAACGGTCCCTTAAGGCCAATAATCTTAGGCGGCGATCTTCACGGTCTGTTGTTCTACGGCGGCGTCCAGTGCCCCTTGCTCTTTGCGTACGGCCTTCTCGAAGCCATGCCTGACAACACCTAACCACAGTGTCTACACTTCTTTGCACTCTAACTGCAATTGCCCGAAAAGAAAGTCCAGCTTCCCGAAGTCCCACTATACGGCCCCTAGCAAACTCACTAAGTTGACGAAATCGTACAGGTGTCCGTACTCTAGGCATCGTAACCGATCGTAAAGGATGTCAAGAACCAAAATCCGCCAACGTTGATTCTTTACTGCGGCTTAAATATTCATTTTTAGAGCGTTAGTGAATTAAAAAAAAGCAGTATAAAAACCGGAATGTCCAACTGATGAGGCTGAACATTTTTTCACTTGTTATTTACAGTGAGATAAATACATTCACCAACTTTTATTAAAATAAAACCATTTAAACTGGGTGTTCGGATTTATATGTCACTTAGTATATCAAACGGCTCACGTTAACACGTATATCGCGACTTCAACATCGCACTTCAGAACCGCCGCACATTTGATTTGGCACATAGGCCCGTGTTTGCAATTTTGAGACTGAAATTGGCCCTATATGTCTACCTCAAATACATTCGCTCCAATTAAGTATAGTGTTCAAAGCGAGGACCACACACGGAAAATGATATTACTGCAAATTCGGGTTTTCAAGCCGTACAGCTTTGACCCTGGTTCAATTTATAGCCGTGTAGATCAAAGAAATTTGTTATCGTGTATAACAGCACGTAATTCATTGATAACATATAAGCTTCAAATTTGAAAAGCAGCTGATCTTTGGAGTATTTAAGGTAACTACTGATGGAGATCTCCTGTGCAATTAGATTGCTCAACGGTATGCTTTTTAATACTCATCAACTTTTTCACTAAGTTTCACAAAATTCAGGGTGTTTTCAAAGTTGAGCCATTTATTTCGTTGATGTACCAAAAATCACCTATACAGGGTGTTTCAGTTTATTGTTGCATAACTGTAAGATTCGATAGAACTTTCAAAATTAATGCATAAAGTCTATATAAACATGGGTCGAAAAATGCGTGGCTTCCGAAATACAGGGTGTTTAAATTTACTTTCTAAAATAGTTTTTTTTAAATATTTCGAACAATATTTGATGTATAACAGTGAAAATTGGTATACAAGGGTTGTTTGGTATGACAAAACGAACAATGGGCATAGTTTTACTGTAGCCGCTAGAGGGCGCTCTCTACTGTACCTGTAGTGTATTAAAATGACCGAACATTTTTTCTTAGTGCAATTTTTTGCTTTTTGAATAAAAAAATGACTCTTCGCACTTTTCAACATAAAAAAGCTCTTTTGTGAATTTTCGTTTCTGAGATATTTCGATTTTTAAGGTTCGATGCATTTTTAATTATTTATGATAAAATAACGTTAAAAAGTCAGTATCTCGATAATTTTTAGAACTAGGCTGAGCCTGCAAATATTTTTGAAATTGAAAGCAGAATAAGGTTAAACGTCAATTAGTTGACAGTTAGTTTTGTAGTCTGTTGAAATCTGCGGCTTTTTTTTGCAATTGTGAATGCACGAAATTTAGTTTCTTTTACCTGTTTTTTTTTGTAAGTTTTATAAAATTGCCATTTTTATTCTCCAATCAAGAGTTAGCGGAGATTCATTTTGTGTATGGCTTTGTAAATGGAAACGCTGCAGAAACAACCAGAGAATAAGCACGAAGATTTCCAAACAGACGACATCCAACTCGCTCAGTATTTGTAACAGTGCATCGTCAAATAATTGAAAATGGTTTTGGAAATCTCCAAAGGGATCAAAACATAAATGTTCGACAGCGCAGATTTACCCGTATGTTTCTGCGTGAGTTTGATAGAGATCCGACCACAAGTGTTAGGAGAGTTTCTGGTGCCTTGGGAATTTCAGCAAGCCATGTTCACCGTGTTCTTAGAAATGACCATAGACGTCCTTACCGTTTGCAACCTGTGCAAGGACCACAGCCAGGGGACGGAGAACGAAGAATCACATTTCGTCAGTGGATTCTTGATAGAACTGATAATAATAGGGGGTTTTTAAGCAACGTTTTATGGACCGATGTGTCATGCTTCACTAGACGTGGAGTGGTAAATTTTCATAATCAACATATTTGGTCGCATGAAAATCCGCATGCAGTTCGGGAAAGAAATTTTCAGCATGAATTTAGTGTGAACGTGTGGATTGGTATCTACCGTAATCGACTATTTGGACCCTACCTTTTGCCTGCAAGGTTAAATGCTGCGACCTTCTGGGAATTTTTAAAGACTGAACATGCAAATATATGGGATGGTGTTATGTTAGATTTAAGAAGATTGGCCTGGTTCCAGCTTGATGGTTGTCCAGCTCATTATTCGAGAATAGTTAGATACTGGCTGGACGAAAATTATCCAGAAAGATGGATCGGCCGTGGAGGACCAGTCGCCCAGCCTCCACGATCCCCTGACCTAAATCCATTAGATTTCTTTGTGTGGGGATTTCTAAAAGAAAAAGTGTACCGAACTCCCGTAACCACAAGAGATATGCTAATAGACAGAATCAGGAATGCATGTGATGAAATAAGGCCTTATTTGAATAATGCTATACCACGTTCGATCATTCGTAGATGTGAATTATGTATTGAACAATTGGGTTTACATTTCGAGCAACTAATTTCGATTTTGTATGTTGGTCCTAACTGTCCAATAGCATTTTAGTTGTAAATAATTAATATAATTTGTTAAAAATAATATTGGAAAATTAAACAAATTAATATTCTGTTTTTTTATGTTCATTTGGAGTTAGGAATTATTGCTGTGTTTGAAAACTATCTAAACTATCATCTTAATTACTTGTAATGCCCAAATCGAAAATGTAAAAAAATATTATTTTATCATAAGTACTTAAAAATGCATCGAACCCTAAAAATCGAAATATCTCAAAAACGGCTAACTATAACAAAAACTCACAGGAGAGCTTTTTTATGTTGAAAAGTGCGAAGAATCAGTTTTTTTATTCAAAAAGCAAAAAATTGTACTAAGAAAAAATTTTCGGTCATTTTAATACACTACAGATACAGTAGAGCCCTCTAGCGGCTACTGTAAAACTATGCCCATGGTTCGTTTTATCGTACCAAAAAACCCTTGTGTACCGATTTTCACTGTTATACATCAAATATTCTTCGAAATATTCAAAAAAAACTACTTTAGAAAGTAAATTTAAAGACCCTGTATTTCGGAAGCCACGCATTTTTCGAACCATGTTTATATAGACTTTATGAATTAATTTTAAAAGTTGCATCGAATCTTAAAGCTATGCAACAATAAACTGAAACACCCTGTATAAGAGTCGCATAAAGGTTATTAAAAAAATGCATCTTTTATATTTATTTTTTTTGCTATATTGCCGCGTGCCAAAATCAGGTAACCTTTTTTTTACTGTTTATCACTTATCCGTAATTTAAATTTCGCTTCATTCATAATAGGGTGCCCATTGCTAGGTCAACCCCGTTTCAATGATTCTCTTTTGGCAAATTTAATAGTTTATTGATTGAGTAATTTCACTTGTATTATATCTTTGTCTCTAAGCGATTCAGTATGGTGTCGACAATCAGCAAAAAAACTCTGTAGTTTTTCTCCTCAAAATAACTTTCTTGAAAATTGAAGTGATAGGATGGAAAAGCGATTTGTGATGATTTCCACGCAGCCTGGACAGCTACACAAAGGTATAAGTAAATGTAAAATATCGACTTGTGACCCTAACTACTTGTTTTCAATTTTCCAAATTATTCAGGTAGAAAAAGTTTTCTTGTTGTGAAGAGTAGTAACTAGTAGGATAATGGAGGAGTCTTAGGCTAAAAAGAAACGAATTCGTGAGGATTTAGAAATTTCTAGGCTAACCTCAAATGAACCCGAAAAATCATTTCTCATTTTTTTCGTTATTCAAAGGGGGAAAAGCCACAAATTTGATAGGAAATATACTGAATGACAAAAAAATGTAATCACCTACGTACGTTTATCCGATTTCAATAACTTAATAACAGAATACCATCGATTGTTTCCTTTCTAAACAAAACAAATTGTTCCACAGGAACAAGAGTTATCGGAAAAAACTGATGATAATCCTACAATTCAACCTGAGCCTTCCACTTCAAAATGTCTTGATGTTGCACCGTATGCTGAACCAAGTGTTGAATAATCGGGTGCGAAACCTAAAGGATCCAATTTTGTTCATGTTGCATTTTACCCCTCCCAGACTTAAATCCTGGGAGCGCCACTTTCTCGTTCACACTGCAGTTTACTGCGTAAGGATCTGTTGATCCTCCTAGAAACTTCTGTTATCGATAGACCGGCTTCACGAACCCCACAATTCGACCACTCTCAAAGTTACTTAGCTGGGACACCCGGTGAATTCTACGCACTCAAGGCATTTTGAGCAATCACAAAAAGGCTTCTGAATAAGCTACACGGAATTTAACATTGATCTGACACCGTAAATGTACGAAAACTGAATGCTTCTTTATCACCAAACAATACACGCAGCTAACAGAAAAACCTGACCATTTTATCACTTGTTGTTCATGACAACATAAACCGATATGCAAAAAATTGTTGAATTTTAATAAACATATACTAAGTGACATATAGATCCGTACACCCAGTTTAAATGGTTTTACTTTAATAAAATGTTGTATAAGTACTTAATGAAGCGTAATAAGTAAATGATAAAAATTTCAAAATGATTGCACTGCCTTAAAGCCCTTCGACCTTTAATAATGTGTGGATGCACCCTGATGTGCTACGCATTCTCCAAAGCGCCTAGGCATGCTTCTGAACAGGTGGTCAATGTCCTCCTGTGGTATCTCATTCCAGGCAACCACCAACTCCTCTCGAAGTGCTTCTAGAGTCTGAGGAGGACGTTGCAAATTGAGCAATCTCCTACCCATCATATCCCACACGTGCTCAATTGGGGATAAGTCGGGAGATCTTGGTGGCCATGGTAACAATGTTACATCATTATGTTGAAAGAAGTCTATTGTGACTCTTGCAACATGTGGTCGGGCTTATCTTGTTGGAAAGTTGGATCTGCCAGGGTGTCAAGATAGGGTAAAAGATGGGGTTCTAGAACTTCGTGGATATAACGCTGCGCGTTCATGTTACCTTCATGTTACCTCTGATTAAAGGTGACCTGGAACCATAAGCTATAGCACCCCAAACCATAACTCCAACAGTATGATGAACATGTTTTTCAACAAAAAACTGTGGATTCCTCCTTTCACCACGTCGCCTTCTAACCCTGGCACGACCATCGTGCATGCCTAAACAAAATCGAGACTCGTCACTAAAGACAATACTGTTCCATTCCTGATCCCAGAGTGACCGTTGTCTGCACCACTCAAGGCGATTACGTCGGTGTTCTCGAGTTAAAGGGAGGACCCAATGTGGCCGGTATGAAAACAAGCCAAAACTTGTCATTCGTCGGTAGTGCCCCTTGCTCTTTGCGTACGGCCTTCTCGAAGCCATGCCTGACAACACCTAACCACAGAGTCTACACTTCTTTCACTCTAACTGCAATTGCCCGAAAAGAAAGTCCAGCTTCCCGAGGTCCCACTATACGGCCCCTATCAAACTCACTAAGTTGACGAAATCGTACAGGTCTCCGTACTCTAGGCATCGTAACCAATCGTAAAGGATGTCAAGAACCAAAATCCACCAACGTTGATTCTTTACTGCGGCTGAAATATTCATTTTTAGAGCGTTAGTGAATAAAAAAAAGCAGTATAAAATCCGGAATGTCCAACTGATAAGGCTGAAAATTTTTGCACTTGTTATTTACAGTATTCACCAACTTTTATTAAAATAAAACCATTTAAACTGGGTGTTCGGACTTATATGTCACTTAGTATACATGGTAAAACGATGGAAAATTCATGTAGGCTACTTTTTTTTGATTTGTCTGAATCTTTGCTAACTTTACATGTCCTTGATTGTTTATTTGAAGTATTCGGTGGAAAAATCTAGCGAAACGATGAAGAAACAATGTGTATTGATCGCTTTAAGTAATCTGGAAAATCTGGGCCACGTGAATTTATTCCAGAATTTATTTCTATTTTTTTAACCAAATTGTTGGTGGTGAAACGGTGAAAAATCGTATGGCACATCGTTTTTTAACAGCCCAGAAAACTGCTGTGTTTTAACAGTGTTTACATTGAAAACGGAATGGATTGAGAATATCTTAGCAGCAAAGGATGCACAGAAAAAATAAATGTTTTTGTTTATTGTAAATGCTTCCGCCAGTACGTATCTATTTTATAACTTTTTCATAAATAAATAATATAGTAATCGATACTTCCTCGCTCCTTTTTGAACAAAAATATTTCTTTTTATCACCAGATCATATCGGTACGGGTATCACCTATCTTGAAAAGTGATATCATGCCGATTTTTTTTTTGACATTATGCTGTTTTTCTTCTGAC
Source organism: Acanthoscelides obtectus (assembly GCA_963669975.1). NCBI lineage: Eukaryota > Metazoa > Arthropoda > Insecta > Coleoptera > Chrysomelidae > Acanthoscelides > Acanthoscelides obtectus. The sequence goes on along the minus strand of CAVLJG010000001.1, from coordinate 6,166,305 downwards.
ATTATTATGTAGGTTTTTCTACAAGATGTTAACTTAGCACTTAGTTGTACGTGTTGCCTAAACGTCATGAGACTTGTTATCAATCCCTATCTCTGATGTGACGTAAAATCTGCTTCTGAGATGGCATTACTGGAGGTCTAAGCTGTAAGCTGTATGTGTTGATGCTAATTACATTGGGTTCTTGTCTCAAATACACTTAATTGAGAATCAAAGCTAGAAATTAGTTGCGCATCCACTTTTTCTTATCCGTTCTGGAAATGACATATACAAGTTTGCTGAATTTCAAAAATGATAGAGATAAGAAATAATTATATTCACTGTACACTGTAGAAGTACAAGCCATATACATGCTAACAGTAATTACCCGAAAAGCGGGCGCGGTGATGATTTCCCGTAATTCTCCTCAGTTTTTCGTAATTTATAACTTTGAACATAACCTCTCTTTAGAAAGCACAACATAGAAATAACCCGTCCAATAGATATACTTCATTGGCAGTATATTCAGTAATGATTTTATACACATGCCGACCAATACACATAATCATCCAGATGCGATCTTGCTATTCAACCAACTTTCTTCTCGGAGATAAAAACTACAGACAATGACCATTTGGCCTCACAAAATATATGCAACCAATAATGCGTGTAGTTTAGTTGAGTGATTCCTCCTTAGATGAAAATGAACACTGGTACTTAAATGACGAAATTAACTACGTTAACATAAACGGTTATAAATCCATTTCCAATTTTAGCAGAGTGAAAAAAATTCATGGTGGTGTTGTCATATATGTAAAAACGGACTCAAATGCTTCACCTTTACGCACTTCATGTCTGATAGAGGCCGAAGAATTGACGTTTGAGGTTGCAGGCATATATTTTTATAAACTTCAGATTCTCACTATATACAGATCTCCTGCAGGTGACTCGATTCATCTACTGTGACTAAATCCGAAATAAATTGCCTGAAATCCAAGTACAGAGCTGAAATAGTAAAACGTAAGCAAGATGCACACGATGTGTATATAAACTCATCGAATAATAAACAGCAAGCGATGTGGAGTATTATAAAAGGCAATGCAGCTCCTGGAGATAAAAAAATTACCACAACACTAAACGCTAACCAGTTTAATTCATTTTTCACCACCGTTGTTAATAACCTTTTAGAAAGCTTACCGTCACATGGCACTTCACCACTAAGCTATATGGATAACCATAGCAGAAAAAATCTATCTTCTTTTCGTGATGTTACATACAATGAAGTTAGGGATGCGATTAATTCTGTCAAAAACTCTAAAAGCACCGACGTATATAAACTTAACAGTAAAATTGTGAAATCGATGTTAAACGTAATTATTTACCCGCTTACTAAGCTAATCAATATGTGTTTAGAATCAAATATTTTCCCCGCAGCTCTAAAAATATCTAGGGTAATTCCTATATATAAAGACGGGTCTGTTGACGAAGTTTCGAACCACCGTCCTATATCATTGGTACCCTACTTCGCGAAAATCTTTGAAATTATACTCAAGGACCAACTGAGCAATTATCTCGAATCCAACAATTTCCTAAATTCTCATCAATATGGCTTTAGAACAGGCTTATCAACGATTACTGCAATAAACAGTTTTATTGACATTGCGCACAATGGATTTGAAAATAAGCAATATATAGAGGCAAATTTCTTCGATCTGAGCAAGGCCTTCGATTGTGTACAGCATGATGTACTTCTTCCAAAGCTACCGTATTACTCAATCGATCCTTCTGCTGTAGTCCTCCTGAAATCCTATTTAGAGCAAAGGCAACAGCTCGTCGAATACAATGGCTGCACATCGTCAGTCAGCACAGTTTTACATGGCGTGCCACAAGGATCTGTCCTTGGCCCTTTGTTATTCTTACTGTGTATAAACGACCTACCAAATTGTCTTCTTAATACTATGAACAGTAAGCTCATTCTTTATGCTGAAGACACCACTCTGATCTCAGCCCACGATTCATTTACAAACATCAACAGCGAAACGACGGCCAGTATATCTAGCATTCAGAATTGGTTTATAGCTAACAAATTAACATTAAATTCAAACAAATCTCAATCCTTGACAATCACACTTCGAAATAACAATCAGAATGGTGACCACGCAAAGGTTGTGAAGTTTCTTGGTGTCTATATCGACTCCTCCTTGAACTGGTATGAACATATCAGTCATGTTACCAAATCTCTAACAAGCATAATTTACTTAATTCGCAATTTAAAACACTCAGTTTCACTAAACGTCCTGTTGACCAGTTACCATGGGTACTTCCATAGCAAAATGACATACGCCCTTCTGGCGTGGGGCCACTCTCTCCACATGTACAGAGTATTTGCCCTACAGAGAAGATGTATCCGATATATAGCAAATCTAAGATATAGAGATCCCTGCAGATCTGAGTTTATCAAACTAAAGATCATGACTTTGCCTGGCACATATATATTGAGCTGCCTCTTGCATGTCAAGTCAAATCCTGACCTTTATACAAGCCACGATGAAACTCATTCATATAATACCCGACACCGAGACAACTTGTACCCAAAACAACATAGACTTGCTAAAACAAGGAATGGAGTTAACTACCATGGCATAAAATTTTATAATATTTTACCTAAGGAACTGAGATCACTAGCATACAATGAATTCAGTAATGCTGTGAAAAAATTGCTCTTGTCGGCTGCTTTTTTTCACCATTGACGAGTTCCTCAACCACAACTTCTCCAAGGATACTCAATAGTTATATTTCTAGCTACATTTCCTTTTTTTGCTACTTATTCGAACCATGTGTAAAATATCTATTTCAGTTCTATCTCTTATGCTATTTATTTATTGATTTTAACGTAGTTTGTAATAATTTTATCTTTTATAGTTTTATTGACATCCTCTTAACCATATTTAAGTGTGTGTAATCTGTACTGTTTGTTATTACATGTATTGTTTGTCATTTATTTTCTTCTTGTAACTGAGCGCTTCTATCATATTGACTTGTCTAAGCACGATCTGTGCAATAGCACCAATAAACCATTATTATTATTATTATTAGATGGATGTTCACAACGATCCTAGTGAGCAAACGTGAAATGACTGTTTGCGCCCTAAAAACTACCTAGTTTGCAATATATAATATTATAGGGTTTTTTGGACGTTTTATAGGTTTTTTTACATGATACCCGTGCCGAATAGTATGAATTCTTTGATTGCAAAGAATATATGTGGCAACACCGGATTCTGTTGAGCAACTAAAGCCTCTTCCATTGTTGTACCGGGGGAACTTGCATTCGACTTTAAGGGTAACAACGTACGAGCCGCGCACCACGGCGGGTGGTGGATGGGCGGTACCGCGGGGAACTGCGGATTGCTTTACGGAAACCGTCGCGGATGGGTGGCTGCTAGGTCGTCGTCATGAAAGTCCGCGCGATCTCCGAGTTCGCCGCGTCCGCCCATTCGCGCGGTTGCCAGTGCGTTGTCTACCACAATATCCTATATAAATAAACATCCGCGCGACCGCCATCCGCCGCGGTTTGCGGCTCGTGCGTTATTGTCCTAAGGGTAACAACGCACGAGCCGCGCTGCGCGGCGGGTGGCGGCGGATGGGCGGTACCGCGGGGAACTGCGGATTGCTTTACGGAAACCGTCGCGGATGGCTGGCTGCTAGGTTGTCGTCATGAAAGTCCGCGCGGTCACCGAGTTCGCCGCGTCCGATGCCGGCGTCCGCCCATTCGCGCGGTTACGCGGTTGCCAGTGCGTTGTCTGCCACAATATCCTATATAAATAAACATCCGCGCGACCGCCATCCGCCGCGGTTTGCGGCTCGTGCGTTATTGTCCTAATCGCCGAAATGGCGGCCGTTTTTGACAGTGACAGGAGAGTATCATACCTGATTGTTATCTAAACTGTGGTATAACCTCCTATCTCTAGTCTGCGTGAAATACACTTTAGAAGCGTAACAATATAAACAGGAATAATTCCAGCAGTGTTACATGTACACAATGTCCAACTAAATTACATCACTGCACGGATTAGTTCTCCTTCCAGTTCATGGACATACATTAATTATGCGCTATTAAATTTTCAGTTGCGATACAATGGTAGAGCGATATCGGCCGGGCCGCTGTTTCTCGCTCTTCCTGAAATATGCATCAGGAGCGCATTACCGCCGAGTCATTAAGGTTTCACCTTTTTGGTAGAGTAAACAAACTCGCCGGTGGTCTTGTTTACTATCCAGAAACTCTGTTTCCTGGAACGGTTAGCTTATACATAATGGTGTGAATCAAATTGGGCAGACAACAGAAGACATGACTAATGTAACAGGTAACTTTGGACGTTACCGTACGTTTATTTTACCTGATTTGTTTCAGAAAGACGTGTTAATATACTAAGTGACATATAAATCCGAACACCCAGTTTAAATGGTTTTATTTTAATAAATTTTTGTATAAGTACTTAATGGAGCATAATAAGTAAATGATAAAAATTTCAAAATGATTGCACTGCTTTAAAGCCCTTTGACCTTTAATAATGTGTGGATGCACCCTGATGTGCTACGCATTCTCCAACGCGCCTAGGCATGCTTCTGATCAGGTGGTCAACGTCCTCCTGTGGTATCTCATTCCAGGCAACCACCAACTCCTCTCGAAGTGCTTCTAGAGTCTGAGGAGGACGTTGCAAATTGAGCAATCTCCTACCCATCATATCCCACACGTGCTCAATTGGGGATAAGTCGGGAGATCTTGGTGGCCATGGTAACAATGTGACATCACTATGTTGAAAGAAGTCTATTGTGACTCTTGCAACATGTGGTCGGGCATTATCTTGTTGGAAAGTTGGATCTGTCAGGGTGTCAAGATAGGGTAAAAGATGGGGTTCTAGAACTTCGTGGATATAACGCTGCGCGTTCATGTTACCTCTGATGAAGATTGAGGGTGACCTGGAACCATAAGCTATAGCACCCCAAACCATAACTCCAACAGTGTGATGAACATTTCTTTCAACAAAAAACTGTGAATTCCTCCTTTCACCACGTCGCCTTCTAACCCTGGCACGACCATCGTGCATGCCTAAACAAAATCGAGACTCGTCACTAAAGACAATACTGTTCCATTCCTGATGCCAGAGTGACCGTTGTCTGCACCACTCAAGGCGATTACGTCGGTGTTCTCGAGTTAAAGGGAGGACCCAGTGTGGCCGGTATGAAAACAAGCCAAAACTTCTCATTCATCGGTAAACACTTCAAATGCCAATAGGTCTTCCGTGTTCTGCAAACCATTCATTTGCAATGAACCTGGTAGTGGAGAAACGGTCCCTTAAGGCCAATAATCTTAGGCGGCGATCTTCACGGTCTGTTGTTCTACGGCGGCGTCCAGTGCCCCTTGCTCTTTGCGTGCGGCCTTCTCGAAGCCATGCCTGAGAACACCTAACCACAGTGTCTACGCTTCTTTGCACTCTAACTGAAATTGCCCGAAAAAAAAGTCCAGCTTCCCGAAGTCCCACTATACGGCCCCTATCAAACTCACTAAGTTGACGAAATCGTACAGGTCTCCGTACTCTAGACATCGTAACCGATCGTAAAGGATGTCAAGAACCAAAATCCGCCAACGTTGATTCTTTGCTGCGGCTGAAATATTCATTTTTAGAGCGTTAGTGAATTAAAAAAAAAAAAGCAGTATAAAAACCGGAATGTCCAACTGATAATGCTGAAAATTTTTTCACTTGTTATTTACAGTAAGATAAATACATTTAACAAGTTTTATTAAAATAAAACCATTTAAACTGGGTGTTCGGATTTATATGTCACTTAGTTTTTGAGTTACTGGCAAGAATTCAACTTTGTCAAAAAACGACTATGAAAAAATATCTAAAAACAGTTGCTCGTCTATGATCCAGATGGAAACTTGTTTTCTGGGTAAATCGGGTCCGCAGAATCCAAATTCGATGTCGATACAGTGCTATAAAGTACAGCTAGCCCGGGAAAATGGTTTCCTGTCAACTTTTCATCCTAAATTCAGTCTGATGACACTTTAGAATTTTTTTCACTATGATATTCATTCCCAGCGCCCCAAATTACCTCATTCAGCAAAGCTTCGCTTCCATGTAGTCGTCGATAGCAAACATGGATTTTTAGCACCTTAGAGTCGCAAAAAGATGCAGTTTTGTAATTTTTCGCTCCGAAAGTGTCTCGTTTTCGAGATACTGGAAAAAACTCAATTTTGTCAAAAAACGACCAATAAAAAATATCTATAAACTGTTGCCCGTCTATGATCGAGATGGAAGCTCGTTTTCTGGGTAAATCGGGTGCGTAGACTCCAGAAAATACCTCAGGCGCGGCTAAAATTTCTTGATCGTGGATTTGGTTCCAAGTGACAGATATTTGTATTGAAACTACTTTGGAATTAACGGGCATAGGTTGTATATGAGTATAAACATCCGCAAGTCTGAAAAGTGGAGAAATTGCGTAAAAATGAATATAAGATAAAGCAACACTTGTTCGCTTTTTGCTGTACTTTTAAGACTAATCCAAAAATATGAAAATGACAAAGGGTATTCTGGTACCCAAGCCATATACTGATATACCTATAATTAATCCCGATTTGTAATGACATGAAATCGATGTTTTACGTAAATACCCGCTGCAGGTTACCCGCAGTAATAGTAGTAGTAGTAGTAGGAGGATATATTTATTTACTCCATAATATAACAACAATAATAACAATGGGTAAATAATAAATATGTTGAAATCCACAGGAGGACAATGGCTATACATAGATCAGTTGTATGCTGAAATGTTCGACGTTCAAAAAAAAACAAGAAAAGTTTAAAAGAAACTTTATATCTAAGAGGTGCATATGTAGGAGACGATAAGTCTCAATGAATATTTGTTAAGAGCTCAACAATATGTTGCCTTTCGAATTAGCGTACCCATTTCGATAGTTTCTTTTTTAAATTATGCGCATTTAGAAATTGTCTTAAATGATTGGGTACGTGTTTATATAATATTTTAGGTAGAGAAAAGGTCGCTTCATTATGGCCTTGTGGGGTTTACCGACAGTTTTTGCAAGTGTCATGGAAATATCTGATTTTATCGCGCTCGCTGACAACTTTGTTATAATGGCTGATAATAACATGTAAGAAATAAAACTGCTTGATATCGAATAATTTTTTTGCGTTTGTTGAATAATTTCATTTTCCCAACATAGTTTTCAAAACAGTTCTCTCTCTCTATATTCATGATTCTTTTTTGACGATGATTGTCGTTGATGCTCGTTTTGTTTAACAATACAACGATCGTATGCCTTATGTTGTCTCTTGTTTCCGTTGAACGTAATAGTTTCACCTACGATATACCTTAATTACATACCATGCGGCATTGAATTTTTTTCCAGGAGCTCAGAGCCGCCGTTAATTAAGCTTCATTATTCTGCGACAGGCTCTCTAACTTCTTTATCGTTTCAGCAAACAGCGTTTCTATAACAAAAGGATTTTCCATAAAATTGATGGTTTTATTATGGCCAGATTTCGCCGCTTTTTTTATGAGGACAATGGAGGGAGATGCAGGCGAAAACGAAGAGATAATCCGTTCAAGATACAAGCCTCTTGAATTCACTTAGTTTCAAAATCCCTTTAGGAATGTCCGAGTGGAGGGAACAACATCGAAGACAAAATAGGTTTCACGAACAGCAACGTTGATGCTGTTCATCACTACTTGCAATCCAATCGTCCAGCCATGCTTTTCATTTCGGAGACAAAAATCTTAGAGTCTGCACCGATTAACCGTCTTAGCTTTCCAAATTACGAGGAGCACTCCAATCTGAGAAAGAACGGGGGAATCGCGGCTTTTGTCCACAGCAGTCTTTCCTGCTCCAGAGATGTTGCTTTGGAATCAGACCGGAAGGAAATTCTGTGGCTTCCAAAACATCATTCAAATGTATTTGCTGCCTTTATCGCTCTCCCTCGGAACATAACCGGGATGACCTACTTGGATACCTTGCCGTCAAGAACGACTTCAGATGAAGTTCTTCTCGCTGATTTCAATGCCCATAATGAGCTTTGGTTGGGCTCAAACAAGACCGATGCAGCAGTTCGTGCAGATGAAGCGTTCGCTCTTACTCAAGGGCTGACCCAGCTGGTGTCGAGCCCTACTTTTTTCACTCACGTCTCGTTACATACCAGTAGTCTGCTGGATCTCTTTTTAACCACGCGTCCCTTACAGCACTGATGTCCTGTCGCCCCTGGGTAACTCCGACCACGGTGTTGTGGAGATTAGTTTTCGGCCAGAACCCGCTGTGGCAGCAGAAACTCGTACAGGCCGCAAAATTTGGCATTACGAACATGCCGACTGGGAGGGGCTCAGAGACTTCTCGACTACATTTCCCTGGAGAGATGTGTGTTTCACTGACGCGGATGTGACGGTCATCTGTTCTTCGATAACCCAAATTACCCACGTCGGAATGGAGGAAGACATCCCTCACACAGTGAGACAGCGTCTCACACAGTAGCCTTCCTCCATTTACGTGTCAGGATGGAACGATTGTAACCGACTCAAAGGCCAAGGCGGAAGTGCTTGTCAAGATCTTTGCTGCCAACTCCATCATGGACGTCCCCCCCAACGCCCAAGTGCCATCAATGCAAAGCAGTACACTATGCGGGAGGTCACGTTAAGGCATGAGACCGTAACACGAGTACTCTTGTCGTTCGACATCAACAAAGCTTCTGGTTCGAGCTTGATTCCTGCTATTGTTCTGGAGAGGTGTGCAGCGGAGCTTACTCCAGTTCTTTCTCGTCACTTCCAGATATCTTATCAATTCGGCACCTTCCCAGAAAACTGGAGATTTGCTCTTGTCCAACCCATCCCAAGGAAAGGATCTAAGATCGACCCTTACAACTATAGGCCTACAGCTCTGCTTTCTGTTGTGAGTAAGGTGTTGGAGAGGTGCATAAGTCGTGAGCTTCTGGACTATCTCAAACGTCACAGCTTGATTATCGACAGGCACTATAGTTTCCGGCACCAGCGATCCACAGGTGACCCCCTAGCTTACGTCACGCAATTATGGATTAAGCCCATCCAGTCTTATGGTGAGGTTCATGTCGTTGCTCTTGACATCACGAAAGCGTTCGATCAGCTGTGGCACGCTGCCCTCTTAAGCAAACTTCCATCCTCTGCCAGCCTTGCAGACGAGTAGCTGACATTATCTCTGGCCGCAAGATATTCATCGTAATTGACGGGTTCCCCTCTTCATTCCACACCATCAACGCAGGTGTTCCCCAGGAATCGGTCTTGGCTGCAACACTATTCCTCTTACATATCAACGATCTCGTCCTCTGCACGATCAGCCCAACACATAGCTTCGCTGATGACAGCACTATACATGCAGGAGTTCAAGTCCTATCAAACAAAGCTGCATCGCCTTTGAAACTCTCTATTGCGACCTGAACAATTTACGTGTTGATATTTACATTTAGGTACCTAAGTGAACAATACGTCTCACTGTCCTAACGATGAATGTTATGTTATTCAATATTTTGTAAGGTTTTTTAGAAAATAACTAATATTACATTTAAAACAAGCTGTACAGTAAACAACAGTAAAGTGATTTGTATAGGCTATGATATTATACTAAGTGACATATAAATCCGAACACTCAGTTTAAATGGTTTTATTTCAATAAAAGTTGGTGAATGTATTTATCTTACTGTAAATAACAAGTGAAAAAATTTTCAGCCTTATCAGTTGGACATTCCGGTTTTTATACTGCTTTTCTTTTAATTCACTAACGCTCTAAAAATGAATATTTCAGCCGCAGTAAAGAATCAACGTTGGCGGATTTTGGTTCTTGACATCCTTTACGATCGGTTACGATGCCTAGAGTACGGAGACCTGTACGATTTCGTCAACTTAGTGAGTTTGATAGGGGCCGTATAGTGGGACTTCGGGAACCTGGACTTTCTTTTCGGGCAATTGCAGTTAGAGTGCAAAGAAGTGCAGACACTGTGGTTAGGTGTTGTCAGGCATGGCTTCGAGAAGACCGTACGCAAAGAGCAAGGGGCACTGGACGGCGCCGTAGAACAACAGACCGTGAAGATCGCCGCCTAAGATTATTGGCCTTAAGGGACCGTTTCTCCACTACCAGGTCCATTGCAAATGAATGGTTTGCAGAACACGGAAGACCTATTGGCATGCGAAGTGTTTACCGACGAATGAGAAGTTTTGGCTTGTTTTCATAACGGCCACACTGGGTCCTCCCTTTAACTCGAGAACACCGACGTAATCGCCTTGAGTGGTGCAGACGACGGTCACTCTGGGATCAGGAATGGAACAGTATTGTCTTTAGTGACGAGTCTCGATTTTGTTTAGGCATGCACGATGGTCGTGCCAGGGTTAGAAGGCGACGTGGTGACAGGAGGAATCCACAGTTTTTTGTTGAAAGACATGCTCATCACACTGTTGGAGTTATGGTTTGGGGTGCTATAGCTTATGGTTCCAGGTCACCTTTAATCTTCATCAGAGGTAACATGAACGCGCAGCGTTATATCCACGAAGTTCTAGAACCCCATCTTTTACCCTATCTTGACACCCTGGCAGATCCAACTTTCCAACAAGATAATGCCCGACCAGATGTTGCAAGTCACAATAGACTTCTTTCAACATAATGATGTCACATTGTTACCATGGCCACCAACAAGATCTCCCGACTTATCCCCAATTGAGCACGTGTGGGATATGATGGGCAAGCGATTGCTCAATTTGCAACGTCCTCCTCAGACTCTAGAAGCACTTCGAGAGGAGTTGGTGGTTGCGCGGAATGAGATACCACATGAGGACATTGACCACCTGATCAGAAGCAAGCCTAGGCGCGTTGGAGAATGCGTAGATCAGGGTGCATCCACACATTATTAAAGGTCAAAGGGCTTTAAAGCAGTGCAATCATTTTGAAATTTTTATCATTTACTTATTATGCTTCATTAAGTACTTATACAAAATTTTATTAAAATAAAACCATTTAAACTGGGTGTTCGGATTTATATGTCACTTAGTATATTTACACACTAACATTAGAAATATTAATAACGCATTTTTTTGTTTCAGGGTAAGCTGACTCATAATATTTCGGTAAGTCTTGATATGTAGACCCAAACTCAATTTTAAAATACCTCGTCTTTCGATGTACGGGGTGGGCCAAAAGAAGCTGACCTATTTTAAACTTTAATAACTTTTTTATTTATTAATATTCTTTAATGTAGTTTTAACAAAAATAAAATATATTTATTTTTTCGTATCAAGTATGAAAAATAATGTCGCGTAAGTGACGACCATTTTCTCTTTCACACACAACGTTCCTTTCCAAGACATTGTCCATAACTGCCTCCAATGTTTCCCGATTTATGGCTCGAATTTCCATTATGATACTGTCCATAAGTTGTCCTAAGGTTCGAGATTTATTGCGGTAAACTCTTTCTTTCAAATATCCGCATAGATAAGAATCTGGCGCGGTTAAATCAGGGGAAAGTGGGGGATATTCAATTGCCGATCTCTTCGTTCTCCAAAGAAGCCTCTTAGCAATGCCATTGTGCCTCAAGCTGTATGAGCTGTGGCTCCATCCTGTTGGAACCACATATCAGGTCTATTTTCAAGCGCTGGAATCAACAAATTTTCAAGCATAGCTCTAAACCTCTCGCAAGTAACAGTCACCGCAGTTCCATCGTCATTTTGAAAGAAATGGGGCCCAGTAATACCCTGGGTGGTAACACCACACCAAACCATACATTTAATGGGGTATAATTCTCTCTCGTGTACAGCCCTTCGATTTTGCCTTCCCCAATTTCTTGCATTTTGCGTATTTACAAGACCATTCAGATGAAAATGCGCCTCATCACTCATTATTAGACGATTTGAAAAATGTTCTTCCTCTCTAACCAATTGCTGAAAACGAATGGCATAATTTAGTCGTTGTGCATAATCTTGCGGTCGTAAGTGCTGAACCATTTGAATTTTGTAATGAAACATCCGCAAATGTTTCAAAATTCTTCTGAGAGATGTCCTGGTTAGGTCTAATTGAGTTGACCTTCTTCTGGTCGATGTTTCGGGGTCCTCCTGAACACTTTCCTCTACTCGCTCTGTTTTCTCCAGTGAAAGCTAAACGCGTCGTCCTGTTCGGGGAAGGTCCGATACAGAACCCTGGGTTTGAAAACGTCGAATAATGCTGCGGATAGCCCCAGTGGATGGGGCGTTTCGAACATTAAAAAATCTTCGATAAGCGCTCTTGGTGTTTACAATCGAATTATTATGTACATAGTAAAATTGTACGACATTGGTTCTCCCGATTAGATTAAGTCTCTAGATTCTAAAATCTCCAGAGCTCTACTTTGTAAATCTGAAAAAAAATCAAATATGATAACTTGGGAAAAGCTTATGAATTTTTAAAATCAGTCAGGAACTTTTGGCCCACCCTGTACATAGTTCATTCAGTTATTATTAGAATCAAAATAGAAAAGAAGATACTTTGCTTTTAAACATACCTGCTGCCACGGTGTCAACAAATTGACTTGGACTTGAGCCAAAACTCACTTGCCTAAAAATTCTTATTAAAAACGCGCCCGTGTGAAAGTTTGAAATTTTTGGCTCGAGATAAGGTTAATGAATCGTAAAAAACTGTGAAGTCGAGTTTATAATTTAATGTGGTTGAAAAAGGAGAAGGCTGTCGAAATTTGACGAACATTAAATGGTAAGTGCTTCGCTTGCTTTTTTATCGACGGTAGAAAAAGGAAAGTTCACCGCGCCTGTAAAGATTTCTCTCCAGGCTTTGCCAGCGGCTATATACCTAAATCTCGAAAAACTCCCAACATTAGTAGGGAAATTCAATTATAATTTTGCTGTCGATTTTTCGGAATACTCAAATATTTCGGGTACAAAATATACATTTTATAATAATCCCTCATGCTTGTCTGACTAACAAATGGACATATCTGAACAGCATATTCTTTACTGTATACGTTTCTAGATATTTTGTTTTTTCATTTCATTGCCACTTTGCTACAATAGTCTGAATGAAAACTTTAAGATAGTACTACGAAAAAATAACAATAGTAATATGGTTTATCATCCAATTGGCATTAGGACTAATCATAAAAAAGTATACCTATATGTATAAATTAGATACGTGAGGATCGTGGGTGACTGATTGCACTAAGGAATTATCGCTCGCGTTCCTATTCCTCTTATAATCGCCAAAGGATGTTAGGGAAATACTTCAGTAACTTTTGTAGAGTAGCTTTTATTGAGGCATCAGCAACAGTTGAGAACAGAAGAACAAGTAACGAAATGAGTACAGAGAATAGTCAAAGACCCTTTTTATATTCTAGGATTAGAGTTACGAATTTTCCAGAAATCAGTAGTGTCGGGTAAAAATGCAAGCATCTTCACATCCTGTCTCTCGACTATGGGACGGCGTTATACTCGTAGGGACTTGGATGGTGTTAATGCTTTAAGATAATGGCGTTAGGATACCATAACTCCTCCCCACGGTGAAAAAGATTCGTCTCGAATCAGACAAAATTAAGCTAAAGGTATTTCCTTAGCGGGTTTATAAATTGAAGTTGTTGGTGGAACTTTTGTGTGCTTTACATATCGATATTTTACAAATACATTAATAAAAATGATTCCAGTTCCACACACGGTTACCCCATATCGGGAGATCCCGTACCTCTTTGTACAATTTGTGAAGTGTCCCTCACCGTTAAGCACATTTTAGTGGAGTGTCCCATGCTAGAATACCAAAGAGTGTCCTCCAACTTACGATCTAGCTTAATAGACATTATAGGCTCAGAACGTAACATAAACAATCTACTCTTATTTTTACAAGCCACCAACTATGCTCATAAAATTTACTGTTCCGCCGCTAATGACCATCAGGCCGATGCGGCAATTGTATTTTTTTTATTGAATAAAAAAAAGAGTAAACTTTTAGTAGTAACAATAAAAAAAAATAATAAAAATGATTAAAAATATAAGAATACAAACTAAAATGATTGGATACTTTACAGTAGATCTATAATGTACATTCTGAAAGCTGGCTTGCAAAGAGGTAGGGTTTTGATGTAAATAAGATTCCGGTGAAACATTTGTTTTCTGAAACTGATATTGCGTGCCTTTTGCTGCATAAGCTAGGTCTAACTTAATCTGAAATGTGAAATCAAATTCTAAAGTTTTATGATTAATTAAAGTATTACATGCTAAAATAACATGTGTCGCATAATGTATAAAAGAAGTACCTTAACAGTATCTTATCTTTGTTAGTTGATCAATTACATAATTATTTTTATTTAATTCTAATATTCTCGTGTAGTTTGTTACGCTTTAACACTCACACATGTCGAACCTCTGTTGACAGGGAGACTGGAAAGTACTTTTACAAACATACAGTTGATTACTTAGTTTAATAATGTCAGAACAATAATAATTATTTTCCTAAGTTAATAAATATTCACCTGGCAGAGTAATAAGTTCGTGATGAATAGAAATCGCAAATAATTTATACAATGTAAATTCCTTAATATCTAAAATGCGAAACTTAATTACAAATATAATTTCAACTTGTAAACAAATAATAGACATTTGAGAGAAGTCATAGATTTCGAATAAATGAATGGAATCAACTGGTAATAATTGTTCCTTTTTATAAATGTTTTGTAAATGTTCATTACCATTTGGTTGTGCCATTGTGGTTTCAGAATTTGAAATATTTTGGTCAAGAGAAGAATCAGTAGAACTAGAACTTGAACATGGATAAGTGTAAGGGGAGTATGAACTCTCTCTAGTAAATCGTCAAACAAGAGGCATAAAAATACAATCTTAAATACTAACAATCAAAAATGTAGCAAAAATCAAATAAGTCGTCTTGTTCTCCAAATGGTATCTCTTCTTTGTACAATATCAATAAATAGCAAGATCTCCTTAATTTTTTTTTCTTCAATTTCTTCTTACTTCTTTATAAACTTTTTAAATCTACTTACAATGACGTGATGAGCATCGCTGTCGCCAAGGGACCCATTCGTTCTGTTTTCTGGTTGTTCTGGTTGCAAAAGTTTTCTCCAAAAAGGTAATGGAACTGGTGTGGTCTTACCGGCCACCAGGATAAACTTGGAACAGGAACTTGAGAGGTCTTACCGGCCTCGGAACTCGTTCACAGGTTTCAGTAGCGATACCCAATTGCAAAAGTTTGAAAACTTTTACCTTCTAAGTTCAGCTGGCTTCTCAGTGAACCTTCTTGATTTCTGACCAAGTCACACTACTTGATGAAGGCTGGGCATCTTGTTCGCAGCGCCAATTAAATACGTGTAGATCGTGGGTGATTGATTGCACTAAGGAATTATCACTCGCGTTCCTATTTCTCTTATAATCGCCAAAGGATGTTAGAGAAATACTTCAGTAACTTTTGAGAGTAGCTTTTATTGAGGCATCAGCAACAGTTGAGAACAGAAGAATATGTAACGAAATGAGTACAGAGAATAGTCAAAGACCCTTTTTATATTCTAGGATTAGAGTTACGAATTTTCCAGAAATCAGTAGTGTCGGGTACAAATGCAAGCATCTTCACATCTGTCTCTCGACTTTTCAAAGCTCAAAATCTTCAATGACTCTAATCTAGTTATTTTCTGTGGAAGACTGTTTGATATTTTTGAGCTCAACATGCAGTGAGCCCGGTTGCCAATTTTGATTTCACTAAATTGGACATGAATATCTAGTTGCTGGCTAGTGTTGATATCGTGTATTTCCCTATTCGAATTATACTTTGTTTTGTCGACATATGCCATTTCATAAGTAAATAGGGGAGGCATTCGTGTTATCAAAAAAGGACGTCCTACCCTCCAGAACGACAAGCGAGCGTGAATAGATACGTCGTCCTCATCCGTCGTCCAGGAAACGCCAAACGCGCTCCAAAAAAAAAACGAAATCCTACCCAGAACACAGACTAAAATATAGCAAGTGCATTGTTTTGTTTGTTTGACAGTCAAAGGGTAGCATGTTGTTTATCCTATGATAAAATAAAGGACACTACATAGCAGCATATCTGAGATACAACAACTATGAGAAAAACCTGGATAAGAAAGTCACGGTCCGTTAGTTAGGCTGGAGGATATAATAAGATATTTCTTTCAAGTATATTCAACCAAACAGAATCAGATATATGGTGTTAACAGGAATTGTTGACATATCCCTTGCCAGACATCGGTGGCTGAAAGTCCGTCTTGTGATCTCGCGTATTTGCGTACGCAAAGAGGATGTTCACAAAGAGATTTGAGGGGAAAGGAAAAATAACA
The DNA here is from genome assembly GCA_963669975.1 of Acanthoscelides obtectus. Taxonomy (NCBI): domain Eukaryota; kingdom Metazoa; phylum Arthropoda; class Insecta; order Coleoptera; family Chrysomelidae; genus Acanthoscelides; species Acanthoscelides obtectus. The sequence continues at coordinate 6,149,965 of CAVLJG010000001.1, read as the reverse complement.
TCAGCAGGAATCGTAATTCTACCCTCCAGCATAATGACACTTGAGGCAAGAGGGGGCCTCTGTTAACCTTGTTTACATGAGAAGGTTCACTGACTCCAAATATCAATATTATCGTTGGATTAATCCAAAAGTATGTCCAAATACTCATGCATAATATACCAGCTGCTCAGAATAGTGGCAATATTATACGTACATTACTGTATCGTTATACAAAGTCATGACTGCTACTGAAGCACATAACGTAGACTATCCTTATCATTATATGGTCCAAGGTGATATCATTTTCAAACGTTGACTATTTGGACTGAAACCAGCAGATTATGTACATATAAATAAACTTACTGTATCAAGGAAACTCAAATGAAAATCCATACCCACAGATTTTGTGAATATGATTACAACCAAATCACACAAAGCATTATGTCGTTACTGTGCTCAGGATCTACAGTATATTCAGATAAGAGATAGACCGGACATAAACAAGACCACGTGATCATCGAACGCTGTAACATTCGGCAGGGACGTATTAAGAGTCACGCAGAACATATTTTAGATAGTAGATGCTGCTTTGCGTAACTTTGTAGTAAATTAACACAATTCGATGTGTATACGATTGGTGATGGATATAGGATCATGTGGGGGTTTAAATTAGCCTAAATTAAAAATAATCGTATATCTCTTAAAATTGCTTTTAGAATATTGATTAGTATATTTTTTGATTTATAGGTAAATATGTAACCAAATTAAAACGTTCAAAACGTAAAAAAATGTGCATGGATGAACATTGTCAGAAAGCAGATTCTTGAATAGGTTTTGCCAAAATGGGTTCAAAAATGTCAATAATTAATTAAAAAATACAGTAGCTTTATAATTACTTATAACTTACCGAATTTGATGAACGACATCTTTTATTGGAAAGATGAGCTTGATGAGCTTTCATCATCGCTACTGCCTGAAGCACCAACGTCAATAATGAATGACTCGACTTGTTCCTCTAAAATATTGTCTAGTTCCCACATTCTCTTTTCAACTTTGTCTTTCACGTGCTTAATACAGTTTTCCCATTTTTGCGCTGTTATTAATTCTAGTGCTTGTTTGAAAAGTCCTTTGAGGTCACAAAATTTAAAAGTTGTATTGTGCTTAGCTATATAATTTTTAACCTCTGCCCATATGAGCTCAATGGGATTGAGCTCGCAATGGTATGGAGGTAAACGGAGCACAGTTTTATTTTGACTTGCTGCCATTTCGTCAATGGCGTATTTTTGATATTCCGCCTTGTGATCCTTGACAATTCTTAATAATTGTACTTTCAGCATTGCTTCTTCAAAGTTGATATTTTTCGAGCGGAGCCAATTTTGAACATCAACTTTCCTTGAAGCCGTTGTTGGGACCTTCTCCATTCTTCGAGAATGATAAGGCGCATTATCCAACACAATTACTGCGTTTTCCTCTAAGTTCGGTAAAATTTTTGAAAACCACTGTTCAAACGATTCGCCATTCATTTCCTCGTGGTAATCTCCAGTTTTCTTAGACTCAAAGCACCACAGACCGTCAACAACAAATCCATCCTCACTGCCAATATGGCAGATAATGAGCCTTTTCCCTTTACCTGGAAATCGAAGTACTAACTGGTGTAGATTTATTTCAATAAGCGAACCTTTTCCAAATGTTTTCATCACATTCAGCGAAAAAACATTGAGACATGAGTATCAGATTGCTATAATTGGGATTATTTAGTCGTATTGAAAGAAAGAATATTGAACGTCGTATGATTACTCAGCGCTTCAGAATTTAATTTAAAGTTATAAACCTCTAAAAAATGAATGATCAGGAACCTGAAATACGCGCAAATATTAATATTAACAAATTATAACTTTATAAAGCTTAAAGTATGAATTAAAATGATTAGAAATATTAGGAACGGTACACAATATAAAACTTAGTAACTCTTTTTAAGTTTATAATATTCGACATATTTTAAGATTGTATTAAAAAATTATTGAAATATCGAAAACACATAAAAACATGGCTTAAAAAAGTTCTAACAAATGAAAATGACAATAAAACATCCACGCATTTTATCGAAAGTTATAAAAGTTTTGTTACTTGTAATATGTTTTATCTGCCCCCTGGAATTAATGTTTAGAACCTTGTTCCCAAGGTTTGAAAAACATCCGAATGTTGTCTATTACTCGTATTTACCTGCTGGATTTTTTAATCCGGTGGACAGTCCATCTAGAAAGGCCCTCCTGGATGAAGTTACAGAATCATCAACCCATACTTTACTTGTAGTGTGTCCTGCGTTTACCCACGTTTCATCAAGGTAATAAATCTTCCTGTTTTGATTTCTATATTTCCCAATTTTTGTTAAATAATCCCTCCTCTATAGCACAATTTCTTCTCTATCCAGTAGTAAACTATTACGACCCCGTTTTTTCCATTTGAAATTTAAATGCTTCAGTAACGCATGGAAAGTTGATCGTTTGAAATTTGGCAACGTTGTATCTCCATTTACCTCCTGCAGTACTTTATCTATAGTAGGTATTTCATTCCTAAAGAAGAATTCATGCACTTTCCTCCTAATCGCATGCTTATCAGCTTCATCCAATGATTTAACAATACTTTTGCGATGTTTACTGGTCATTGGCTCAGAAAAGGTGTGTTTTTTTTGTATTGTCTTAACACATTAAACACTGATGCGCGACACACCCCAACTTTGTGAGAAACCTTCACAACAATTTCTTTGATGGTTGTTGCCTCGTTCTCCTCGCGCTCGATCTTATATATATTCAAAATGACCTCTTTCATTTCTGCACTCAGGTATCTTTTTTTAGAGCGTTTCCTAGGTGGACTACAGGAATTTGCAACTTCATCGGCAGTATCTGTACTACTGGGCATTTTGCGCAAGCAGTTGATAACAATAACAATCAATAACAAGGTATAACATTAACAACGACAAACTCAACAACTTAATAAGATAACAAACGAAAATGTCCAAAGAAATATCAAATTGCAATGATGCACACGACATACGTAACACGTCTGAACCTGAATGTGACTCTGCCTTGATACGACTGCTCTGCCGCTCGGCATAGGCATTTAATTGCCAATTGACCAATGAGGGCTCCTGTTTTACGTCGAGACGGCGGCGTTAGCGTGAAAATCACCCGAACCTTTTGTTTACATCCGGTCTATCTCTTATCTGAATATACTGTATGATGATGTGCACTCAAAAAAAACAATGATGTAAAACTAAAAATCGATAAAGATGTACGTGAGGTGTTGTTGGTCGGTGCTTTGGTACAATAAAAGCTTTCGGTTAGGAATGGCATGCTGCTTTCTCATGCAAACTTCCATCCTACAGTCTGCCATGGAAGCTTTGCAGGTGGTTGGCTGAGTTTCTTTCCGGTCGCAATATATTCGTATTTTCCGCGCAACCTCCTCACTGTACAGGGTGTTCCTTAATGATATGCGAGCAATTAACGGTGTGAATCTACATAAAAAGTTAAGGTTAGTTTGCTTTATCAACTATGGTGAAAAAATGTTTCCTTACAAAAATTCGGGTTGTTGAAGTTTTAGGAACAGGTTTCGGTTTCTTTATTGCTTGTCCGGTGATGAGGTAATGACAGTAATCTGCCAGTCTGTAGCTTCATTGTTGGTTCCAGCTCTGTTTCGGCAAGTATATAAATATTTAAATTATTTTGAAAAATCGTGGAGAATGATATTATCGATAAATATTCTCTTTTCGGTAAAAATACCGAAAAATCCGGTTCAACTCCATGCATCCTAAATTCTATGCAAATCCGTTCATATTCGTCAATATTTCATTTGAAGCTTTTATTTGTCATAAGATTTTAGCAAAATGTAAGATAGTAAAGGCAACACCGCACCCTGCAACTCAGTTGACAAGAACGACAAGCTGTCAAGATTAGCGATATTTAAATCCACGAAAACTATCGATGTGTATCGCTTCTTATCGTTTTAGGAAGTATCGATACTATAAAATATTGGAATAAAATTATCGATTTCCAGCGGAAGGAAACAAAGAAGGAAAGTACTCTGAACTTAGTCACCCTTTCTGACACAGTCCGGATCGAAAGATGACGATACTCGTGAAATGTGTCGATACACCCAAATGTCGTATATAAAAATATCGGTACAAAATATCGGGTATGGGGAGCAAAAGTATGGATACTTCTAAGTATAGGATCGTATCGAACATCCCTACTGTCAAGATGTATAACCCGAGGTACCGACGGAGCTATTTTGCGGCGTCATGGGAATAATTTTAAATTTTCATTTGCATTTTTTCAAGTGTTGTGCAACGATTTTGGGAAAAATTCCACGTATAGTCTTATAAAGCATGAAAGAGTGTATTTCAACAGTTGACGGAGCTTACTCCACTGGGATCAAGAGTTGACGGATCCCACACATGTGTCACTCGTTGGGGAGTTTTTAAATGTAATAATCAGCTGTTATTCAAATAACGTCTAATATAAATATAACATAGAATGTGTACTCAGTGAAACAAGAAAGCGCTGGCAAATTCTATTTTTTTTGCAGGTAATTAGGTTTGCCAGTAGCTTTACGACATACAGGGTGACAGGTAAATAGGTGTGAAACATTTTAGGAGGTGATAGTACAGCTCCTTTGCTATCAAAATTAGTATATGATACCATACCCTATATTCAAAGGTTAAAAAGTTATGGAGGATTCATTTTTTTTTTAAAAAACAACCCAGATTACAGAGTAAAATAGTTGAGTTAAAAAAAAAGTTGGTGATTAAACATTCTTTTTTTGGTGGTTTCAGGTTATTATTTAAATAAAGAATTCTCATAAATTAAAAAACATATGAAAACACTACTGAAAACGTATTTATTTTCATTTAAATGTTAAATGAAAACTTTTATTTTCAACCTTCACATTAAGAAGTCTTTTTTTTCAAAAAAATCATAATAAAGAAAATGTACAAATAACTGCAAAAACTTCCTCGTGTCATTAGGTTTCTAAAATGGTATAATAACATGTCAGTAAGTAAACCATTTAACAAAACAATATTACTTTGCTAGAAAGGACCGCTAAGCGCATTTCATTGTACTGAGCAGGTAAACCGAGCCTTTCATGGTTTGACCCTTTTTGTTAGTTTTTATGCCCTATGCCGTTATTCGGCTTTAAGTATTCGGAATCTGTCGTCGCTCCTCGGAAGCAAGCCCTGCGGGTGTTATGAATTGACACAGCTGATGGATCAAGGAAAGGGAACTAACGCTTAGGTTAGTTCGTAGAATATCAACCTTTAACGCGGTAGGACGTGCTTTTACTTTTTTGATCAGTTTTAATAATGGCGAGTTACCATAACGAAGAATACGCTGATATTCTGTTTTGTTATGGTTTAAGTGATGGAAATTCCGTTGAAGCCAGGCGAGAATACGAAAACCGTTTTACCGAATCGGCGAATACCGAGTCATCGAGTATTTGCTTCTGTGTACCCACGCGTCAAGGAAAGTGGACAGGTTCATGAGAGACGTCATGATGCTGGTAGACCTCGGTTGTTTGACGACGAAAATCGAGAGGCAATACTGGAATGTTACGGCAGAAACCCGAAGACGTCTACACGAGTTATAGCAAAGCAGCTTGGTCTAACTCAGTGGAAAGTTTGGTTCGTTTTGCATTCGGCGAGACTTTACCCTTTCCATTACACACCGGTTCAAGTACTAGAAGAAGGAGATCCGCAAGAAGAATTGATTTTTGTCGATACATGCTTAATCGGGATCAAGAAGAAAACGACTATTTAACTAAAATATTGTGGACCGACGAGTCTAAGTTTGACAGAGAGGGGACAACAAATTATCACAACTTACATTGTTGGGCCCCACGAGAGGCAAATCCCCACACGGCAAAGCCAAGAGCCCATCAAAGAAGATTTTCGGCAAACGTGTGGATGGGAATCATTCATACGTATCTAATTGGACCAGTTTTTTGCCTGACAACCTGAATGGCGAATCCTATGAAAACTTTTTGAGATCCGAACTCTGGGAGTATCTCGAAGACCTGCTTATGAATATCAGGATGCAGATGATCTACCAACACGATAGCTGTCCCGCGCATTTCCGTCTGGGTGTTAGACAGTGGCTGGACGAGAAATATCCTTGTCGCTGGATTGGCCGAGGTGGACCGACACCGTGGCCAGCGAGGAGCCCAGATTTAACACCGTGTGACTATTATTTATGGGGGCACATGAAGTCACTGGTGTACGCTGAGCCCATAGACACTCTTGCACAGTTGAAAGAAAGAATTATTGCTGCTGCTGACACTATCAGAGGACAAGTAACTTGCCGCATCACGCGTACCAGCATGAGAAAAAGACTACGGGCTTGCATAACAAACGGCGGGCGTCAGTTCGAACAATTGCAATAAATTTTACCTTCATTTCATTATTGTATTTTACCTACCAATTGTAGTAACTTTTAGTCAGTTTTTGTTATTCTGTAGTACAATTACAACTGTGTAAATAATCTAATCATGTAACTTAACCGTAGTTTAAAGTAATAACTATCCCATAGCTTACAGTTACATTATTTTCACAAAAACACTTTCTTATCAATCAGAGAGTTGTGAAAATAGGAGACAAGCCATTGGTCAATTTACTCCCTATTGTTGTATTACAATACATTATGTTTAGTTTCACACAGTTTTTGTGCACTTATCATACCAATTTAGATTTCTTATGAAACAAGGATATTATTTAAATTGTTTGTACGTTTTTTTGTATACTGATTTTTTGTAAAACACCTTACTTACTGTAAAACGTTATTTGTTTTTCTTAGTTAAACATTTTTGAATGAAAATAAATACGTTGTTTGGTATTGTTTTCGAATCTTTTTTAATTTATAATAGTTAATTATTGAAATAATAACCCAAAACCACAAAAAACAAATGTTTAATCGCCAACTTTTTTCTCTCTCGACTTTTTTACTCTGAAATAGTGATTGTTTTTAAAAAAATCTTAAATCTTCAATAAGTTTTCAACCTTTGAATATAGGGTATGGTATTATATACTAATTTCGATAGCAAAGGGGCTGTACTATCACCTCCTAAAATGTTTTACACCAATTCCTGAACAACCAAAAGGTATTTGACTTTATGGATATATCTATATCAGAAATCCTGAATGGTTTTGCGGGAATATCAATCGACGGTCCTATAATGGTACTGATGAACGGCAAGTAAATGGATGAATGTTTGGAACGAGCAATATCTATGAAATTTTTGGTAGAACCTCTTATAAAGTAGGTGCTTAATGGCTATCTGCAAGAGGTTTATAGGAAAAAATACACGGTAAGTGATGTTGAATCAGTAAAATCGCATATCAATTCAAAAAAATAATGTAAACATGAATAAACAATCGACAATATCAAATAAAAACACGAATTTTATTCAAGAATTGAACACTTCAAATGTTGACTAAATTACATGTAATTTCTTAATATTCAATAATCTGGCGATGTTTCAATGACAAGCTGTCATCTCATACTTTGACAGTATTTTGTTTTCAATGTTTCATGGCTATTGGTTACTCAAATTTGTTAATTGGAACTTGAAGCTCATTCTCCGTATTTGACGGTCTGTTACCCTATAGGTGGAGAACAGCGGACTGTTGATCTGACAACCCTGATGAAATCCGCCCTAAATGGCACTATATTTCACTTTAAAAAGGAAGTAACGCTGCCGCACCCTGTATTATCATGCCAACCTCGCTTGACATTCCGACAAACAGTCACCATCGATTCACCTGACACCTAGACCGAAGTTTAAAGCTTGCCGGTTTCTCTTTTATGACGATGCGACACGCTCTATTTCGTCGCTTTCCTTTTCGAACTAGCTGGCCTTGACGTTAAAGGTGTGACAGTAGCATATTTCAAACTAAGTATGCAGGGTGTCCCTTGATGGACTGCTCGATCGATTTCTCTGGAGGTAGGCGTTAGACAAATACGGAAAGAATGATTCTGTCAGAGGTCGCGCGCTTCTGTCTACGAGCTAGCAGTCGGTACTCTATGATCAATAAAGAGAAATTCAAATTACTGATCACTGATCAACACCCAAAAAATATCCTAAATAAAATCAACAAAATATTACTATTTTTAATGTGCTAAAACCAGAATGAAACTTATTTTTTCAATATTAGTTCAAGTTTTAGAGATACGGTAATTATATGTGTTCCTGCTGTGACAGTATTAATATACTGTAATTCACAAGAATGCACGTGCTACGTTTTTATATTTGGCAAGGAAAGATGATGTAATCGGCATGATTGTGTTACGTTATACATACGTGTACTTTATATTGTTTTATATTAGCCATTTTTTCCTCAGTTGGCTGACAGCGTTCATGCAAGATGTCTCGAAAATGTGTACAAACAATCCAGATCAGTTTTGTTACGTGTGTGGTGATGTGACTTTTGCGTCTCAGAGACGGTCTATTACTCCACTAATAACAAAGGCATATCAGCTTTATTTCGGTTGTAAACTAGGTGATCAAGACAAACAGTGGGCACCCCAAATCTGCTGTAATACATGTGCTTCAAGTCTGAGGAGCTGGTTATATGGCAAAAAACGGTCTATGCGCTTTGCTGTCCCAATGGTTTGGAGAGAGCCTACAAATCATATTAATGTTTGTTACTTTTGCATGGTACCTTGTGTTGGACAAGCCACAGGTATGTCCAAGAAAAAAAAATCGGTTATTAACTACCCAAACATACCTTCTGCGATGAGACCTGTGCCTCACAGTGACGAAAATCCTATTCCAAAACCCCCAGAATCCTACACTTGCGAATCAGAAAACGAATCAGATCATGGCGATCGAGTGATTCGTCAGGGAGAAGATATGCCATCAACGTCAAGAGATCCTGATTTTATACCGAGCACGTCATGCCACCAACCGCACAAAATAACACAGTCAGAATTAAATGATCTTGTAAGAGATTTAAAACTTCCAAAATGTAAGGCAGAGTTACTTGGATCAAGACTGCAGCAGTGGAACTTGTTAGAAGACGATGTTTCGGTATGTGTTTTTCGTAAACGCCACAAGGACTTAGAACCATTTTTCAATATGGAGAATAACTTGGTTTTCTGCAGTAACATTAACGGCTTACTGGCGGATTTAAATATAAACTATAACCCAGAAGAATGGAGATTGTTTATAGACAGTTCAACATTGAGTTTAAAGGCAGTGTTATTGCATATTGGAAATATTTTACCATCTCTTCCTGTAGGGTATGCAGTTCACATGAAAGAATCATATGACAATATGAAGTACCTATTGACATGCATAAAATACGATGAGCACAAATGGCATATTTGTGGCGATTTGAAAGTTGTTGCACTTTTACTTGGGCTGCAGCTAGGATACACAAAGTTTTGCTGTTTTTTGTGTGAATGGGACAGTCGGGCAAAGGCACTTCATTACACCAGACAAAACTGGCCTGTTCGTCAATTCCTAGAGCCAGGTCAAAAAAATGTACAGCATATGCCATCAGTAGATTCGAAAAAAAATTTATTACCACCACTGCATATCAAGTTGGGCCTAATGAAAAACTTTGTCAAGGCCTTAGATAGAGATGGGTCAGCTTTTCAATACCTGCGTCAGAAATTTCCAAGACTAAGTGAGGCAAAGGTTAAAGTATTTTTGTTGGGCCACAGATTCGAAATGTTTTGAAAGATACACAGTTTGAAAACACTTCAACAAGTATTGAAAAAACTACCTGGAATGATTTCCGTCTGGTGGTCACTAATTTCTTGGGAAATAGAAAAGTTGACAACTATAAAACCCTTGTCAAAAATATGCTGTCATCGTATCAAAAGATGGGCTGTAATATGTCTCTTAAGATACATTTTCTACACTCACACCTGGACTTTTTTCCTGACAATTGCGGAGCCGTAAGTGATAAGCACGGCGAACGTTTTCATCAGGATATTTCAACAATGGAAAAAAGGTACCAGGGAAAGTGGAATCCTTCCATGCTTGCAGACTACTGTTGGACTCTTGGTAGAGATGCTCCAGAAACGATCCATAAAAGAACAGCAAAAAGACAGCGCATATAGTGATTTTTATAAGTATATGAATCTTGTTACTTTTTAAAAATAAAAAGTTTTTTTTCTAAACCGCAATTATTTTTTTATTTCATTGTCATTTTTGGATTCAGCGCCCCAAAATTAACAAAGAAGTGCACGTTTCACACAAGATACAATTAAAAAACTAAAATTTGTTGTCCAATGATAAGTGATCAAAATTTTAAATTAATTTAGGCACGTGACAACGACTGTATTAATCAGCGAAACAGAAAAGTGCTAAAAGTGTAGCACCGCTGAAAATTAATTCCACTGGTAAGCTGGATGTTCACAATGAATACATTGGTGGTCGCATACTGGAAAGCAGATGTAAATGCTGCTTCTTTGTTTTGAAACACAATGGCACAACGTTGACCCTAAAATTACTGCGCCCTCTGTCATTGTTCAACAGTAAAGGTTTGAATATGAAAATAAATGACACAAAGGCATATTTGCATTGCAGCTCCACAAACACTCATTTCTATTCCATGCCAGAAGGGTTGACTGATTCAAACACAGCAAGATAACAATAATATACTAAGTGACATATAAATCCGAACACCCAGTTTAAATGGTTTTACTTATTCAAAATTTTATTAAAAGAAAACCATTTAAACTGGCTGTTCGGATTTATATGTCACTTAGTATATAACTGTAGGTTGATTCCAAACATAGAAGAATGTATGTAGATATGTGGAACAATAAAGTTTGATATAGGTATTTCATATAGGTTTGTGTGTAGAGACAGTCCTGTTATCTTGGATATTGAACATTGGAACGGTAAAAATATTCAAATAAAACGTTTTTTCGTTTCATAAGGCTATCGAATACGACACTTTTCATTGTTACGTAAAAAAAATTGGCACCGAGCAGTCTCCCCAGACAGTAGTCTCGGAGCGCGAAGATGGAAAAAGATTATTTTCTTTATTTCGCTTTTCTGTTATGTCCTTACGAGTTCCTAGAAACATTTTGATGGCTATATTAAAAAATATCGGTATTGTTCAAGAGCCCCAACAATTCACTCTCCATTACTGCTTGTGTATATTGAGTATTAACAAAGTTTTCTGGAAACAGCATCCCACTGGCTCATAATAATAGCAATAATATACTAGGTGACATATAAATCCGAACACCCAGTTTAAATGGTTTTATTTTAATAAAATTTTGTATAAGTACTTAATGAAGCATAATAAGTAAATGATAAAAATTTCAAAATGATTGCACTGCTTTAAAGCCCTTTGACCTTTAATAATGTGTGGATGCACCCTGATGTGCTACGCATTCTCCAACGCGCCTAGGCATGCTTCTGGTCAGGTGGTCAATGTCCTCCTGTGGTATCTCATTCCAGGCAACCACCAACTCCTCTCGAAGTGCTTCTAGAGTCTGAGGAGGACGTTGTAAATTGAGCAATCTCCTACCCATCATATCCCACACGTGCTCAGTTGGGGATAAGTCGGGAGATCTTGGTGGCCATGGTAACAATGTGACATCATTATGTTGAAAGAAGTTGTGACTCTTGCAACATGTGGTCGGGCATTATCTTGTTGGAAAGTTGGATCTGCCAGGGTGTCAAGATGGGGTTCTAGAACTTCGTGGATATAACGCTGCGCGTTCATGTTACCTCTGATGTAGATTAAAGGTGACCTGGAACCATAAGCTATAGTACCCCAAACCATAACTCCAACAGTGTGATGAACATGTCTTTCAACAAAAAACTGTGGATTCCTCCTTTCACCACGTCGCCTTCTAACCCTGGCACGACCATCGTGCATGTCTAAACAAAATCGAGACTCGTCACTAAAGACAATACTGTTCCATTCCTGATCCCAGAGTGACAGTTGTCTGCACCACTCAAGGCGATTACGTCGGTGTTCTCGAGTTAAAGGGAGGACCCAGTGTGGCCGGTATGAAAACAAGCCAAAACTTCTCATTCGTCGGTAAACACTTCGCATGCCAATAGGTCCTCCGTGTTCTGCAAACCATTCATTTGCAATGGACTTGGTAATGGAGAAACGGTCCCTTAAGGCCAATAATCTTAGGCGGCGCTCTTCACGGTCTGTTCTTCTACGGCGGCCTCCAGTGCCCCTTGCTCTTTGCGTAGGGCCTTCTCGAAGCCATGCCTGACAACACCTAACCACAGTGTCTACACTTCTTTGCACTCTAACTGCAATTGCCCGAAAAGAAAGTCCAGCTTCCCGAAGTCCCACTATACGGCCCCTATCAAACTCACTAAGTTGACGAAATCGTACAGGTCTCCGTAACCGATCGTAAAGGATGTCAAGAACCAAAATCCGCCAACGTTGATTCTTTACTGCGGCTGAAATATTCATTTTTAGAGCGTTAGTGAATTAAAAAAAAGCAGTATAAAAACCGGAATGTCCAACTGATAATGCTGAAAATTTTTTCACTTGTTATTTACAGTAAGATAAATACATTCACCAACTTTTATTAAAATAAAACCATTTAAACTGGGTGTTCGGATTTATATGTCACTTAGTATAATATATGGAATTATTTAGTTTACCTGTACGTTAGATCTGTTTTTCAAAATCAACCAGGGCCGAAAATAAATCCAAGTACACGCAAATACAAAAACTCACAAGGAGAAGAGAATAATAAAATGGAAAGAGGAAACAAATTGTACATCATCAAATTACAGCCAAAAACCAAAGGTGCATCAACAGTGGCGCAGCAAGATCAAAAAACATAACAGTAAAAAATTGACAGATGATATAGACATTAAAAGCAACTTAATTTATATTTAAAACACAAACAAATGGAAAAAGGCAAGTACAAAAATATGCATGAGTAAACAAGAATAAAAATTAAAAAAATTCATAAAAAATATGTCACATGTTATCGAAGACAAAGAGATTAATTTTTCTTTTAAAGCTGAACACAGGTAGTCTTTCTAAATTTTGTTGTTTCGAAATTGAGATATGTTTCTTGTTACCATGTTGCTTTTCCGTCGGTCTGTTTGTCTGTACGTTGAGCCTATAACCGCCTATAGCTTGAGAAGTACCACTAGGATTTAGCTGATCTTTCTACGCAAGGATGAAAAAGCATAATTTTTGAAAATTGGTCCAGTAGCAGCGGAGATAATGGCAAAAACACAAAAAAATAATAATCGCTCAAACCTTTTTCTTTGGGATTTTAGACGCTTCTGATGTTTTTCGGAACGTTTTGTAGCGGTTGAAACTCAAGGGTTGGGAGCTATAGGGGGTAGGAGGCTGTAAATCTGTAGTAATATTAGTCAAGGGCTTCCTCTTATTAGGAATCTGCTGATCCCCATAGCAACGGGAAAATTGAATGATAAAAGTCTGACGTAAATGTGCTTATAATTCGAAATAACTTGCAATCGTTGGCGATGCGTGCACGGCACGGTGCTGCATCGTCGTGGAGGCCACTTCCGACTGTGCAATAAGTAACAAACTCTCACTGGTGAATCTGCGCGGTGGTGTCGTCACTGACACACCGCTACAGGGGAATACTTAATATATAGTAATGACAATAATTCTAATAAATGCCTTTATTTTTCGTTAATGATGACTTGATTGTTTTCATATCGATACATATATATTTCTGAATTTTATTATCGTTAAACGTTCCACCCATTTCGTCTAATCTTCAGTTTGTGGTACTCCGTCTATGATGGTTCTCTGAATATTTCGTCAAGTAGGTTGACTCAGCACTTATGACGGACTGACATACATATATATTTTCCCTACATCCGTCATGCATACAGAAATATGACGTGCTTGCCTTAACTAGTTTGATTCATCGTACCCAAGTGAACCTACCTAATATCGAGCCGATTTTGCCTGTTGAAACGACTTGACCCATCCCTTCTCCTTGAAACCTGTAACGAATGCGTGTGAAGTCAATCTACTTGGTTACGTTCGACGAATCATCACAGACGTGACCAAAGAATAGTATTTCAGAATTTAGATTGATACGGGGAAGTCTCGCAGTAAGGGCGATATTGTGAGAGGAACTGAAAATGATTAGTTGATGGAAACCGAAATTTCAAGTGAATTTTGTTTTTCTAGCGACTTGGAAAAACAAAAGGCGCCTGCAATGCCTGCGGTAAAAAATAATTAGTAATTATATTAATGTAAACAGTGTTCCTCAACAGCCTGTTCCTCCGAGGGGACTGAACTTTTAAAGTTTGAGGTATCCACCACCAGGGGAGAGCCACAACGCTTTGCATATGTTGCTTCAGAAAATAAAAATAAAGCGACGAGCTTATGTTGGTGCTTGCTATGCTTGCAATACATGTCGATATCGATCAAACAAGTTTATCATCTACAATGTACCTGTATTATCATTCAAGGTATAAAAGACACAAATACAACACAGTGCTAATAGATTGAAAACGTACGCGGAATGCGTAGTTAGTTATTTAATAGCCCTGGTGAGATGAACTGACATATATAACACTCGCATAGTGTCGTAATTTTTTTTGCAAGATGCTACTTACGCCGTTTACTTCTTATGAATGTCACATGCCACAATATCAAAGGCTTCACGTCAATAATTTTATGTTTTGAATCTCAGAGTAGCGTGAGGTATTTAGAAGTGGTCTTAGATGGTCAGAATATGTCAGCCAGGTCGTTAGAATGCGGGGCTTAGCTACAAAATTCAAATTGTACTTTCCGATGCTCAGCACAGACTTTGCGAAATCTTTGTATTTTGGTTCAATCTCATCTCATTCACGGCATTCTTGTGCCTAGCAAGTATATATTTCAATAAATTGGACGTAATACAGAAAACTTAAAATAATTCTTGGCGGACCACGTAGGTATCAATCGGATGAGCTTACAGAGACAGCCACCTGCAAATTTGATTAGGGAGTGATAAAGTTGGAGTTTTCTACTATATATTATCAAAATATTCATTGTTAATATTTTAAACTTATAACACCCTGCTACATTTTTGTTATTTGTGTTTGATACGAAAAAAACTAAGATTTCAATAGTTGGGCCAACTGAAGTGGGAAGGGGTTCGTAGCATTACCCTAAAACCTGGATTTCCAGTTACTAATCAACCCCAACAAGGAACTTGGAATTCATTCCAATGCTGTGGAAGCGCCACTGGTCGCCACGAGGAACCTTTGAACTTGAAGTTGGAATGTTACCGGAGCCGAGTCGGATATTTACGGAGTTGTGTCATCAAATATTAAGATTGTTCAACTTCGGAGTGCACTTTGTTTATTTAGGAGTAACGTGAATGCTCTTTGAGGTCTAGTTATCCGGAACATTCACCGTTACTCGGGAAATTGCGCGGAGTGTTCCGGGTCTCATAAGGGATGTGTGTTAACGTAATGAAGGTATACAAACACGGCGCTTCGACCACAGGTCAGAGTATTTCTAACACGGGAGAGCTGTTAAAAAGAATATATACAGAGTGTCCAAGAAATGGATCCTAGGCATCGGGATCTTATCAGTTTAAATGGTTTTATTTTAATAAAATTTTGTACAAGTATTTAATGAAGCATAATAAGTAAATGATAAAAATTTCAAAATGATTGCACTGCTTTAAAGCCCTTTAACCTTTAATAATGTGTGGATGCACCCTGATGTGCTACGCATTCTCCAACTCGCCTAGGCATGCTTCTGATCAGGTGTTCAATGTCCTCCTGTGGTATCTCATTCCAGGCAACCACCAACTCCTCTCGAAGTGCTTCTAGAGGAGAGAGGACGTTGCAAATTGAGCAATCTCCTGCCCATCATATCACACACGTGCTCAATTGGGGATAAGTCGGGAGATCTTGGTGGCCATGGTAACAATGTGACATCATTATGTTGAAAGAAGTCTATTGTGACTCTTGCAACATGTGGTCGGGCATTATCTTGTTGGAAAGTTGGATCTGCCAGGGTGTCAAGATAAGGTAAAAGATGGGGTTCTAGAACTTCGTGGATATAACGCTGCGCGTTCATGTTACCTCTGATGAAGATTAAAGGTGACCTGGAACCATAAGCTATAGCAGAGTGACCGTTGCCTGCACCACTCAAGGCGATTACGTCGGTGTTCTCGAGTTAAAGGGAGGACCCAGTGTGGCCGGTATGAAAACAAGCCAAAACTTCTCATTCGTCGGTAAACACTTCACATGCCAATAGGTATTCCGTGTTCTGCAAACCATTCATTTGCAATGGACCTGGTAGTGGAGAAACGGTCCCTTAAGGCCAATAATCTTAGGCGGCGATCTTCACGGTCTGTTGTTCTACGGCGGCGTCCAGTGCCCCTTGCACTTTGCGTACGGCCTTCTCCAAGCCTTGCCTGACAACACCTAGCCACAGTGTCTACACTTCTTTGCACTCTAACTGCAATTGCCCGAAAAGAAAGTCCAGCTTCCCGAAGTCCCACTATACGGCCCCTATCAAACTCACTAAGTTGACGAAATCGTGCAGGTCTCCGTACTCTAGGCACCGTAACCGATCGTAAAGGATGTCAAGAACCAAAATCCGCCAACGTTGATTCTTTACTGCGGCTAAAATATTCATTTTTAGAGCGTTAGTGAATTAAAAAAAAAGCTGTATAAAGCCGGAATGTCCAACTGATAAGGCTGAAAATTTTTTCACTTGTTATTTACAGTAAGATAAATACATTCACCAACTTTTATTAAAATAAAACCATTTAAACTGGGTGTTCGGATTTATATGTCACTTTGTATAATACCTGTGGGGAAAAGGCTGTGTTCAGAGTTTTCAGCAGCTGCTTGTAAAACACAATTCTGAGTTTCCTCTAAATATTTCTTTTTTCGAGACGTAACATGCTTTTTGAATGGACCATATTTATTTGAATTTCGAATCAACTCTAACGAAATGTAAGTATTTTTGATATTTTATGTAGCACGTCAGCATGTCAAACTTTTCTTCATTGCTACCGCGACCGCCTGGCAAGTTTGACGCTAATAGAGCAGTATTAACAATCTATATACAGGGTTATCCAAATTAAGTGTCCACCATTAGTAACTTTGTTATTAGTGAAAATACAAAGTTGTTTGAATTAGCAAACTAGTAGCATTTTTAACGCTGGTAAAAATGAGAAATAAAAAAAAAACAATTGAGAGTCGTTATTTTGATTTTTTTCAGTAAAATAACATTTTTTTAAATGGAAACCCCTGTATATTATATTTTTTTCTGTTAAAGCATCAAATTTTAAACAAAAAAGCTTTCAATAACTTTTCTCCTAGGTTACAAATTGTTGAAGTTATGGCCTCCAATCTGAAACAATTAAATTGTATCGACAAACTTTATTTTCAACATCAACTTATAATCTTACAAAATACAATAACAATTTTTTTTAAAGAAGATGCTCGAAAACACCACCTTGTTCTTCAATACATTTTTGGGCACTTTTTTCAACTACTCGAACTGTCTTAAGTATGGTCCTACCATCTATCTGGGTTATCTTTTCCCTAACTGCAGTCTTTAACGCGTCAAGGTTATCGTACCTTCGCTTGTAAATTTGGTTCTTTAAGTAACCCCACAAGAAGTAATCAAGTGGGTTTAGATCTGGTGATCTGGGAGGCCACTGTATTGGGCCATTTGTTCCTATCCACTGATCATTAAAAGTAGTACTTAGAAAATGATAAGTACCTCTGGAGTTGTGGGCAGGTGCGCCATCTTGCTGAAAATGCAGATGATGTCTACTTATAAGATCCAATTCGTCTAAGAAATTAGTCAGAATTTCTGACATACATTCCACATATCTTTCACCAGTTAGGGTTCCCTCATAAAAGAACGGGCCAACAATTTTTGAACCAATTATACCGCACCAAACGTTGAAACTGAAACGGACTTGTGGGCCTCTTGGATGTACTAACAAAAGATTTTCTCTTGACCAATAATGGTGGTTTTTTCTATTAAACATTCCAGAATTTGAAAAATTTGATTCATCTGTCCATAAAAGGTAACGAAAGTTATTTACATTTTGGCGACAAAAGCTAAGATACCAATGGCAAAAAACAAGGCTTCTCTCTGGATCCCCTGCCAAAAGCGTTTGAACTGGTCGGTACTTATACGGAATAAATTTGTATTTTTTTAAAATCCTTTGAACAGTACCATAACTGAAATTAGAGTCCTTGAGAATATCTGCTATTGAATTCTCACGATAAGCTTCAAAATATCCAATAACTGCAATTTCCGTGGCCTCGCTTATTATGAATTCTTTTTTTGCCCTTGTTTTAGCAACAAGATTTTCGTTGCCCCTAAATTTTCGATAAAGTCTCAGAAAATATCGTTCATACGGTTGAATGCGAGCGGGATATAATTCACTGTAGTATTCTCTTGCTCTCAAGGAGGATTTTCTGCACACTAAATAGCATTCTAACATATCACACTTTTCTTCATGGGAGAACATTTTTCTTTAAATTAATGACACAATAAAGCTTATAAACAAGTATTTACACTAATGTTTGACATTATTTGATTTTATCATTGTTTTCCAAAGCCTTCTAGTTGCGAGTATGTCCAGTTTAACAATTTGTCGCTTATCTTAATGCTGTCAAATCGCGAACGCCATGTTGTTTTCATAGCCGTCTTAATATTATAATACTGCAAATAATTAAAAGTATTTATCGTTATTTTGACTTTATTTTTGACTTTAGCGGAAAAGTCATTATGAACTTTTTTGTTTAAAATTTGATGCTTTAACAGAAAAAAATATAATATACAGGGGTTTCCATTTAAAAAAATGTTATTTTACTGAAAAAAATCAAAATAACGACTCTCAATTGTTTTTTTTTATTTCTCATTTTTACCAGCGTTAAAAATGCTACTAGTTTGCTAATTCAAACAACTTTGTATTTTCACTAATAACAAAGTTACTAATGGTGGACACTTAATTTGGATAACCCTGTATATATATATATATATACTTCGACAAAATTTAAGCAAAGAGGGCTCTTTATGCTTTTTCAATCTCTCTAGCTTTCAATGGTCTTTGATATCCTCACATACTACTGTAAGTTAATCTAAATTCATATTGCACAATTGTTGCTATTTTTCTCAATGTTATTACAGCTCCTGATGATGATGGCAAAGACCAGTGAAAGCTAGAGAGATTAAAAAAGTATAAAGAGCCCTCTTTGCTTAAGTTTTGTCGAAGTACCCAACAAAAGGCGGAAGCTTTAGTTTTTCATCTAACTGGTCTAGACGACAATGACCACGTCTCAAGTATATATATATATACAATCAATTGTTAATTAGGAAATTGGCAAAATTTTTTTAGGCTGTAGTAAACTCTTTTAACGGTAATCTCGGGCTTTCGGCCTCTCTATGGAGCCATCTGCAGGAGCTGAAAACACAAATATGAAGCTAGCAACCAATACGGGAAGGGTTTAAATTATCAGACAACTTACTCGTCGCTGAGGTTGCAGCCAAATTGTGGCGTGGATGAGAGCACCTGTTACAAGTATAAAACCAACAGGACGGACACATTGGGTTTATTTATAACGACAAAAACCAGTTCGCATGCCGCAGATTTATACTATCGTTTAACAGTGCTTATCGATGAAAAAATATTGTTTTATTTAATTATTGGTGCACAGTCCATTCGATTAGAGCTTTTATCCAGTTTTCAGTTTGTTTAGTGAGTTTTTTGAGAAGTATTTGTTCAAAAATAATTCAAAAGGGTGGAAGCTAGTTCACTGCGCTCACGCCTTATATTAAAATGCCACCAAATAGACGTACCAGCCTAGGCGCAGGACTCGCAATGCTGCAAGTCAAAGATATACACGAAAAAGTCAAACTTACGAGCAACGAGAAACGAGAAATAAACTGCAGAAGTTCAACATTTAATACCAATCGTGCTGCATTCAGTTTTGACGTGACCATCGATTACAGTTCACAACACATCATTGCTATTGGAACAATGAACGTTGCGAGTCCACATTGCAAGGCTTGCAAGTTTGAAAATGTTGCGTTAGTGGAAAGACCAAATTAACTCCAGAGTCACTACATTCATATACTTTTTATTATTCATTATCCATTCCAGTTCATGGCTAAGACAGGGCACCGTCTGTCGGGTCAGCTAGTACACAATAAAAAGGCTGACTAAGCAGCACATCTCACAAAAAAGAGAAAACTCGAGATTCACCACTAGATCGGAAAAGCAATAATTGTTAAGCAGATGTTGTAACCAATACTCGTTCGTAGAGTAGTAAGCCTTCTGTTTTAGCAGAGTCTTAACCCTGTTCTCGGATGATCCCAATGGCAAGATCTGTTGAACAATTTTATATTTTGACTGTTTTCAGTAGATAAAAGTCTGTATGAGGGATTTTGAAGAACAAGCGAGTTCCTGGTTAAATGTATGTTGTGATCATTTAACTCTGGAAGATTTGTCATATTTGTTTTCGCGTAGCTCAGCAGCTCTGGGATGTAAATAAATTAAAATTTCCAGCTGTCCAAAATATCCCCTACAACTTGTTATTCTATTTACACCCACTATTAACCTGACCACTATTTTTGCATGGTGAATACTCTGCTGGTTCCTCAGCATCATCCCCAGCCATACGAAATGATCATATGGATATCGCGACATAGCCCAAGTGGTATGTAGTATCACAAATTGCGGATGACTAACACAATGTGATGTAGAAGCAAGCTTATTGCAAATCTGGTTGATGTGTGGCTCCCACTTAAGGCATCAGTCAATTTATATGACTAGAGATTTTGTTGTGCGGACATGTTCTATTGATCCACCTAATGATCTGGTTAACAAGCTGTTACTGAGGTTATGACTTGTGTGGCCAAACTTAAAAACATCGCAACTCTCCAGTAACTTTTTGAGGAAGAGACAATATACAGGGTGTCCGCGAAGTTGGGGTTTTCCTTTTCAGAAACAACTACCCTTGAAATAACAAAGGTAATGTGTAGTGAAACGAGGGCGACCAAGTAAAAAAAATAAAGGAAAAAGTACTCACTCTCCAGTTGACGAGAAGGGCTAAGTACGTCTCTGCCCGAAATCATACCGCTCCAACAGAAAATGAAATCAGCTGATGCGCTACCGAGCAGACGCCGGCGGTGGTGCAGACCACGAACAGAGGTAACGAATATGACCATCGTGCAGAAATCACATTGATTGTCTTACACTTAATGGCACATCTTCTAACAAGGAAGGCAAAATGTTGCGTAAAAAGTCTAGGTATTGCATCCCGTCCAATCGATTTGGGAGAATAAATGGTCCAATGAGCATACCGTTCACCATGTCAGCCCACACATTCACCGAAAATGTTTGTTGAAAATGTGCCCGACGGACAGCGTGCGGATTTTCTACTGACCAAACATGAGTGTTGCGAAAGTTATTCACCCCCTTACGCGTGCACGTAGATTCGTCTGTCACCAATATGCACTTCGAAAAGTCCGGATTATTGTCATGTTGATGCAACAACCACTCACACAACCGCACTGCTGGAAAATCGTCAGGTTGAAGGGCTTGTACACGTTGGACGTGAAACGGATACAGCCCCTCTTCACGCAGCGTTTGCCACACTTTAGTTTTTGATACTTGCACTTCTCTAGCCACGTCTCTAGTGCTTGTTGTTTTTTGAAACGCAATCGATTATACTGGTTCGTTTACCTCTACACGCGTGACCGTAACCGTCGGTTGAAGGTTGCATACTGACCTGACACACTCACCCCGACCCAGTTCTGTCGTCGGGTTGAGCTAGTGTCCTAGTACCAGTCGGGGATGTCGCGAGTTGCGGCTACAGGACGGTATTCAGATATATTTGATGTTGCAGAGCCATTTATCTCGGTTCCTTTGAGAAATTGGTGTATATGGTACTAAGAAAAATTGCTTATGTTTTCAAGATCTACACGTCGTGTAAAGGAAAACCCCAACTTTGCGGACACCGTGTAATATTGGTGTTTACGAGAATAGATGTATCATCTGCGTTCATGACGTGACTTGAGCTACTAAACTCATTTACAAAGACAACGAACAGCAATGGTCCCAATATGGGCCCTTAAGGCACTCCGAATTCACACACACGTCTATTCGACTTATAGTCATTGATTTGAACATAGTGCCGCCTGCCTTCTAACATCATACGTTTCAACAACAATAACAATATACGATGGTGCACGATATCAGACGCTTTACTCAGGTCAATTAATATGCCAACATTTTACATACCAGCATCCATGATTTCCAAGTTTATATATCTGGTCAATGCTTGACTAGCTGGCAAACCCCTTCTGAAGCCAAATTGCCCAGAGTTGAATAACTTATGTTTGTCAAAGTAATTTACCAAAAAGTTAGCCAAATACTTGTCTGGAACCTTAGCTAAGAAAAATTAGTGTTTTTACATGACTATCATCTCGTTTTTTATGTATGCTCACTTTAGACAGGTACATTGACTAATTCAATATGTCCATATTATATTTTTTTTTATTTATTTATTTATTAGCAGCAGATTCAACATGTATACAGTTTTTTACATCATATTAAATATATAGACTTTACAATTATTGTATAATATTTAAATCCAGCTATCTGTTCTTAAAATTACCCACTATTGCTAATAGTTTTAGATGCACAATTGTATTCAAAATACTGTGTGTGCACCCCATTCACATCGTTAAGTGTAACTTTTTCATTGAGGTTCTTAATTCTAGTTTACAAAGAGAAAAAGAAATATAAAAATATATCAAACAAATTCATGTTTTATCTTAAATTTTAGGAACTTAATACCTTTAATGCTACAGGTTTTTATATTACATAATTAATGGCGTATTGACTATCAATAATCCATCTTGTTAATTCCTTTTTAACAGTAGAATATCTCAATCTCTTAATACTATTTGGCACATCATTATAAACTTTTGGACCTATACAGTAAACGTGACTCTGGCAAGCTGTGTGTCTAGGGTTTTGCAATTTTACTTTTGCATGAGCAGCACTTCTTGTATTTTGGCCATACTCTAAGTATTCTTTGTAGAAATCGTATTTCATCATAAATCTTATAAGTGATTTTAAATAGAGCTGCTCTAGGTTCAGTATTTTACTGTCTCTAAAAACAAGTTCAGATGAATATCGTTTCTGTTTGAAAAGCATAATTTTTATGATCCATTTCTGAGCTACCTGTAACTTGGATAACGTTGCTAAACTTGTATTTCCCCAAACTACGAAACCATAATTAATTACCGATTCTGTTAAAGCAAAATAAACTGTTTTAAGAGTTCTGAAGTCTAATGTTTCCCTTAATTCATAAAATTTGTGAATAAGTTTTCTAATCTTTGTTGTAACATACTCAACATGATCTTTCCAAGTAAGAAGTTCATCTATAATTATTCCTAGATATTTCAAGCTCGATTTCTTATTTATATATTTGCTACATGCACACTGAGGTGCAAAGTCACAATTTGAGTCATGAACCTTAATGCAGTTTAGATTAGGCAAAGTACCCGAGGAAAGGGAAAAAGTCTTAAAATTGGTTTTCTCAATATTTAGAGAGAGCAAACTAAAATCTAGCCAATTTTTAATTGTGTGCAATGCTCTTTCAGCTTTTAATTTGACGGAATCCCAATCTTCACCACTTACTAAAATACTCGTATCATCTGCAAAGCAATAGATAGTTATGTTTGCATCATTTAATTGTTACATTACATCATTTATGTATATTATAAACAGCAAAGTTGAGAGAACCGTACCTTGTGGCACCCCGCATTCTACCTTCAAAATATTACTTTCCTGACCCGAGACATTTGTAATTTGTTCACGTCCAGAAAGATAGGACTTTATGAGTTTATTTGGAATGCCCCTTATTCCCAGATTATCCAAACGACCTAGTAAAATTGGATGTGCCACTGTGTCGAATGCCTTTTTTAGATCTAAAAATATACCCATCACCTTTTTTCCTTGGTCTAGCCCTTTCAGAATACTCTCAGTGACCCTGACAAGTGCAACTTCAGTGTTAGAATTCTATCTGAAACCAAACTGATTTAAGTTGAGTAATTTATGCTTTTCCAGAAACTGCATTAACTTTCTTTTCAGACATTTCTCAATAATTTTACTTACTGTACTAGTTAATGCAATGGGTCAATAGTTGTTCATGTCTTTTTTATCTCCTTGTTTGTGAAGAGGTATCACTTTGGTTTTTTTTAATATTTGTGGAAAAATAGCAGTACCAAAAACTAGGTTTATTATGTGTTTCAATGGAATACTAGTTAGAAGTTTTTCTTTATATTTCTTGATTATATTTGATGAAATATATAATTCCTTATCATAGACACAAACATGGGGGCAAAGGCTGAAGCTTCATTTCACGGATAATACCATTACACTTCAAATCCTTATACATATAAAAGCAAAATGGGACACAAAACTTTGAATTGCCCAACTCTGACGATAAAATCCGGATGTCTCACGATACATCTTCATGGAATCCGGGAATCTGTAGCTCTTATTACGTGGCGGTACGCTAAAGCTGCAAACTGCCGGTAGAAAGATTTAGAAAACGGAGAAAACTGTTTACTGCTCATACATTTGAATACGAATTGCACTTTCAGTTATACGTTACGCGTTTCTGGACACATTGGCTGTTGCGGAACGCGCGTTTTATATACGTTTCACTGAAAGCTGCTTTGCTCCGCGTTTTATGGCAGATTTTGCAAATCCCGTATAAGATCCTCATTTCGGTTAAGTAGTACAGTAATACTATACAGACTGTGTCCTAAGTCCGGGTGAGGAAGGTGTCGAATACTTCTGGTCGAGACATTTCATTTGCCATAAAAAAGTCAGACTCTTTCGTTGTGATATCTATATCATAACAATTAAGTGGTGGCTACGACCCGTTCCTTTTGGCAGGACTTTTGGCGTTTTCGGGACGATGGACGAGAGTGCCGCATCTGCCGCGTCATGCTCGCTTGATGTTTTGAGGGCTGGGCGTCATTTTATGACAATTAGAATGCCGATCCTTGGCTATGCTGGATTTTACTTCTGATCATGACATTTCATTTACAAAGCCTTCCAAAGGCAAGTTGTTTTGTTGTGATAACTATTACATAACAATTAACCAAGGGCTACGAGGCGTTTCTTTTTTTTTGAGCTTTTTGGCGTTGTCGAGGCGTTGAACGAGGGTACCACACCTCTAACATTAAAAACAGCAGATAGCCTCATGCTAGCTTTACGTTTTGAGGGCTGTACGCCCTTCCCTGAGAACGGGAATGCCCTCATCTTCTCATATTTATCAGCGCAACAGACGACGGAAGCAGTGAGATGCAGAAGAGCAGGGGACTTGAAGAGTCCCCTTAGAAGACCCCTCTTCTGAATGATACCAGCTCTGTCCGAACATTGCTTTCATCAGACGTGATTATGAACCTAGTCCTCCAGAGCTGCATCAGTTGTTTTATTGTTATTAACGGGTGATTTTTTAAGAGGCATAGGATTTGGTTTTCAGAAAAAACACAAAAAATTTAAAAAAATGATTAAATCTTTATTTGAGCCGATAGAACGGTCGATATAATTTAATGTTTACATGATATGGCCATAAATTGGAAGCAGTGCTCGATATACTCTCTTAACCGAGCATGAATTTTGATAGTGAAATTCAATAATTTGCAAGCGTTGTTCGTTCGTAAGTCGATTCATGGTTAAATTATAGACCAAACTGAACAAGTTTGACATTGACACAAGACACGATTCACGCGTTATCTGTCAAAAACAGTGTTGCCAAAAAGATACTAGCAAAAAAATCACCCGTTAGTATTATTGAACTTTTTTTGCTATGTAACACCGGTCGCAGCTAACAGTTTGCCAAAGTTACCGTACTAAAAATCTCTTATTCGGATTGTAAGTATTTGCATAAGAACTTTTTTCATTTTGCTGTGCCGGGTCTGGGAAACTTTAAATAAATGGCATTACAAAATGAGGTTGTCTCACATCTCCCTACCCAACAACAATGGGAATTGTATAGGCAGAAAGCCTCATGGAGTTAATGAAATTCTTCCAGAGGTAGAATATTTTTGTAATCTGCTACTTCGCATAAGCCAGTCAGAAAGGAAGTCGTCTGAATCGTTGCATGTAGAGTGCTGTCATAAGCAAAGTGTTGAATCCGATTGATCGTACAGGAAAAGAGATCGTTGATATGGAGTCAGCGCCGATCTCTGAGGAACACCCGCGTTGACATTGCGGGTGAAGAGGAGAATCCTTTAATTAAGGCTACAGAGGAATTTAGCCACCGATCTGCAAAGCTTCTGTGAGAGGTCGGAGGTTGGAAGTTGGCATATGAGGGCAGGAGGTTCCATGTGGTTCGCTGGTGCCAGAAACCACATCTCTCCATCACCTCATTTGTAACAGAAAGTAGAGCAATTCGAGGCCTGTAGTTATGGAGGTCGGTCTTAGATGCTCTGTTTCGGATGGGCTGGACATGATCAAATTCGGTATTTGGGAAATTGTCAGATTCGGAAGGTATCTGGAAGAGACGCGAAAGAACTGGAGCAAGCTTAGTGTACCAGCAGGAATCAAGTCCGTTACCAAAACTTTAATGATGTCCAGAGACAAGAGCATCAGCCACACGGTCCTGTCCGAAAGTTATTTACCTCATAGTGTAGGAAACATTTTGAATCAAGGACACTCGGGCATTGGGGAGAAGTCCCTGGTGTGTGGTTGGCAGCAAAGATTTGTTGAAGTTCGGGTACCTTCACGGTATACGAGTTGTAATCCTCAACCCCAATGTGGACATTCCATTGGTTATTGACAGAAGGACAGCCGACTCATCCAAATCAACGAAACAAACATCTATCTAAGGAAAGGTGGAGGAAAAATCCTTGAGCTGTTTCCAGTCAGCATGTCCGGATGCCAAATTTGCGGCGTTGGTGAGCTTGTGCTGACACAGCCAGTTTGTACTGAAATCTGACCTCTACAACACCGTGGTCTGGATTACTAAGAGGAAGGAAGGACTATTGGTGTGTGACGAAACGGCGGGATAAGCAAGCACGGATGGTCACCAGCTTTGTCGCTGATAGTGAACACTTTAACACCCCGATCTGCTGGATCCAACTTGGTAGAGCCCTTCTAGACCTCATTTAATGACATAAGAATAAAATCGACTAAATTGCCTGATTAAAACGTCCTTTCAGAAAGTTTTATGGAACATCTTAGAATCAACTTGTAGTACCAAGAGGCACCTGTAGCAGCAAAGCGACATTATTGATGTTTTTGAAGAGCTGAGGAGTCGTTTAAGAATTCATATCACAGTACCAGATGTGACGATACGCTGCAGTGTCTTTATAAGTGACACAGACTTGCCCTTAGATCATTTTTATATTGGTTTTCTGGTCGCCGATTGCCCTGCAGGAACCATCACTTATCTTATAAAACTTTGTAGATATTTCACAACTTCACTGATGCTCCGAAGCGCCGGTAATTTTTTCAATAATTTTGTTTCCGTAGAAACAAGGAGTCAAAGGCGTAATTGAGAAGGGGTCGAAGAAACAGGTGGATATCAAGTCATAACTGTCGTACTTCCAAAATATCGTTGCTGAAAAATGATTTATTTACAGTTAGGGATTAAGAGAAATTATCTTGATTGGAACTTTGATGCATTTCCATAAAAATGTGGACGTAGAATACGCCTAACATGAGGCCATTAGACTGACGCAAAGTTCATGGGGAACCCGCTAAAAAGACCATTTAAAAAAATATTAACAATTAGAAATCAGCAACACAAGGGTTGACGCTTTTAACTGTTGCTTCAGATTCCAAGTTATGTATTTTCCGGTGAAAAGTAAATTTAAAAACGTTTTTTTTTTGTAATAGCAAATTAACCTTTCTAGCAAAATGGCCATGTAATGCCTCATTTTGAATGTACTTTCATTAACTAACATTTCTCCTTGGGGCACTTACACAAGAAATTGAGGGGCTGTGTTACCGACTCAAATCTCCACCTCGGATGTTAATTTTCAGCCTTGGATGTTGTGTAAATACAGGGTGTCCCAACAATGTGAGGGCGGAGTACTATCCCTAAGCGAAAAATATTCAAAGCAAACTATTCCTGGTATTTGGGGGCATGCTCCTAAAATATTCACAATTTTGAACTACATATCAGAATTGATTTTTTTAATGAAATGCCAAAGTTTTCATTACACATTCGTAAAGACCCTTTTAATAGAATCAGATTTATACAACATACTGATGGGTTTTGATAAGTAGCTATTCGGTATTGTATCTACAGGATGCGTCATCTATTACTTTTTTTTCTATTTGAAAAATCAACACGCTTTCTACGAGGTGTTTTTTATTGATAAATGAAAGATGGTTTGTGCCATTTATGTATGAAAAATAACATCAGTCATGTGACCACCGCGGCTTCGTTTACAGGCCACATCCGAACATCAAAATTTTAAATGACTTTTTTCAGAATAATCGGGTCTGTGGCCGCAATTTCAGTGCGAATATTGCGCTTTAGATCTTGATTTGTCCGGGGACCATTCGCATATATTTTTCCTTTCAAAAATCCGCAAAGAAAATAGTCAAGAGGTGTTAAATCGCACGATCTCGGGGGCCAACTGACATCTGAAATTCGTGAAATTATGCGGTCTTGAAATTTCGTGTGCAATAAGGCGATATGTGTGAGCTGTTGCTCCGTCTTGATGGAAACAAAGATTGTCGGCACCAGTACGATCCAACTGTGGCCACAAAGGTCTGTTAACATGCCGCGATAACGTTCCCCGTTGACGGTAATGGCCTTTTCTTCGGCATCTTCAAAGAAGACTGGTGCAACGGTGCAACCAGCCCATAAACCGCACCAAACAGTCACTTTTTGAGGATGGAGGGGTTGTTCATAATATTGGTGTGGATTTTCAGCCCCCCAGAACCTGCAATTTTGCTTATTTACATACCCATTGAGGTGAAAATGAGCCTTATCAAAAAAAGAGCACTTTGGCCGAAAATCCGTCTTTTCTTTCCAGCATCCAACTAACAAAAACGTGCCGCTGTTGATGGTCTGGCGGCTTCAATTCTTGTGTTAGTTGAATTTTATATGGCTGGAGGTGTAAATAAATGTGTAAAATCCGGCGTAAAGTGGTCTCGCTAATTCCCAATTGTTGCGAACGGTGCCTAGTCGAGGTTGGATCTTCTCGCACACTTTCACTCACTGCGGCTATGTTTTCACGAGTACGAGCTGGAAGAGCATGTTGGTTTGGTCCACGACCTTCAGCTGAACCAGCTTCCTCAAAAAGTTTAACAATCCAACGAATTCCAGGCTCTGTAGGGCGTCCATGTCGGCCAAAACTAGTGCGATGTTTGCGAAAAATATTTTTTATATTTCGACCGTTTTCGTAATAAGTTTGGATAACCAAAATCCGTTGTTGTGTTGTAAACGAATCCATGACTACAAATGACATATCTTTGACAGTTTATTTATGTACACCTCATGACTTTTGACTCACATGGTAACTCAAAAACTTATAGTTAAAAAAAGTAATATAATAGTACAAAACATCAATGTTGGGATAGTGAATCTTGTGTAAAAAAAATTATCATCCTGGATTTTAGACAAACTCATTTGTCTTTCGAATGATCAATACAGGGTCAAAAACGCAAGATGTACTTCTTCTCAAATAAATTTTGAACTATCGGATGCCCACTCTGATGAGCCCTTTTTCAATATAAGGTTGTTATCACTCTGTTCAAACCCTTATAGCTATTTGTTTCAAAAAACTATTTTTTTGCGTTTTTGTCATTTACAGACATCTTAAAAATTTAATTTTATATATCTCATAATATCAATCTGTAACATCAGAAAACATTGAATTACTGGCTTTCTTGATGTCAGCTTGATTTTATAAACAGATTGTCAATAATACTTCACTTGTTTCTTGTTTCCATGGATGATGTGACTTGTTTGAATAGAGAAATATCCAATTACTTGGAACAAATACCTATAACGCAGAAACCGTTTGATCAAACTGATAACAACCTCATATCATAAACGGCTCATGAAAAGAGGGTTCCGATAGTACAAAAATATACAAGGTGTTCCATTTAAGTTTTTTGTGAAAAAGCACGTTTTGCAGTTTTGACCACCTTGTACTGACGATTGAAGTTATTACAAAAATGGATGCATCAGGCTGAACTTATGAAGAATTTTTGACACAAAATTCACGACGCTACATATCAGCATAGTAGATATGCAGGATGTCAAACTTTCTTTACATAAAATACCAATTAATTCAACAACTAATAACCAAATCCCAGAAGTATATATATATATAAATCTTGTTATTATAATAGGGCCTATCCGAGTGTCCAATAACAAGTAGGAAAGTAGGGCATTCCATTTAGGAAAAAGCAACTTTAATATGTGGGTAAATTTGGGACACCCTGTACAAATGTGAGTACTCCAGAAATTTGACTCCTGATACTATATAGAATAGTCCATAAATAGTTCTCTTTGAAAACTTTTTGTTAAGTATATCACATTGCTGGAGATACTTGGCTCAATAGTCAGTTACCAGTACAAAAAATGTACAGTGATGACTTGATGACACACGGGGTCTGCAAAAAGGGCCTAATTGCCAGGCTCCGCCTCCCTACAGTTGCTACTACTATTGCATTCTTAAGTATACTAAGTGACATATAAATCCGAACACCCAGTTTAAATGGTTTTATTTTAATAAAATTTTGTATAAGTACTTAATGAAGCATAATAAGTAAATGATAAAAATTTCAAAATGATTGCACTGCTTTAAAGCCCTTTGACCTTTAATAATGCGTGGATGCACCCTGATGTGCTACGCATTCTCCAACGCGCCTAGGAATGCTTCTGATCAGGTGGTCAATGTCCTCCTGTGGTATCTCATTCCAGGCAACCACCAACTCCTCTCGAAGTGCTTCTAGAGTCTGAGGAGGACGTTGCAAATTGAGCAATCTCCTACCCGTCATATCCCACACGTGCTCAATTGGGGATAAGTCGGGAGATCTTGGTGGCCATGGTAACAATGTGACATCATTATGTTGAAAGAAGTCTATTGTGACTCTTGCAACATGTGGTCGGGCATTATCTTGTTGGAAAGTTGGATCTGCCAGGGTGTCAAGATAGGGTAAAAGATGGGGTTCTAGAACTTCGAGGATATAACGTTGCGCGTTCATGTTACCTCTGATGAAGATTAAAGGTGACCTGGAACCATAAGCTATAGCACCCCAAACCATAACTCCAACAGTGTGATGAACATGTCTTTCAACAAAAAACTGTGGGTTCCTCATTTCACCACGTCGCCTTCTAACCCTGGCACGACCATCGTGCATGCCTAAACAAAATCGAGACTCGTCACTGAAGACAATACTGTTCCATTCCTGATCCCAGAGTGACCGTTGTCTGCACCACTCAAGGCGATTACGTCGGTGTTCTCGAGTTAAAGGGAGGACCCAGTGTGGCCGGTATGAAAACAAGCCAAAACTCCTCATTCGTCGGCAAGCACTTCGCATGCCAATAGGTCTTCCGTGTTCTGCAAACCGTTCATTTGCAGTGGACCTGGTAGTGGAGAAACGGTCCCTTAAGGCCAATAATCTTAGGCGGCGATCTTCACGGTCTGTTGTTCTACGGCGGCGTCCAGTGCCCCTGGCTCTTTGCGTACGGCCTTCTCGATGCCATGCCTGACAACACCTAACCACAGTGTCTACACTTCTTTGCACTCTAACTGCAATTGTCCGAAAGTCCAGCTTCCCGAAGTCCCACTATACGGCCCCTATCAAACTCACTAAGTTGACGAAATCGTACAGGACTCCGTACTCTAGGCATCGTAACCGATCGTAGAGGATGTCAAGAACCAAAATCCGCCAACGTTGATTCTTTACTGCGGCTGAAATATTCATTTTTAGAGCGTTAGTGAATTAAAAAAAACAGTATAAAAACCGGAATGTCCAACTGATAAGGCTGAAAATTTTTTCACTGGTTATTTACAGTAAGATAAATACATTCATCAACTTATATTAAAATAAAACCATTTAAACTGGGTTTTCGGATTTATAT
This sequence comes from Acanthoscelides obtectus, assembly GCA_963669975.1. Lineage (NCBI taxonomy): Eukaryota > Metazoa > Arthropoda > Insecta > Coleoptera > Chrysomelidae > Acanthoscelides > Acanthoscelides obtectus. Next base: position 6,117,883 of record CAVLJG010000001.1, on the reverse strand, counting down.
GTTACTTAGTATATTTAAATATACGCGAACAAATGTATTCCTATATTTGATGTTTAATAAAAAGGTTGCACATCAAAACTTGTTGGGTACTGTTTGACCCTGCATTAATTTCTCAACGAAGCCTAATTTCACGATGCACTGCAATATAACGTTGCCTGATATTTACTGCTCTGGCTTGATAAGTATTCCTGCTGCATTTCCCGGAAACACAAAAACACATCTACCGTGTCCTGCCAAAATCGTGACAGAGCGTCATAAAACTTGGCCTCCCCATCTCACCTCTGCTGCGGTTATGGCGCCAGCTATTCCAATCATCATTGCCTCGGGACGGTCACGTCGTCGTATAACCTATTTTACAGCTTCCGCGGAAACTTTTGCACAACGGGAAAACTCTCCAACCGATATTGCCGTTAATTCCTTCGAGAGAAGCCGGAAAGTTACGTCCGTAAGTTTTATAACCACCACAAAAACGTGATTAGTCGCAGAAAATATGGACTGAAATATTATGAGCGGAAACATTTACATAGACCAGTGGTCGTCAACCTTTTGGTGTGTTGAGCTGCTTTGATAATTTTGGAATAGGCTATCTATAATAATAATAATTTATTCATCCTGTGGATCAGAAAGTGATATAGGATAAGTCAATTGAATATTAGTATAAACAGAATAAATAACATTCAAAACATCAAATAAAAACACGAAGCGTATAAACATGAAAACGAAATTGAACTATGGCAGATATACTGTGACATATAAATCCGAACACCCAGTTTGAATGGTTTTATTTTAATAAAAGTTGGTGAATGTATTTATCTTACTGTAAATAACAAGTGAAAAAAATTTCAGCCTTATCAGTTGGACATTCCGGTTTTTATACTGCTTTTTTTTAATTCACTAACGCTCTAAAAATGAATATTTCAGCCGCAGTAAAGAACCAACGTTGGCGGATTTTGGTTCTTGACATCCTTTACGATCGGTTACGATGCCTAGAGTACGGAGACCTGTACGATTTCGTCAACTTAGTGAGTTTGATAGGGGCCGTATAGTGGGACTTCGGGAAGCTGGACTTTCTTTTCGGGCAATTGCAGTTAGAGTGCAAAGAAGTGTAGACACTGTGGTTAGGTGTTGTCAGGCATGGCTTCGAGAAGGCCGTACGCAAAGAGCAAGGGGCAGTGGACGCCGCCGTATAACAACAGACCGTGAAGATCGCCGCCTAAGATTATTGGCCTTAAGGGACCGTTTCTCCACTACCAGGTCCATTGCAAATGAATGGTTTGCAGAACACGGAAGACCTATTGGCATGCGAAGTGTTTACCGACGAATGAGAAGTTTTGGCTTGTTTTCATACCGGCCACACTGGGTCCTCCCTTTAACTCGAGAACACCGACGTAATCGCCTTGAGTGGTGCAGACAACGGTCACTCTGGGATCAGGAATGGAACAGTATTATCTTTAGTGACGAGTCTCGATTTTGTTTAGGCATGCACGATGGTCGTGCCAGGGTTAGAGAGCGACGTGGTGAAAGGAGGAATCCACAGTTTTTTGTTGAAAGACATGTTCATCACACTGTTGGAGTTATGGTTTGGGGTGCTTTAGCTTATGGTTCCAGGTCACCTTTAATCTTCATCAGAGGTAACATGAACGCGCAGCGTTATATCCACGAAGCTCAAGAAACCCATCTTTTACCCTATCTTGACACCCTGGCAGATCCAACTTTCCAACAAGATAATGCCCGACCACATGTTGCAAGAGTCACAATAGACTTCTTTCAACATAATGATGTCACATTGTTACCATGGCCACCAAGATCTCCCGACTTATCCCCAATTGAGCACGTGTGGGATATGATGGGTAGGAGATTGCTCAATTTGCAACGTCCTCCTCAGACTCTAGAAGCACTTCGAGAGGAGTTGGTGGTTGCCTGGAATGAGATACCACAGGAGGACATTGACCACCTTATCAGAAGCATGCCTAGGTGCGTTGGAGAATGCGTAGCACCTCAGGGTGCATCCACACATTATTAAAGGTCAAAGGGCTTTAAAGCAGTGCAATCATTTTGAAATTTTTATCATTTACTTATTATGCTTCATGTACTTATACAAAATTTTATTAAAATAAAACCATTTAAACTGGGTGTTCGGATTTATATGTCACTTAGTATAAGTAGCCGAAAAATTCGCGAGAAAAAATGAGTCCGAGGTCTATGGTTGACTATATTATCGGCCCAGCATCTAGCTCTTTTTTTACAGTCAAGCTAAGCAACCAAACATCTTGATTAGCAGGTAGTACGATTGCCATTGGCACCACCCTACATCCATCTTTCTATGATGCATGTATGCCTCCATATCATTTTTAACTGCATAATCTATTATCTCAGAGATTTTTTAAGAATTAATACAACGTTCCAAATAGCTTGAATAACCAACTTTTATTGAAATAAAACCATTTTAACTGGGTGTTCGGATTTATATGTCACTTAGTATATAATATCATTAAGGCGTTTCAGCACTCGTCCCCTACTTAATTATCGGACTTCAAAGTGAAGAAGGAGTTCCCCGTATTGTCGGTCAATTTCATCGGCCAAGCTTTTGAATAATCTTTTTTGTAGCGCTTGAGCTCTAATCCCGTTTACAATTTTTATTACCAATTTCTTGACGTTACTGAGTTTTAGAAAATGTCCACATAATGCTTGCTGATGTATGATACAGTGGTAACAGAGAAACAGTGGAAAACTTTCATCTTTACGAGATAATCCCACTAAACCCTTATCACGATCCATCATAGCTGGAGCGCCATCGGTTGTCAAGCCTGCCATTTTCGATATTGGAATTTTCTCAGAAGAAATAATCTTTTTAAAAGAAGAAAACAAGTCCTGCCCAGTAGTCTGTGCTTTTAGTAGAATAAACTTCAAAAGATCCTCTTTAATCGTCAAATCACTAATAACTATCCTGACGAACATAACGAAAATAAGCACAGCTATCGAAGTAATTTCTTAAATGCAAAGCTATATCATTGTTCATTGATTCTACTCGTCTCGTCACTGTATTAACAGAAAGTTACATAGATTTTGTAGCAGACACTATGTCGTCTTTATTTCTAAAGTTGGCAAATAATTAGTCTGCAGCGTCTAAAAACGCCTGGGACCCCCGGTATGATGCTTCAGTTGCAGCCTTACTTTTGTCGGTTGTTTCTAAAAACATTGCCTGTTGTCCAGTTAGCTGATTTCTTAACTGTTTTAGTTCTCTCTGCCCTTTTTCAGCAACGGAAACAGATGTTACATAACAAATATAAATTTTTACCTTTCACTTCTGTAAAGAAATAGTGTTCTTCGCATCCCGAATGGCAATGGTATGTCTTCATCTTCTCACTACTGCTCATAATGTTTTTAATTGCAGGCCAACTCTAACCTAACCGCTCGACTTAGTGCCGTTCAGTTTTAAAATGAGCACACTCTCGGCGTACCTTGCGTATTTATACCGCTCAAAGTAATCGAGATCGTTCTCGAACAGATCGCCAATCGCAGTTTTGCCGCTGCTTGTGTTTATTATGAGAATTGACAAAATTTACGGAAGTGTCTATGATTTTTACACCTTTTTAAAATATACTAAGTGACATATAAATCCGAACACCCAGTTTAAATGGTTTTATTTTAATAAAATTTTGTATAAGTACTTAATGAAGCATAATGAGTAAATGATGAAAATTTCAAAATGATTGAACTGCTTTAAAGCCCTTTCACCTCTAATAATGTGTGGATGCACCCTGATGTGCTACGCATTCTCCAACGCGCCTAGGCATGCTTCTGATCAGGTGGCCAATGTCCTCCTGTGGTATCTCATTCCAGGCAACCACCAACTCCTCTCGAAGTGCTTCTAGAGTCTGAGGAGGACGTTGCAAATTGAGCAATCTCCTACCCATCATATCCCACACGTGCTCAATTGGGGATAAGTCGGGAGACCTTGGTGGCTATGGTAACAATGTGACATCATTATGTTGAAAGAAGTCTATTGTGACTCTTGCAACATGTGGTCGGGCATTATCTTGTTGGAAAGTTGGATCTGCCAGGGTGTCAAGATAGGGTAAAAGATGGGGTTCTAGAACCTCCTGGATAAAACGCTGCGCGTTCATGTTACCTCTGATGAAGATTAAAGGTGACCTGGAATCATAAGCTATAGCACCCCAAACCATAACTCCAACAGTGTGATGAACATGTCTTTCAACAAAAAACTGTGGATTCCTCCTTTCACCACGTCGCCTTCTAACCCTGGCACGACCATCGTGCATGCCTAAACAAAATTGAGACTCGTCACTAAACACAATACTGTTCCATTCCTGATCCCAGAGTGACCGTTGTCTGCACCACTCAAGGCGATTACGTCGGTGTTCTCGAGTTAAAGGGAGGACCTAGTGTGGCCGGTATGAAAACAAGCCAAAACTTCTCATTCGTCGGTAAACACTTCGCATGCCAATAGGTCTTCTGTGTTCTGCAAACCATTCATTTGCAATGGACCCGGTAGTGGAGAAACGGTCCCTTAAGCCCAATAACCTTAGGCGGCGATCTTCACGGTCTGTTGTTCTACGGCGGCGTCCAGTGCCCCATGCTCTTTGCGTACGGCCTTCTCGAAGCCATGCCTGACAACACCTAACCACAGTGTCAACACTTCTTTGCACTCTAACTGCAATTGCCCGAAAAAAAAGTCCAGCTTCCCGAAGTCCCACTATACGGCCCCTATCAAACTCACTAAGTTGACCAAATCGTACAGGTCTCCTTACTCTAGGCATCGTAACCGATCGTAAAGGATGACAAGAACCAAAATCCGCCAACGTTGATTCTTTACTGCGGCTGAAACATTCATTTTTAGAGCGTTAGTGAATTAAAAAAAAGCAGTATAAAAACCGGAATGTCCAACTGATAAGGCTGAAAATTTTGTCACTTGTTATCTACAGTAAGATAAATACATTCACCATTTATTATTAAAATAAAACCATTTAAACTGGGTGTTCGGATTTATATGTCACTTAGTATATGTTGTGAGCCACCAGAAGTGCCGGTAGCTAGCGATAGACGGGTTAGCGACCACTGACATACTCCTTTATTTTATCCTTTGGGATCGGCCTGCCGTGAAAATTTTCAAGCAGAACATCCTTGTACTTGCAATTGCAAGGTTCATAAAAGCAAATAAAAATACATACTGAACTTAAAATATCTTCCTTATAACACCAGCTAGGCAGAAATGACAAAAACTCCTAACATCACTAAGAAGAAAAAATCTCTGCAGATGGAACTGAAGTGTCCCCTTTGAAGATCTCAAAATGTTCTGCAGAAAAATTGACTCAGGGCGATCACAGATTTGTCAGTGTTGTTACGTATCTGTCTACACTGGGGTGTTTCAAATCAGAACCTCACCATTGGGATCCCGGAAACGGGACGCCATATTGGGTCTTTAATCCTAATTTCAAAAACTATTGCCAAACAACAGTATTTCCTATGTAGGCCTTGAAATTATCAGACAGTCATTTGTTTTGCAGACTAGATTTATCCTGAAAACATTTTTGCTGACTTTATTTGAGATAGGATTTCTAAACAAATAGCGTGGTGTCATTGCCACTTCTTTACCTCCCGCATTTCGAGGTTTTTGCTTCATCTCATCACAGGCTTTGTTTTTTCGTAGGGACGCTGTATTGGAATTCTGTACATCCAAATGGACTTTTCAGTCCTATGCAAATGTTCACCTTATCATCCTTTATTCCACGGTATGCCGCTTTTATCGTCTTATTTTACCGGATCCTCTTGCTTTTACAGCGGTAAAAGTATAATGTATTTCGTTAGCGTAAAATATGTTAGCGGGAAGCGCACTTTAAAGTTTGTTGCCGCAGTTTTATCTTTGTGGTAGGTAGAGGAAGTTATATCCTTCATAAAGTGTGAAGTCGTAATATTTGTTCAATGCTACTTTTGTAACGGTAACATCAGGAGTTTTAAAGTGGTAAGTAGGAATTTTTACACAAGTCGACATTGTCCATGCCCGTTCAAGTAAATTATTGAAAACGAACCTGAGGACGACTTTCAAGGTCATTTTAAGGTCAGATAAATTTTAGTAGTATATTGCCATTAGTGTCAAGTAGTTTGAAGACGCCTAACCTCAAGTGTAACAGTGAGAAAATCAAGCAGTCAAGCGCTAACGTATCAAGTAATTTTGTTGTCAAGTAGTTTATAAAAATATCAAATCAATATACCTTATCCAATTCGAGATAGTTACACTCATTAAAAGTGTTAATGAGCAACGTTCTTACACTCTTCGAGCAGATTTCTCGCTGAAAAACGAAACATTGTCTCTAGAAGCTCCTTCCGCTGTCTTACCGGTATAGTGCTGATTACAAAGCTCCGTTTATTCAGAACGCTGCCGTCATGTCGTGTAGACCTAGTACGGTACGGAGTCATTACAATTGGAAGTTGTATCTACGTACACAACTGCTGCAATTGTTGGTCTGTTGTTGATTCTACTTTTGTTTCGTGTCTGTGGCAGACTTCATTTTGGAGGAAACTGCATAATTTAGTTGGATCACAAAACTAAAAAGAGTCGCTACGGAGGTCGTGCCGGTAATCAGGCTTCACTTTGTTTTGTCCGTCGTTGTATTAAGGAAGACAGTTATTAAAACGGACAAGGACGCGAACAAGTAAGTTATTTTAAAATAGTCGGGAAGCTTCCTCTTTATACCGAAGTCAATGGCGTTTGCGAAATACCAGGTTGCTGCGGCTACTATGAGGAACTCGGAGAAGCTACGATCAAGGAGCGGTCGTATCGTCCAGCTTAACATGGTAAGAATGGAAGGCTGAAGTCAAGCAGGTTTTGTTTTGAGGATGAGATATCTTGAGGAGTCAAGGAGGGACCACATGCTTTGTTGATGACGAGCTTCAAGAGCATCCATTTTACGGTCTTACCAGTTACAATCGTTCCATCCTGGCAAGCAAGCTCATTGAGAGGTTTCCTTCAAACTGATTTGCCAGCATCCAGAAAAGCCGACTGCCATTGCGCTGCGATATTACCTAGTGCCTAATTTTTATATCGTATTTGTTTCTGGAGTCGACGTCGGCTTATCTGTTTTCCACAGTGGAAGGTTCTGTGTACTTTGATCTTCTGTTGCCGATGTTGCACGATTTATTGAGCCAGCCGTTGGACCCTGGTTTAGGCTCTTTCACTATATGAGGGACGTGTTCCTCCATCCCAACGTGGATGATTTCTATTATCGCTAAACGACGCATCTATGTCAGCAAAACAAACATCTCTCCAAGGAAAGGTGGAAGAACTCTCGAGGCCCTGGTCGAGTCTCTGCTGCCACAGCGGGTCCTGACCAAAACCTAACCTCCATAGCACCGTGGTCTGAGTTAACCTGGGGGGACAGGACAGCAGTTCTATAAGGACAGGATGAGTGCTCAGAAAGAGATCGAGCAAGCTATTGGTAGGACTCGTCACCAGCTGAGTCAGCCCTTGAGCAAGAGCGGACGCTCCAGCTCTACGACTTGCTGCATTGGTCTTCTTTGAGCCACCACCGAGGAGAACAACTTCCGAAGCAGGGTGCTTGATGTTCAGGAAGTCGATCTTGATAGCGAGGTATTCAAATAGGTCAGCCCAGTTTTGGTAAGAGGGGGAGCGATAAAGGGGAGTAGATAAAGTAAATTTGGGAATCCTCCACTAGGATATTCCAACAATGGATTGAGTTTACGTCGAACTTCTTAGTACTGGAGGGATCTGTCATCATTAGCTTCCTTTTTGCGAAGGGAAAGGGCCGAGAACCGACTGTGTAGCTTAAGAGTGGAACCATGCGGACATTGTTAAGAAACCCTGGAAAACCTAGCGGGTGGTACTGCATCTGTCGACTGCCAATATTCTTTAACACGTGTACAGTGGTTTGGGCGGGAAAGAAGCATTTTCCACGGCCCCCACTCAGTAGGGGTAGCAAAGGTAGATATTTTCTGAGCTAGAGGTGTCACTGTCTCTGTATTAGCGAATACATATATGACGATTGTATGCTAGGTGTTGAGTAAACATTCAAAATTGATGAATTTTTCACATAAAGCGCCTCTTGAGCCTTTTCCGTCATTATACCTACATTTTCCCGGTGTGCGTTACATGCACTAGATAATTGGTGTATGCTTTTCAGAAAGATACGCGTCGATCGGCTCATAGAGTGTGTGCCAGACATCTTTTGAGGAGCGGATGCTTTGTGCAACCAACCCAGATTCCAGTTAGAAAGACGGTGCATAAAGAGGAAATGCCGCACGTCAAAGCCACCAGGAATGAGCCAGCGTCGTGTCTCCTTATTTTTTAGATACCAGATTTAAGAGTTTTAGAGAATCTTCGAGGCAAAATCATCGATCAATTTCACGTTATTAGGGTAGCTTTGCCAGAGTCCAGACTTGGTTGCGGATCGAGGTTAGGTTCAGGTGGTCCTGATTGCTTATGTTCTGGCTATTGGAGACATTTTTTCTTTTTCTCTGAAAGTAAACCATCACCTTATGACTTAAGTATCTTTTATAATTTATCAATTCAAATATAACAAATCTCCTATAGTGTTTAGGTGCTCCTCGGTATTTTAAATCCGTTAGTTGAATTTTTATCCGATTTTTATTCATTTTTTATTTACAGCGCCAGATTGGCTGAAACGACGTAGTCTATTACAAAATAACCTACGATATAATTTTGTGTACAAAAAAATATTTTTAAATTTCTCTTAAGCGTTGTTGAATTTATTTCAGTGTTTAGTATCAAAGAAAAAAGTCTGGATAATATGTGAAAAATTCATAAATTGAAAATTTGGACACTAGAATTTTCTATAACCGTGAAGTCATATATACTAAGTGACATATAAATCCGAACACCCAGTTTAAATGGTTTTATTTTAATAAAAGTTGGTGAATGCATTTATCTTACTGTAAATAACAAGTAAAAAAATTTTCAGCCTTATCAGTTTGACATTCCGGTTTTTATACTGCTTTTTTTTAATTCACTAACGCTCTAAAAATGAATACTTCAGCCGCAGTAAAGAATCATCGTTGGTGGATTTTGGTTCTTGACATCCTTTACGATCGGTTACGATGCCTAGAGTACGGAGACCTGTACGATTTCGTCAACTTAGTGAGTTTGATAGGGGCCGTATAGTGGGACTTCGGGAAGCTGGACTTTCTTTTCGGGCAATTGCAGTTAGAGTGCAAAGAAGTGTAGACACTGTGGTTAGGTGTTGTCAGGCATGGCTTCGCGAAGGCCGTACGCAAAGAGCAAGGGGCACTGGACGCCGCCGTAGAACAACAGACCGTGAAGATCGCCGCCTAAGATTATTGGCCTTAAGATACCGTTTCTCCACACTACCAGGTCCATTGCAAATGAATGGTTTGCAGAACACGGAAGACCTATTGGCATGCGAAGTGTTTACCGACGAATGAGAAGTTTTGGCTTGTTTTCAAACCGGCCACACTGGGTCCTCCCTTTAACTCGAGAACACCGACGTAATCGCCTTGAGTGGTGCAGACAACGGTCACTCTGGGATCAGGAATGCAACAGTATTGTCTTTAGTGACGAGTCTCGATTTTGTTTAGGCATGCACGATGGTCGTGCCAGGGTTACAAGGCGACGTGGTGAAAGGGGGAATCCACAGTTTTTTGTTGCAAGACATGTTCATCACACTGTTGGAGTTATGGTTTGGGGTGCTATAGCTTATGGTTCCAGGTCACCTTTAATCTTCATCACAGGTAACATGAACGCGCAGCGTTATATCCACGAAGTTCTAGAACACCATCTTTTACCCTATATTGACACCCTGGCAGATCCAACATTCCAACAAGATAATGCCGGACCACATGTTGCAAGAGTCACAATAGACTTCTTTCAACATAATGATGTTACATTGTTACCATGGCCACCAAGATCTCCCGACTTATCCCCAATTGAGCACGTGTGGGATATGATGGGTAGGAGATTGCTCAATTTGCAACGTCCTCCTCAGATTCTAGAAGCACTTCGAGAGGAGTTGGTGGTTGCCTGGAATGAGATACCACAGGAGGACATTGACCACCTGATCTGAAGCATGCCTAGGCGCGTTGGAGAATGCGTAGCACATCAGGGTGCATCCACACATTATTAAAGGTCAAAGGGCTTTAAAGCAGTGCAATCATTTTGAAACTTTTATCATTTACTTATTATGCTTCATTAAGTACTTATACAAAATTTTATTAAAATAAAACCATTTAAACTGGGTGTTCGGATTTATATGTCACTTAGTATACTTTTATTGCCTTAAAGAGGAACCCAAAACTACAACGGGATGGCCGATCGTTTTTTTACGATGACACTGCTAGATGAACGGGGTTTCAGTTTTTATGCAACGCTCCGCCTGCGTGGGCGGATTTTTGTTTGGAATACACGGTGAGGGTTCACAGAATAAAATATGAGTCGGATTACTTCAAGTATGCCCTTTCGAGTTTGAACATTAAACGCAAACACCGGCAGGCGGACGCTCGATATCAGACATTTTCATGAGCACGGAAAATGCCGACAGAGAATATTGGACGACGCAGTGGCGGCACCTGAAAACGCCTAAAAAACTGCATAACCTGGTGAATTCAAATTCATGTTTTTGGGTGTGCCTCGTGGTGATGTAAAATATTTGAGTAACAGTTACAAAGTAAGCGTTACTTGCCAGGACTCAAAGTGATTAATACCGGTGGTAAAAAACACGCGTTTTTTTTGCTATTTAGCTACTTTTTTATTATTGCGCATTGTGTGTTTTATGTTCATTGTTATCTTTAAAAGTATGGAAAAGTCTATAATGAAAATAAGCTCAATTTGGATACATTTTGATATTTTAACGGAACGAAAACCCAGATGCAGTTTATGAAAATATCTAAGTATTGTTGCTACTTCGGTCTTTGTGACCGAATTTTTTCAAAAGCAGGGAAGTCATAACAGAATGCAGAAACAGCTTTATAATTATTAGAGTTTATTTGATGCATATAACATATTTTATTTTTCTGAGCAAAATATGTTCTTTTTGAATTTTAGGAAGTTGTTTAAAAAACTGACAGCAAATGAATAAAAGAATAAGGTTTCTGGTTTTCATTTCTTTTTTATTTATTATTATTATAATTCTTAACTACAATAAGTTAAGCAATATTAATAGATCTCGGTAGTAAATTGATATATTTACTAGCAAGATAGGAACTAACGAAAGCATAGATAGAATATATCTATTCTATGACCTCCATAATCGGATAGATAAACTGATAAACATTACTTATAACTAGGTACTACCTATATTCTACTTTGCACTATACAGGGTGGCGCATCGAATACGAAACAGACGCATTTACTGGCAGCTTAGTTTTTTTTTGGAAAAACGCTCAGACCCGTCGATTTTGTTTTCGAGGGGACACAAGCTTGGCAAAAAATCGCGTTAACACGTGCAGCCCCCTGGGCGGGGGTGACACCAACCCTAAAATCTTAAATGGAAAGGGGGGTCGAGTGATACCTTATTTTAAAGGTCTTTCAATTCCCTTTATAATGATGTAAAATACATGAGCTTCAGTTCAGTAGTTTTGAAGATTTATTGATTTGAAGCTTAAAGTAGACTTTAATAGGTACATCAGATTAGTTTGTACTACTTTCAGAAGAAATTTGACAAAAAGAATTTACTTAATAAATAAACATATTTTACCTTCAGTTTAAAGCTATTCAATGACATATCCTCACGCTTGTCTTCTGGAAGCAGGTTACCAAGCATATATATATCAGGTACATGTGATAAAATGTATTGTTAGTGAAATTATCTTTGTCACGAGTATTGTAATTAGTAAATCTTAATTTAAATTTGTCTTTATTTAGGTAAAAACACACTAATATCTTGAAAAAATATATAAATCCACAGTAAGAATACGATAACGTTTGAATATTTCCCTGCAAGATGACTGATGGTGATTTTTTTGGGACGTCTTCAGCCCGCCTCCACAAGACAATACGATATGAAATAGCAGAATATCCTAACGCATAATGAATATTCGTCAAGCCTTCTGTATCAAAGGTATTTAAATAATTTGTCACAAAATAATATTTACCAAGCTTTGCGCATGCTGAAATGGCATTTTCATCCCATGTGAGTCTAAAATGAAACTTAAGAATTTGAATGACATGGATGGTTTTATTAAAGATCCATTAAAGTTGCAATTAATATCACAATTTATGTTTTTTTTTTGCTCAAGACTTTCCGCTGAGTCAGCAGATGTTATACCATCATCATAGGAAGGTCATTAACAAACAATAAAAAGACCAACGGTCATAAGACACTGCCTTGAGGTGTTCCGCAATCGATGTCAGGTTCAGTAGATTTTGTATCATGACCAAAAGAATTTCTCTTTATCAAAAAAAAGAACAACCATGAGTTAACACAACCTTGATTTCCAATGCTATTGAGCTTATTAGAGACACATTTGTGGGTAACAGTATCTAATGCTCCTATGAGAAAAATATTGCTGTTACGAACATCCCACTATCGACACCGTCAAGTTTATGCTGAACATATTCGATGGTTGCTAGTTCTGTTGGAAATTCAGCTCGAAAAACAAACTTACGGCTTGTCAAGACTTTATTAGTCTTTATTGCTATGACTTTTTCTATCATTTTTGAGAAAATACTTAAATGAGCTATTAGCCTGTATACTTTTTAATATTAGGATCAGACTAGCTAATTTTAATTGCAGATGGAAGAGTACCTTTATTTACTGACGCATTGATAATCTCAGCAAGTGTTTGTGCAATAATATCAGCATTATCTTTAATTATCTCATCGGGTCCAGTACTTTTTTATTAGGTAAGTTGTTGATTACATCTATCACGTCACTGGTGATAGCAGGACTGGAAAATATGCTGCTGGTGCTGCTAGAGGCAGAGCGCATTGGATATATATTAAGTGACATATAAATCCGAACACCCAGTTTAAATGGTTTTATTCTAATAAAATTTTGTATAAGTACTTAATGAAGCATAATAAGTAAATGATAAAAATTTCAAAATGATTGCACTGCTTTAAAGCCCTTCGACCTTTAATAATGTGTGGATGCACCCTGATGTGCTACGCATTCTCCAACGCGCCTAGGCATGCTTCTGATCAGGTGGTCAATGTCCTCCTGTGGTATCTCATTCCAGGCAACCACCAACTCCTCTCGAAGTGCTTCTAGAGTCTGAGGAGGACGTTGCAAATTGAGCAATCTCCTACCCATTATATTCCACACGTGCTCAATTGGGGATAAGTCGGGAGATCTTGGTGGCCATGGTAACAATGTGACATCATTATGTTGAAAGAAGTCTATTGTGACTCTTGCAACGTGTGGTCGGGCATTATCTTGTTGGAAAGTTGGATCTGCCAGGGTGTCAAGATAGGGTAAAAGATGGGGTTCTAGAACTTCGTGGATATAACGTTACCTCTGATGAAGATTAAAGGTGACCTGGAACCATAAGCTATAGCACCCCAAACCATAACTCCAACAGTGTGATGAACATGTCTTTCAACAAAAATCTGTGGATTCCTCCTTTCACCACGTCGACTTCTAACCCAGGCACGACCATCGCGCATGCCTAAACAAAATCGAGGCTCGTCACTAAAGACAATACTGTTCCATTCCTGATCCCAGAGTCACCGTTGTCTGCACCACTCAAGGCGGCTACGTCGGTGTTCTCGAATTACAGGGCGGACCCAGTGTGGCCGGTATGAAAACAAGCTAAAACGTCTCATTCGTAAACACTTCGCATGCCAATAGGTCTTCCGTGTTCTGCAAACCATTCATTTGCAATGGACCTGGTAGTGGAGAAACGGTCCCTTAAGGCCAATAATCTTAGGCGGCGATCTTCACGGACTGTTGTTCTACGGCGGCGTCCAGTGCCCCTTGCTCTTTACGTACGGCATTCTCGAAGCCATGCCTGACAACACCTAACCACAGTGTCTACACATCTTTGCACTCTAACTGCAATTGCCCGAAAAGAAAGTCCAGCTTCCCGAAGTCCCACTATACGGCCCCTATCAAACTCACTAAGTTGACGAAATTGTACAGGTCTCCGTACTCTGGGCATCGTAACCGATCGTAAAGGATATCAAGAACCAAAATCCGCCAACGTTGATTCTTTACTGCGGCTGAAATATTCATTTTTATAGCGTTAGTGAATTAAAAAAAAGCAGTATAAAAACCGGAATGTCCAACTGATCAGGCTGAAAATTTTTTCACTTGTTATTTACAGTAAGATAAATACATTCACCAACTTTTATTAAAATAAAACCATTCAAACTGGGTGTTCGGACTTATATGTCACTTAGTATATTAGATAAAGGAGATGACATCTGTTATTCAATGACATACATTATATCGATTTTTAATGAAATTATGTACCTTTTTTCAAAAAGAAGGCACACCATGTCCACTTTTAGTAGCTTCGTGTGTTGCCTAAACGTCGCTATATGGTTTGTCTCTGGTGGGATGACTCCGTGAAGGTGGGGGAGGGATTAGGCAGCGGCATACGCATCGCGAGGAAGGTGTTGTGCTAACGTAGCACCCTGCGAATAGAAACGACCCGGGAGCTGGTGGCAATGATTATACCTTCATCGCGGATTCGACTAAATTTAGTAATAATATGTAGTTTTTAAGTAAATGAACAAGAAGAGCTCAGAAGTACCTGTCATACCGGGTTAAAGATACAGCGTGATAAGAGAATTTCACCGTCCTCACCGAATCCATCGAAGCCTACAAGGTTTGATGGAAATTTTAGGCTCATTTGGAAAAACGTGGTATGACAAATTTGTTTCCGCCAGAAGTCTCTGCCGTACCGACTGAAAGCTATAGCAGGCAATGCAAATAGATCAAAATAATACATCGTGTTTGTATGCTTCATGCTTGCATTTAAAAGCTCATTTGAGTCTGTCAGTTTGACACCAGGCTTCTAGATGTTTGAAAGTATATGTAAAACGAATATTAAACGTCATGACCGTTGATATACGTATAGGTTATGGTAAAATCCCCGTTGTATCTTCAAGTCGATATGACGGGTACTTTCATCGGCATACCAAGCCCTTTTTGTTCATTTACTTTGAAACTACATATTATTACTAAGTTTAGTAAAATCCGCGATAAGGTTTAATTTCGCCGGCTCCGAGCCCCAACGGAAAATGAGTCGAGTGACATTCGTATTGACATTTGGATTGGTCTGACCGAGTCAACGCGCGGGTGATAAAATAATGTTTATAATTTCGACGTAAACACATTTATTCTTCAGATAATCTTAGACAGCGTTTCGATTCAACAAATTTTCCAAGATTTGTTACCGTGGCTTGAGCAGTGGAAATTCTGAGTATCGCGTCTAATGACACATCAGACAAAGATCTGTTTTAAGTTTTGTTCAAATGCATTATAGAAAACATCTGCTCAAAAAAGTGCGTTGTACCGAACATGGAGCTAGTTTCCAAGGCCAGTGCAAGAATTTTGGAAAAATCTTGCTGCTTAACACCTTGATGAAACGAAATTAAATTACTATTGTAGTGGTAGTATCTATCCTTAAGGATCGTAACGCATTGAAGCTTAATCAGCTCCATTTGGAACTGCGACGGTTCTGTTTCGAAAGACAATGAAGATGGCGTAAAAATTTCATTTGCATAAACATCTCAATGTCGTCAGTGATTTACAAAGCACTTTTGCGCAGCTTAACCAGCCCGTAACACAATAAAAGGGTATGTCACCGTAAGTTGCTTCCAGGTCTTTTAAAAATACTTCAAACTGCCATGGTTGAGATCCTGCTTTCTGCAGAAATTGACACATGTTATTACTACATCCATAATAGATTTGAAATTACGTGAGGTTTTTGTCGTTCCTGATGTAATAGGCAGTGTACTGATGTCTAGTAGTTCGTCGGTGATAGTAAAGACTATTTCGATACCTCTAACGAAAACAGCTAATTATGCTGTGTCAGAAATGTCTTCAATTTCATCGAAAGCTATAGAATACTGCACATTTTCCCGCAGTTGTTCTTTTAAATCTGCACCAGGTTCAAGTATCCGACGAGGAATTGTTTGCTCAAAGCTGCTTACAGGGGATGGGCGCAATATTTCTGCACACTTCACTAAGCATTATTTGACAAGTGCAACGTCAGTAAACGGTCTCCCATTTTTTGCGATTTTCAAAGCAACAATATAACTTGCATTACGACACCGTTAATAATAATCAACTACGACCAAATTAATAATTACATCTTCAGAACTTGGAAGGGCTGGCCTCAATACCGTGTGACAAATTAAACATTTTGCTGTTCCGTCAGTAAATACTGATAAATAAATAATGTAAATACAAAAAATAGTCTTATTTCATGCAGGATTGAATGAAATAGTTTAAAAAAAGATGCACGTTAAGACGCTAAAAAACCGGTCCACTGTGTCTTGTCCTATTAAGAAATGGCCCGCGCCCGAGAGACAGTCGGCTAATATGTTTCTCTCTGTCGCGACGGCTGTGCGGTCGAGGTGGAGGGGGAACGGCACCGGTGCCGCTGGGTTCAGCACCGGAGCGCACCAGCACCAAGTGCTCGAGTTGGAGAGGCCTGGTCTAAGCTGTATACTACTATTCCTCCATAGGTGGCGCTCACAGGAAGTAGCCGCGGAATGAACAACCTAGTATACTTTATCTAAAGTCACTTGAAACACTGTGAAATATCGGGTGCGTTTTATATATCTATATTTAACACGCTCTGTTGCTGCAAAAATCGCCAAATTTCGCAGCAAATATCCCCCGTATAAGATCAAAGGCAGTTTCACCGGTCCACGTGGAGTAAAGCACGCCTATGCGTGGACATAGCCAATGAGAAAGCGTGTATTTCAGAGCTCCGAACAAGTGCAGGTGGCTACTGAAAATTAAAACAGTTTAGCCAGTGACGTGTAGCGGTGAATAAACGTGTTTTCTTTAGTCTGTCCGTGTTTTTTCATAGATTTTATTAGTTTGTGTGTTTTTGACTTTTGAATACTCAGTTTACTTGTTGATTTAATTGTTGTGCTGATTGTTCTTGTGTGTCCTAAATATGGCTCTTTGGAGACCTTGGGAAAATGCTCCAAGCCACGAGGAGATGGTTGATGAACCTGTGCAGGAAGAATTCTTTCATAAAGATTTAGAGGAACAGACCCAAAGAGTAATCCTAAATATGTATGATTGTCTGAAAAACGAAAATCCAGATTCCTCGCAAAATCAAATTTTAAACAGAATTTGTATCCTGACAAAAATCAGTCGGTCTACCATTTATCGGGTTATAAAAAGGGGAGATGTAGTCAACCATTCCTTCCACAGAAAGCGCATAGGGCAAAAATTAAAAAGAGTATACGTGGGTTTTCAGGAAGATATTCGTCGTATAATATACGGATTTTATAAAGAAAATTTGGTGCCCACGTTGGAAATGATACGGGATAAATTAAAAGATTATCCTGAAGATTTTTATAATTACAAATGCTTAGACTCACTGCACTGTATTGTAAAACTGTGTGGTTTTCAATACAAAAAATTAGATAAAAGAATGGTGATTATGGAGTCGTCTCGAATCGTTGAATTGCGCCAAGAATTTTTGCACAAAGTTAAAATCTATAGAGAGCAGAAAAGAAATCTGATTTACCTGGATGAAACGTGGTATGATACCCATGATGTTGTGCAGTACGGCTGGGTTGACGACAGCAACAAGTGCATTTTAAATGCACCATGCAACCGTGGAAAACGAATCATTATTCTCCATGCTGGCAGTGAAAATGGATTTATACCTAAGAAAAAGACAAAGAGTCATGTATCGACTATCATGAGGACATGACCTCCGACTTATTTGAAAAGTGGATAGAGCAGCAGTTAATACCAAACATTTCCCCAAATTCAGTGATTATTATGGACAATGCGCCATACCATTCCCGACAGAAAAACAAAATTCCGAATACAGGCACAAAAAAACAAGACATTATTGATTTTATGAAGGATAAGGGACTGGAAATACCACAAAAATCAACCAAAGCCATATTATTGGAACTTATTAAAAGACAAAAATTTGAAAAAGAGTATGTTGTTGACAATCTGCTTCAGCAAAATGGCCATGAAATATTACGTCTACCTCCCTATTACTACATTTTTAACCCTACTGAGTTGGTCTGGGCTGCTTTAAAAAACAGTAAGAAAACTTAATCAGACCCCTCAATTAAGTGAATCGCTATTGGCCACAATAAGAGATGCAGTATCTCATATTGCTGCCACAGACCTATGGAAGCAGTGTTCTAGGCATATTATTGAAATTGAAGAAAAGAAAATATTGTGTTTTGCCTCCTGTAAATCCCGTTGTAATTCCTCTACAAGATGACTCTAGCGACAGCTCCGAAGGCGAGGATGATATATAAATACCTATAATATACGTCTTTATATACCTTTTTATATACCTACCTGCTATGTAAATATTTGCCCATGTCAAACGTTGGAATTCTGTAATTTTTCCATTTCTTAACTTTCAGTCAACATAAATTAAACTCCCAATATAAGTATTTTTTATCCCAAATCAAAAAAATAAGAAGATAGTAAAATCCATTTATTGTGATATAAAAACATTATTATACGTATTATCGTTCTAAATAATTGACCGCACGCTTATGATACGTCATGAAATTACAAAGGACGCGCCGACCAAAGGTTTTTATGCTATTTCAAGTGACTTCAGATAAAGTATACACAAGTTGATAAACGCTGACATCGTTAGTGATTAGACGCAATATTATTGTTCAGTTTAGATTTGAATTTATAAGGTGTGTGAGAATCGGATTTGACTGCTCTATAAAACAAAGTGAAAACCACTTGGGCCACAGCTTAGCGTGCCAACTTATTGGGCATCGAACTTTAACCTTCTCTACTCGTAATCGATATAAATTGGAGGAAGCGTCAGCTGTCAGATTTCCATGAAAATAACAATACAGTTAATTTTGCCCGGATTTATGCGATCGTTGACTTCATAGGGCAAGCCCATTTGCCTTCCAAGAAAAGATATAAGCAATAGTCGTCGCATATTCGCAGGAATCATATATTAGTCATTCAAACGTAATGCGCTAAATAGTTTCATTCCATTTTTTTATTGGTTCTGGCATAGAGTAAAAAAACATCCGGGAAATCAATAAATAACACACATTAGTATATGGCAGTAAAAAAATAAACAAACATTGAAATACGAGCCCCTTCCCACTTCAGTTGGCCCAACTATTGACATCTTAGTTTGTTTCTTAGCAAACACAAATCATAAAAATGTGGCAGGGTGTTATAGGTTTAAAATATTAACAATGAATATTTTGATACTATACGTATATAGTAGAAAACACCAACTTTGTCACTCACTAATCAAATTTGCAGCATAAAAATAACACATGTTGCAACTAAAACATATCAACCTATTTTCATTTCAATGCAAAATAAGTCTATAACACATAGGTGGCTGTGAGAAATAAAAGCCATGACAATTGTTTTTATTAATCACAGCTGTCAGAATACGTTTAAAATAGTTTTGGGTAGTTAAGGTTTTCAAAATGGGTAGATGAAATGTTATTATATTAAAAGGAGTAGGGAAACTTCATTTTATTGATGGAAATGTGGATACAAACAAATATTTGGCAATTTTAGAAGAATTGCTTTTACCAGTGATGGAAGAATGTTTGACATCCGGCCAAGATTTTGTGCTTCGGCAAGATGGTGCAGCGTGCCATACCTCAAAAAAGGCTATAAAATGGATGGAAGAAAATAATGTACCACTTTTGAAATGGGTTTCTAGCAGTCCAGATCTGTCACCTATTGAAACTTTGTGACACGAGATGAAAAAGGTTGTACGACAACATCCTGCTCGTACAATCACCGAACTGAGACAGAAGCTTCAAGAAATATGGGATTGTTTTACACCAAATTTTTTCCAAAACTTGCTTAACAGTATGCCCTAAATAATTTCAGCCGTAATAAAAAATAAAGGTGATGTTACCCAATGGTAATCTCTCAATTGTTGCTTTGTTAACTTCGCGCATTTATCCGCACACTGTTTAGTTGTTCAGATGTTCTATTAGTTATAGGTCTAAGTGATTTCAAATATGTATTTTTTACGACTAGAGTGAATCTAAAATGTTTTTGAGAAAATAAATTGTTTTAGAAGTACATAGTTTCGTCATGTTTAGTTTAGAAATGCATAAGGGGCTCGTATGTCATAATTTGAGATTGTCACACCTTAGTTATTCCTGAAAAACAGGAGTTTCTAAGAAGGCCTTGAACTTATCGGATAGTCATTTGTTTCGGATACCAGATCAGACCTCAATCTGAACATAGCAACATAGTTTGGAAGATTGAGAAAAAGACAAATGAACAGTGAACATATAGAGAAGTCAGGCTTTGCCTACAAAATAACGTACAATATTTTGAATATCTGCTATGATTTACCTTTGCTTGTTTATGATTGTTATTGTTCTCACCTCCAATAACATTTTCATTTTGTGATCAGGATGCACCATATTCTGGGAAGGGGCTCGTATAACAAAAATAGACAAACACTTAACTAGAGCAAGCAGTGAGCAAGCGTGGTCTATACAGGTTAAAAGGTTGCTGTGTTTCAAATATAAAAATAAAATATACTAAGTGACATATAAATCCGAACACCCAGTTTAAATGGTTTTATTTTAATAAAAGTTGGTGAATGTATTTATCTTACTGTAAATAACAAGTGAAAAAATTTTCAGCCTTATCAGTTGGACATTCCGGTTTTTATACTGCTTTTTTTTAATTCACTAACGCTCTAAAAATGAATATTTCAGCCGCAGTAAAGAATCAACGTTGGCGGATTTTGGTTCTTGACATCCTTTACGATCGGTTACGATGCCTAGAGTACGGAGACCTGTACGATTTCGTCAACTTAGTGAGTTTGATAGGGGCCGTATAGTGAGACTTCGGGAAGCTGGACTTTCTTTTCGGGCAATTGCAGTTAGAGTGCAAAGAAGTCTAGACACTGTGGTTAGGTGTTGTCAGGCATGGCTTCGAGAAGGCCGTACGCAAAGAGCAAGGGGCACTGGACGCCGCCGTAGAACAACACACCGTGAAGATCGCCGCCTAAGATTATTGGCCTTAAGGGACCGTTTCTCCACTACCAGGTCCATTGCAAATGAATGGTTTGCAGAACACGGAAGACCTATTGGCATGCGAAGTGTTTACCGACGAATGAGAAGTTTTGGCTTGTTTTCATACCGGCCACACTGGGTCCTCCCTTTAACTCGAGAACACCGACGTAATCGCCTTGAGTGGTGCAGACAACGGTCACTCTGGGATCAGGAATGGAACAGTGTTGTCTTTAGTGACGAGTCTCGATTTTGTTTAGGCATGCACGATGGTCGTGCCAGGGTTAGAAGGCGAAGTGGTGAAAAGAGGAAGCCACAGTTTTTTGTTGAAAGACATGTTCATCACACTGTTGGAGTTATGGTTTGGGGTGCTACAGCTTATGGTTCCAGGTCACCTTTAATCTTCATCAGAGGTAACATGAACGCGCAGCGTTATATCCACGAAGTTCTAGAACCCCATCTTTTACCCTATCTTGACACCCTGGCAGATCCAACTTTCCAACAAGATAATGCCCGACCATATGTTGCAAGAGTCACAATAGACTTCTTTCAACATAATGATGTCACATTGTTACCATTGCCACTAAGATCTCCCGACTTATCCCCAATTGAGCACGTGTGGGATATGATGGGTAGGAGATTGCTCAATTTGCAACGTCCTCCTCAGACTCTAGAAGCACTTCGAGAGGAGTTGGTGGTTGCCTGGAATGAGATACCACAGGAGGACATTGACCACCTGATCAGAAGCATGCCTAGGCGCGTTGGAGAATGCGTAGCACATCAGGGTGCATCCACACATTATTAAAGGTCAAAGGGCTTTAAAGCAGTGCAATCATTTTGAAATTTTTATGATTTACTTATTATGCTTCATTAAGTACTTATACAAAATTTTATTAAAATAAAACCATTTAAACTGGGTGTTCGGATTTATATGTCACTTAGTATAGATAAAAGTCAAAAAAATACAAAATAGAAAAATAAATCAGAAAGGTAACTGTTGAAAGTGAGACACAGGATATAACAGTGATGACTATCATAAACTGTATTTTCATATGTAATACGAGGGATGTCAGAAAATAAACGACAGTCGGCTGTTTGGGTGTTCCAAGGTGAAGAAAAGCCAACAAAAGTCAATCGATCTCGAAGTGTTTCGAAAAAGATGGTCGCGACATTTGTGTCAAAAGCACAGCAATTCCTCATAATGAAAAGAACTGTCACTGCGGATTGGTATACCACCATTTGTTTGCCAAAAGTCATCACCGAGCTTCGAAAAATCAACCCCCAAAGAAGAATCATCCTCCACCAAGACAATGCAAGCTCGCACACAGCCCAAAAAACAAGGCAGCATTTAATGGAAGAAAACGTGGAATTATTGGACCATCCTCCATATAGTCCCGATCTAAGTCCTAATGATTTCTTTACTTTCCCGAAAATTAAAAACAGTCTGCGTGGTCAGGGGTTTCAGTCACCAGCAGTTGACGGATTTAAAAATGCCGTTTTGAATTTTCCAGCAAATGAGTGGAATAAGTGCTTCGAAAACTGGTTCGAGCACATGCAGATGTGTATTAATCTTCATGGAGAGTACTTCGAAAATTCAGTAAAGTCATTTAAAACTACTTACCGTGTTATTTTATTTCCATACGCAAAACTTAAAAGACATCCCTCGTATCATAAGGGCATATAACCTTTCCGTAAAACAAATCAAAGAACCACGTTGCTAAGTGTTATTTTAAGAGTTGTTAAACAAAATTCTTGAATTCTAATAAGCATACCTTCACCTTTTTTATCACTCAGTATAACATTAGAAATACTCATTAATTCTATGAAATTAGATTCCAGTCAAGTAGCCTATTAATGACAGACTTGCATGGGAAATGGGAAGTCAAACCGCTTGACACCAGTTTTTTTAATTAGCTTGTACATCACAAAATGCCAAAAATGTGTTAATCTGGGAGGCGAAAGACGGAGCGAGTAAGTCAATCTAATTCCGACAAGCTCCTCAAATCAGTATTCATTATGCTGGTAGAACAAGGTCGACGTCAGTCGAGCAACGGGAAAATCTGGCACATAAAAACAAAAACCGCACCCTATGACAATCCATCTTTCTGGCATAAAGGACGAATTCGATGAAGGTTCGCCGGTCAAAATGGAAACAGTTTCTGCGATTCTGGATCTTATTTATTATCGGAAGCCAGACCGGCATCATGCATTGAAACAAAGTATGATTGATCACGCAATATCTGTTTCTCCTCCTCGGATTTGTTAGTTCCATGCTTCTGTTCGTCATTTATCATCACCTTTCACGGGATGCCTGCCGAGTGACAGGACAATTTTTCACGTTATCAGCGTTTGGCCTTATTTACATTACGTCCGTCGGGTCTCGCATCCTTGTTCAAATACAGTGCCGAGGCTGTTCGGATACTAACTGTAGTGAGTATTTAGATATACGCGTTGGTCTGCGGGGTCACGTATCCTTCATATAATGATAAGCCTCTTTATTAATAACTAAGTTATAAATGGGCGAAGTTTTTTCCACCTAACTCTCAAATAGTGATAGTCACTACGAATTAAATCTATGAGCTTTTTGTATAGGTATAAAGGTATCGCAGGGCAAATTCAAAATATTTAGTTCGTCATGAATAAACGTCATAAACAAAGGAAATTTTACATATAGAGCAATGACGAAAAAGGACAGTCGTTAACCGATGCATTGGACCCTTTAATACAAAGAGTCCATGCGAGAAAGCTCTGAACACTCTAAAAGTCCTTAAACAAAATAAACAAAAACGATAAAGAGGCAAATGAACAGGCGGTGAAACATAAAAAGGCAAAAACGAGGAAAGAACACCCGGGAGCTGGCAATGGACGCGAAGAACAAATCTACACAACTTGTCAGCGAGTAGGAATGTAAAGACGATATTTTTGCTCACACAAAAGCTGCTAAAGTGGCTGGTCATTCGGTAACAACGTTTTTGTCAGAGATTATTTCTGCTCCTCTGGGGACCAGGTAAAGGCACAAATCTTTCTCTTAAATAGGGCGCTTGACTTGTTTTTATAACCCTATAGATAAAAGAATACATGTGATATTTTCTGCGATTCGTCATGTTTATGTTAATATGTTGTAGTTATTCAGATAAGGAGTGATGTAGTTTCGATATGGAATTCCAAACGCAAATCTCGTTCAACTATTTTGTATCGAATCATCATAGACGACATCTCCATAGTCAAAAAGTGTAAAATTAAGGTATTACACAAATAATATTTTTGTTTGGCTGATCAATGTTTTTTTAATTTGTTTATATTTCTTAGTCGCATTTAAACTAAATTTGTTCCGTTTTTATATGCCGAAACCAAGCGAGCTATCAAATATGATGCTTAGTTTTTTGTCTCCTGAACCATGGGGATTCTGTCAGTGTTAATAGAAATTACTAAATTTTGTTCAAAATGTTCGTTGTTTTTATTTATAACCATTACTTGCGATTTTGAGGAGTTTAGTTTAAGATTGTGATGCTTTGCAAATCTGTCGATTCTTTGGAGATCTGAATTTAGTTGTCGTTGTGCAATATGGATTGTGGTTTTATTGTCAGGGAGATATATTTGTGAGTAATCTGCATATTCTTTTATCTTTGCGAATTTTACCGATTTGACCATGTCAGATATGTAGATTGAAAATAGCAAAGGATATAAAATTGAACCTTGAGGAACTCCTCTTTTTATAGGTTTAAAATCGGTTTTGTAAATATTGCTAACATAACACAGTTTGAACGGTTGCTTAAGTATGTTTTTATTAGATCTACGGGCTTCTGCGAAAATCCCTGGTAATGAAACTTAGCTAGTAACATTTCATGATTCAGTGTGTCGAACTTTTTACTGAAATCGAGAAGAACCATGCACGTACTATTTTTTTGTTCTCGATGATGTCTGATATCATCCAAGATATTAACTAATGATGCACTTGTGCTAAAGTTTTTCCTAAAACCGGTTTGACTATCGGGTATGATATCGTTTGTGTCACAAAAAATCTAATTTGATAATAAATATGCCTTTCTAAAATTTTGGATGTAGCGGGTAATATGCTAATAGGCCTCAAGTCTGTAAATTCTTTAGGTGCTGCTATATTTGGTAAGGGCTAACAATAGCTTTCTTCCATATTTCTGGAAATAATCCCCCCAAAATACATGTGTTGATTATATTCAGCAAGGCATTCGTACAAAATGGGATACATCTCTCATAGAGAAACCATCCTCTCCAATGGCATTTGATGAGATATTAGTTACAATTTTGATTAGACTGGTCGGTCTGTTGGAAGTAATTGTATATGTCATTGACATTTTATAAGTGTTCGGGTATAGTTGAGTGAGTTTTCTTGCATGTTATGTTGAGCTTTTTGGTAGTGTCCCAAAATTCCTTACCTTTCTTTGTTGAGAGTAAGTTAAAGAATGTATTTTTTCTCGGATACTTGCATGCTTTGGATAGTTCCTTATTTGTTTATAATATTCAAAATGAGCCTGTGATTTTGTTTTTTGAAATGTTTTATGAGCTTTATCTCTTAGTCTGATTAAAATTCTTATATTTTGAGTTATCCAGGGTACATAAGGTTTTTCGGTTATTTGTTTTGTTTTTATCGGAGCATGTTTATTCAGAACAGTTACTATATTTTTATTAAAGACTTCTATTTTTTTGATCGATTTGGTTTATATAGTAAATATCCTCCCACTCAAGTAGAAACCCTTCATTTAAGAAGGATTCTCTATCTATATTATTGTAGTCTCTATATTTAATAGTCTTTTGTGATTTATTTATTTTTTACTTTCGAAAGGCTGAGTAATGATCTGAGAGATTTTGAGAAACCGCTAATAATTTAGAATCAATAGAGATAAGATCCTCACTAGCACAGATTATATCAATGAGGCTAGCCTTTCTTGTGGTAAAATTGAATCTTGTTGGCTCACTGATCCCTTGCGATGAGTTAAAACTATGAATTACATTTTTGAGGCGATTTGTGTATGCAGAATTATTTAAAATGTTAATATTAAATCTCCTATCAGTAATAAATGATCGTATTTGAGTAAGGAGTCTAAAAAATAAGTGACACTCTCAGAAGGCGGACGATAACTATTAACTGAAAGATAAGTTTTTCCACCTATCTTAAATTCTATACCTATGTTTTCTGCACAGTTAATTTCCACATTTACTCTTGAATATTTCAACCCGCTTTTTATGTATAAATCTACCCAAATGAGGTTTTGTATGAATTGACTAACGCATAGACTCTAGTTTCAAAGAAGAATAGCTGCCATCTGCATAACTTGTAAAGCTGCTTTTGAAATGGTTTTGTCGATTCCTTCATAAGCCTCCGTTGCCTTTAAAAAGCATACATCCTGGATAGGTTCTTTTACCACTAAAGTGCATTGTAATCACGGTTTCACGTATACTAAGTGACATATAAATCCGAACACCCAGTTTAAATGGTTTTATTTTAATAAAAATTGGTGAATGTATTTATCTTACTATAAATAACAAGTGAACAAATTTTCAGCCTTATCAGTTGGACATTCCGGTTTTTATACTGCTTTTTTTTAATTCACTAACGCCCTAAAAGTGAATATTTCAGCCGCAGTAAAGAATCAACGTTGGCGGATTTTGGTTCTTGACGATGCCTAGAGTACGGAGACCTGTACGATTTCGTCAACTTAGTGCGTTTGATAGGGGCCGTATAGTGGGACTTCGGGAAGCTGGACTTTTTTTTCGGGCAATTGCAGTTAGAGTGCAAAGAAATGACAGAGACACTGTGGTTAGGTGTTGTCAGGCATGGCTTCGAGAAGGCCGCACACAAAGAGCAAGGAGCACTGGACGCCGCCGTAGAATAACAGACCGCGAAGGGACCGTTTCTCCACTACCAGGTCCATTGCAAATGAATGGTTTGCAGAACACGGAAGACTTATTGGCATGCGAAGTGTTTACCGACGAATGAGAAGTTTTGGCTTGTTTTCATACCGGCCACACTGGGTCCTCCCTTTAACTCGAGAACACCGACGTAATCGCCTTGAGTGGTGCAGAAAACGGTCACTCTGGGATCAGGAATGGAACAGTATTGTCTTTAGTGACCAGTCTCGATTTTGTTTAGGCATGCACGATGGTCGTGCCAGGGTTAGAAGGCGACGTGGTGAAAGGAGGAATCCACAGTTTTTTGTTGAAAGACATGCTCATCACACTGTTGGAGTTATGGTTTGGGGTGCTATAGCTTATGGTTCCAGGTCACCTTTAATCTTCATCAGAGGTAACATGAACGCGCAGCGTTATATCCACGAAATTCTAGAACCCCACCTTTTACCCTATCTTGACACCCTGGCAGATCCAACTTTCCAACAAGATAATGTCCGACCACATGTTGCAAGAGTCACAATAGACTTCTTTCAACATAATGATGTCACATTGTTACCATGGCCACCAAGATCTCCCGACTTATCCCCAATTTAGCACGTGTGGGATATGATGGGTAGGAGATTGCTCAATTTGCAACGTCCTCCTCAGACTCTAGAAGCACTTCGAGAGGAGTTGATGGTTGCCTGGAATGAGATACCACAGGAGGACATTGACCACCTGATCAGAAGCATGCCTAGGCGCGTTGGAGAATGCGTAGCACATCAGGGTGCATCCACACATTATTAAAGGTCAAAGGGCTTTAAAGCAGTGCAATCATTTTGAAATTTGTATCATTTACTTATTATGCTTCATTAAGTACTTATACAAAATTTTATTAAAATAAAACCATTTAAACTGGGTGTTCGATTTATATGTCACTTAGTATATGTTGTCATGATGAACAAGCAGATATCTAACATCTTATCCTTATTAGACAGTTTCAGCTGGGAACTATGTATTGTTATATTTAATGAATAGATTGATCTGGCCGTCGATCGAGCTTGATTGCATGGCACCTGGCGGTCGAATCTCATTTTTTGTCTCTGTCTGTATCTAATCAGCGATAACTTGCTCTTCATTTTTATACGTTATAGCAATCGGTAGAGATTCTTTTTTAGACTTTCGTACACTTGAAGGTGGTAACAATTTGTTATCCCATTATCCGGTACCTCGCTTTGCAAACCAAGCTTTCGCTTTTCGGCACCAATTCTTTGTAATGGAGAACTTGCTTATAGGAAACTGTTATGTCCAAGGACCCCAATGGTTGTTTCATCAATAAAAACAGCATTTCTCGTGCTTATCTGGCACCTATCTAATGCTGCTACTAATCTCAGAGTTATGAAACTTTTGCTCACTGTTGAGTGTGATAAGTATCAGGCTGTACGTTCTCAGTTGGGATGGAATCTATCTCGGAATCTGAAGATAAATTTTCTTGCACTGGTTCGTGAGATAAGCAGATTTTTGGGAAGTTAGCAGTGAACTAAAGTTTTGTAAATATAAAACACTAAGCTGTTAGTTTAGTCTGATTGAGGAATTTGGTCAATGAATCAAACATTTACCTTATCATTCTGCCAGCTCAATAACGACGAAATATTAAGCGATAGTTGGGTGTATGTGGTTTATAATTTGAACATTCAGAAAAATATATGGCTCAGGTCTGCTATCTGAGCATCGTGTAGTTGATCTGAGAAGTTTAAGACGTAATGTTCTTATAGAAGAAGAATATTTTTACTAACGTTGTGTGAATCAACTGCATTATATAACACAGTTCATGAACTCTGAGTCAAGTTTTAGAACGTAAAATGAAAAACCGATGCATATCTTCAGTGTATCATGTTTCACTCCGCCGTTTGCCAATTTTATCATCTTTATTTCACTGGGCCAATATTGGATCGACGTTTTTGTACCCACGCATCCTCGTTCCACTTTGTTATGTTGGAAAGCAAATCGATTACACATCAGCTTCGTAGTTCCTGTTTCTACGCCACATACTTGACGTCCTCTAGTATTTGATATACCGATCCACTTATAAGAAAAAAAAACGAGTGTGCGTTTGACAGCGAGACACTTAAAAACTAATCGCTCATAATAGTCGGAGGGCGACTTCGACAGTTTTATGCCCACAGAAATGAAATCAGTATGAGTGGTGAAGGAGGTACCCAAAATCGTATCCCTGTTTCGTTATTGATATAAAATGTATACAAAGCAGCTAAAAGAGTGTTTCAAATACCTGTGACATATACTTTGTGATACCAAGCATAATTTACCTCAAACGCATATATAGTCAACGCCAAACAAAGTGGCGTGCACGTCATCACGATAAAAATTCCCCGACCTAATGCCTAGGTTTCTATCACAAACAATTGCTCTATTGCAGTTTCATATTAATGTGATATATAAATTGTAAAATGGTCATTACTCTCTTATTATGGTTAATAGTCATATAAACATTGTTATTAAAATATCACATAAGTTGCTTTCTGATAAATTTAGACGCATTATGCGAAATAAAATGTTTTGCAAACGCTCCAATCACTTATCGACATGTAAACGCACTAAACCGATTTCGCAGCGTTGACACATTGTCACCTTGAAACTTATTTAAACTGGGAACTGACATTTGTATTAATTTTGACACTTAATCAATTTGTGGCATTTCAAATCTTTATAAATCCTTTGGCCCCGCATACTGTAAATCAACAACTGTTTGTTTCAAAACAAAATTATTCATTTTACGAGTAGATAAAGGCAATTTTGGTATATAAAGATGCCCAAACAGTTAAATAGTCGGTGTAAGGAACTCGTGGCCTCGTTAATGCACTACTTTGAGCAAGAAAGGGACAACAACGGGCCTTTGTTGCCTTTAAATGCTGTTCAAGAGGTAGGTTACTAATAATTATATGTAATGTATATTAATAATAGTGAAATTTTATTTCATTTTTTGTAGCGTGTTGCTGCTGCTTTAAAAATTAGTTTAAGGACAGTTAGTCGTATTTCCGAGGGTGTGAAAAGTGATGCAAATTTAGAATCGCCCAAGAAAAAGCGGAGTTATATTAAACGTGTAACCAACACAGCGACATTGGATACAAGTGCCATTCGAGAAGTGATCTATACTATGTATCACAAAAGTCAGATCTTATTATAATAACTTATCAGAAATTTGCATTAATTTGTTAACTAAATTATAATGTCATATTACACATGGTTTCAGAAGAACAAGTTACGATACAAACTTTATGGTCTCGATTAAGAGATAGGGCATTATTTGATGGTAGTGCCACGTCTTTACCGCGGTTGCTTAGAGATCTTGGATTTAAGTGGCTTAAGGACAATCCGCGACGAGGGCTCATGGAACTACCAAGTATAGCTTTGAAAAGGGTGGAATTTCTAAGGCAATACAATCAAGCCAAGGTTGAGGCCTTATACCAGTTTGTCTTCCTCGATGAAACTTGGATATTTCAAAATGGGACCATAGGTCGCTCTTGGCAAAATGGAAACCAAAAAAGCGTGAAAGCTATTAAAACAGATGGTAAAAGGTATGTACTTTTACACAATTTGCACTATAAAATTTAAAACTAATATATTTTAGATACATTATATTACATGCTGGAAATGAAAATGGGTTTATTGAGGGTAGTGAAACGATATTTTCTTCGAAAACAAAATTGAGCGATTACCATGGAGAGATGAACCAGGACAATTTTTTGAAATGGTTTCAACATCAGTTATTAGAAAAATTGGAGAGTCCATCTATGATTATACTGGATAACGCCCCTTATCACAGCATGATATTGAACAAAGTGCCCAACAATGCATGGACAAAAAAAAATATCCAAGACTGGTTGACAAATCAAAACATACCATTTTTAAACACAATGTTTAAAACAGAGCTATTGAGTATTGTTGCTCGGTACATAATGCTTCTTAATTATATATATTTTGGTCGACAGTTTATATTTCTTTTGTTTATTCCTATTCTTGAAATAACTGCTTTTTTAGAAACAAACCACCTAAAATATACGTGATTGATGAATTGGCGGAACAACATGGGCACAAAGTTCTTCGTCTGCCTCCTTACCATTGTATATTTAACCCTATTGAGTTAATTTGGGGCATAGCAAAAGGTTACTATAACAGACATATTGGTAGAGATGGTAACAGTGAAAAAGACTGTTTGGATATTTGGAACGAGGCTCTACAAACGGTTACCCCAGACATGTGGAAAAATAGTGTTCGACATACTGAGCAAGAAATTTTTAAATGGTATGAAAGAGAACGAATTTTTGATCGACCAGACATCGAACCTTTAATAATCAACTTTGAGAGTGATGAAGATTCAGATTTAGACAGCGCTGAAGAAAGAAACTCCGACTAACTTTATTGTACAGAAAAAGCTTACACCAGTAGCTTACCTAATTTTAGAATGCATTTTTCTGTATGAATTCAGTAAAATAAATACCATGCATAAAATTTGGAGGACCCCATTTGGATTTTTATTCAGTACCTTTAAGCTATCAATTAAATATGGTAGTTTCATAGTGTCATCTGATCAATAATTGTCATACTTAATGATTATGCAAGTACAGATCTATAATTTTATTATACTATTATTTTTGTTCTCATTTGAGGTTAATATTGCTTATAAACCTAGATATGTAAATAATAAATTTTATTATTTTACAAAAAGTTTGGCAACAATGTAAATTTTTCAACACACCCACCTTGATGACGTGCACGCCACTTTGTTTGGCGTTGACTATAAATTATAGTTGACAGAGTCCTTTTTCCAAGAATAGATACAACTTTGGCAAAAACCTAAATAGTGTAAAAAAACCATAAAATATCAACTTGTTTACAAATTCGGCTAGTGTGCAAATTAAATACGTGTGGATCGTGGGTGATTTATTGCACTAAGGAATTATCACTCGCGTTCCAGTTTCTCTTATAATCGCCAAAGGATGTTAGAGAAATACTTCAGTAACCTTTGTAGAGTAGCTTTCATTGAGGCATCAGCAACAGTTGAGAACAGAAGAACAAGTAACGAAATGAGTACAGAGAATAGTCAAAGACCCTTTTTATATTCTAGGATTAGAGTTACGAATTTTCCAGAAATCAGTAGTGTCGGGTAAAAATGCAAGCATCTTCACATCCTGTCTCTCGACTATGGGACGGTGTTATACTCTTACGAACTTGCATAGTGTTAATGCTTTAAGGTAATGGCATCAGGATACCATAACTTGCAAATAGTTAATTCTGCACGAGAATTACATATCTTGAAAAGTGATATTACTTCGATTTTTTTTTACATTATATTGGTTTTTTGTGACATTAGTAGGTTTTACTACAAGATGTTAACTTAGCACTAGCTGATGGACGCGTTCTGAACTCGTTTTGTAGATGTACGTGTTGCCTAAATGTCATGAGGCTTCAATTATTAATGTTCGGCTCTGATCTGATGTAAAATCTGCTTCAAAGATGGCATTACTGGAGGTAAGGGCATTGCATAGGTGCATAGTGAGAATTTGTGTGCTAACGTATTGATTTGGATTGGATACTTGTCTCAAATACACTTACTTGTGATTCAAAGCTAGAAATTAGTCGCACATACAATTTTTGTTATCCACACATATGTAAATTTGCTGAATTTCAAAAATGAAAGAGATAAGAAATACTTATATCTACTGTACACTGTCGAATTACAAGTCATATACGTGCTAACAGTACAAGTAATACAAAGAACGCATCCTCCTCAAAGTTTTTGAAAACAAAAAAAAAACACTAAAAATCGTTATTTACAACTTTGAAAAAACCTGTCTTCAGCAAGGACAATTATAAATAGCACACAGCAAATATCACTGATTTTATACACATTCAGACCAATACACACAGTCATCCTGATGACATTTTGCTATTCAACCAACTTCCTTCTAAGAGATTAAGACCTTAGACTACTCAAACATATGCAACCAACAATGCATGTAGTTGTGCTATTTCTCAATAGATGGACGCTCACAACGATCCTAGTGTGCAAACGTGGAATGCACCCTTAAAACTACCTAGTCTGCAAGATGACATTTTATAGGTTTCTTTGACGTTTTTTAGGTTTTTTTATATAATACCCGTGCCTTGCTTGCTACAAGTGAGCATGAAGTGAATGACATTTTGTAAGAAAATCCCCATAAAAAACGTACATAATGTCAAAAACACATAATGACACTTTTCAAGTTACGTGATAAACCTGCTGAATCCAATCATCAATTAACACTTTATTCTTGAACAAGGATGCAGACTATACAGTTTAAAACGTACACACCGTCTTTCCTATTCCTTTGCTCAGCAACAAAAATTGCAGACGACCAATCTACGAAGTTGAAGAGTTCGTTGTTTCTTGGCCGACGAGACAACGTTGTGGTTACTTCGACATGAAGCAAATTAAAAATATTCTCCGGAGTCTGGTAGGAAATGGCTTATGCTTTA
The DNA here is from genome assembly GCA_963669975.1 of Acanthoscelides obtectus. Taxonomy (NCBI): domain Eukaryota; kingdom Metazoa; phylum Arthropoda; class Insecta; order Coleoptera; family Chrysomelidae; genus Acanthoscelides; species Acanthoscelides obtectus. The sequence continues at coordinate 6,084,324 of CAVLJG010000001.1, read as the reverse complement.
GCCTAAACACTTTAGAGCCTGGAAAATAATGTTTTTTTTACCGATTGTTCAAGCAACGTAGATGCCCATTTTTGGGTTTACCAGACGTTAAGTCACTTCTAACTCAAAAACGTTCAACTTTAGCGAAATGCCAAAGAGGATGGCATGTGATCAGGATAATTCAAAAAAGCAGGAAAACTATATCCGGGAATTGTTTTTCGTGTAATCAAATTGGCACAGACATGACTGCACCAGCCTTCATGATTATTTCTAGATTGTTTCAGGTGATTGTAGGCTGTCCCAATCAAAATGATGCAACTAGTGCAATAGCATAATTAACAGGTCATTAGCACCTACATTGAAAATAGCTACGTTACTAATATTATAGTCGGTACTGTTATGATATGTTTTGTAGCTTTAAAGGGAAACGTGGAGAATTTCATGACAACAGCTATAGCTATACTAAGTGACATATAAATCCGAACACCCAGTTTCAATGGTTTTATTTTAATAAAAGTTGGTGAATGTATTTATCTTACTGTAAATAACAAGTGAAAAAATTATCAGCCTTATCAGTTGGACATTCCGGTTTTTATACTGCTTTTTTTAATTCACTAAAGCTCTAAAAATGAATATTTCAGCCGCAGTAAAGAATCAACGTTGGCGGATTTTGGTTCTTGACATCCTTTACGATCGGTTACGATGCCTAGAGTACGGAGACCTGTACGATTTCGTCAACTTAGTGAGTTTAATAGGGGCCGTATAGTGGGACTTCGGGAAGCGGAACTTTCTTTTCGGGCAATTGCAGTTAGAGTGCAAAGAAGTGTAGACACTGTGGTTAGGTGTTGTCAGGCATGGCCTCGAGAAGGCCGTACGCAAAGAGCAAGGGGCACTGGACGCCGCCGTAGAACAACAAACCGTGAAGATCGCCGCCTAAGATTATTGGCCTTAAGGGACCGTTTCTCCACTACCAGGTCCATTGCAAATGAATAGTTTGCAGAACACGGAAGACCTATTGGCATGCGAAGTGTTTACCGACGAATGAGAAGTTTTGGCTTGTTTTCATACCGGCCACACTGGGTCCTCCCTTTAACTCGAGAACACCGACGTAATCGCCTTGAGTGGTGCAGACAACGGTCACTCTGGGATCAGGAATGGAACAGTATTGTCTTTAGTGACGAGTCTCGATTTTGTTTAGGCATGCACGATGGTCGCGCCAGGGTTAGAAGGCGACGTGGTGAAAGGAGGAATCCACAGTTTTTTGTTGAAAGACATGTTCATCACACTGTTAGAGTTATGGTTTGGAGTGCTATAGCTTATGGTTCCAGGTCACCTTTAATCTTCATCAGAGGTAACATGAACGCGCAGCGTTATATCCACGAAGTTCTAGAACCCCATCTTTTACCCTATCTTGACACCCTGGCAGATCCAACTATCCAACAAGATAATGCCCGACCACATGTTGCAAGAGTCACAATAGACTTCTTTCAACATAATGATGTCACATTGTTACCATGGCCACCAAGATCTCCCGACTTATCCCCAATTGAGCACGTGTGGGATATGATGGGTAGGAGATTGCTCAATTTGCAACGTTCTCCTCAGACTCTAGAAGCACTTCGAGAGGAGTTGGTGGTTGCCTGGAATGAGATACCACAGGAGGACATTGACCACCTGATCAGAAGCATGCCTAGGCGCGTTGGAGAATGCGTAGCACATCAGGGTGCATCCACACATTATTAAAGGTCAAAGGGCTTTAAAGCAGTGCAATCATTTTGAAATTTTTATCATTTACTTATTATGCTTCATTAAGTACTTACACAAAATTTTATTAAAATAAAACCATTCAAACTGGGTGTTCGGATTTATATGTCACTTAGTGTATTATGAACATTTTTAAACAGATGCCGAGATATTAGGTACATGAAAAACAACAACGCATTCGTTCCAACTTAATTCTTTCATTAGCTCCTTGACATAAATTTGTTTGAACAATTTTTTGAAATTTCCAAAAAAAATTTTTTTTTTCGCTGCGACAAAGCTTGTTTAGGTTGAGATATTCTGAACGAAGGAGCTTCTCAGCCCTTAGGACACTAGGATAGAATTCTATCTAGGCATAAAAACACAAGCAGAATAGATCGAAAGTGGTATGTTACTTGCAAAATTTTAATAACTAACTTACAATTTGTCCAGGGAATTGCGAGGAAAAATAAGTAACTTAAAACTACAGTATCACAGTGAAATAGAACTTATTTTATTTCCTTAGATTTCTAAAGATCAATCTTCGAGGACTCTGTTTCTGACCTCAATGGTGGTCTAAAAGCAGCCGTCGATTACTTTTTCACGTGGAAACATTTTTTATAAGATAAATGGCACAAGCATGATGCCACGGAAGATCATATTGAAAAATAATATTATCAAATGAGTCCGTCAATTCATGGCCAGGTAGGCTGCTTTGTTGTGCCCATCGCCACCTTCTTACGAAGTTGGCCATTTTTGAATCATACTGATTTAATATTTGAATAAGCCGTTTCAATGTTCAAAAGCTCGGTTGGTAAATTGATATTTTTGACGTATCCGAGCATCATTCAATGTAAAATTTTTCCCTACAAGGCCCCGAATAGCATTTTAGGCTTAGTTCATTTTGAAACCATCTTTTACCTTCTTGGTGGGGTAACAAATAGCGCATAGCTCTTGTGAAGCTGACTTATCGCGTGTGACAATCTTGTGCTCATAATAATAATAATAATAATAATAATAATAATAATAATATTTATTTACTCAATGTACAAAGATAACAAACAATATGAGTAAATAAATATAAAATCAAAACAGGCCCAATAGAAGGCATCGCCTGTACATGGACCAATAATTTAAGTTGAAACTGTAGAATGCAAATGACAAAAAAGGACAAAAATTAGCTACAGTAGATTATGTATTTAGTTGATGTTCGTATTTATGAGTTTATGAATTTCAGTCCTAGATATAGAATGTAGCCACTTTTTTAAATTTCTTTTGAAACAATTTCCGAAACGTAAATCTTTTAAGTCTTTAGGTATAATTTCATAAAATTTAGGCGCTAAATAGAGATATGATCGCTGCATTATAGATTTATGCGATTGAGGAACTACTGTGCCACGAGTTTTGTACCTGGTATAATGATTATGTTTAATTTTTTGGTCGGTGTTTACAAATTTATGGTAGTGAGTGATACTGTGTAAGAAATAAAGCTGTCTTATATCATACATTCGAACATCTGCATATAATTTTTCAGTGGGATAAAGTTTTGGTTTTTTAAATATCATTTTTAGAATACTTTTTTGAAAAACATCTAAATTATAGATATGTGAAGAACATGCAGCTCCCCATGCTAATATACCATATGTGAGATGAGGCCCAATCAGTGCATGGTATAATGTTTGAAGATATTTTTCTGTCAATATATTCCCAAGGTATTTAATTTTGTAGGATACAAATCTAACTTTCTTTAAAATATAATTGACATGGATGTCCCATCGTAAGTGAGGATCCAAGACCACTCCAAGGTATTTTATGTTGGGCACTCTATTAATTTGCATTTTTTGATCATTAATATTGAAGGAGAAATTTGTGTAATTTGGCAGATGTCTAGCATAAGATCCAAATGGTAAAAAATGTGTTTTAGAGTAGTTAATGCTTAATTTTCTACTGTTAAATCACCGAATAATTTTGATAAAATCATTTTCAATTACATTTTTCAGATCAGACCAGTCAGTGCCTTCATATAATATTGCAGTATCATCTGCAAAACTAGTCATTTTGCCAACACAATTAATTTGGAAAATATCATTTAAATACGTATATATATTGAATAACAGCGGACCTAAGACAGTTCCTTGTGGGACACCACACTTAATATACATTTCTTTACTAAATGATCCTGATATCTGCACAGATTGTGGGGGATTTGACAAATAACTTTTGATCAGTGAGTACGCGTTTCCTCTGAAACCAATTCTCTCCAATGTTCCTAATAATAATTTGTGATTAACTGTGTCGAAAGCTTTCTTTAAATCAACAAAAATGCAGATTGAAGGGATTCTGTTATCAATATTTTGATATATTTGATTTACAATTTTAGTTATTGCGTCCGATGTAGCCTTCCCTTCCGTAAATCCATATTGATTTTCACTTAAAATTTTGAATTTTGTGAGGTATCGGATCATTCTAGTAGATAAAACTTTTTCAAAAACCTTTGCTACACTGGATATTATTGATACTGGTCTATAGTTGTTAACATCTGTTTTTGTTCCTGATTTATGTATCGGTATTATATTACCTTTTTTAAAATTGAGGGATATATGCCAGATTTAAAGCATTTGTTGATTAGGTAAGTGACTGGTTCTGTTATGTCCTCGGCTATAATTTTCAAATGCTCGCTTTTAATACCATCGAACCCAGGACTTTATCCAAAATAAATGAGTTCAACGTTCTTTTTGGAGGCTGAGTATTTTGTACATTTGCTTGTATATTACTTGCTAAATTTTCGCCTATGTCAGTAAAGAATTGTACAAATTCATCGCACATCTGTTGAGTATTTTTTAATACTGTTCCCGATGTTGTATTTAACTCAGTGACACACTCTTTAAATTTTGTTTTCCCAGTAATCTCATCAATAGTTGTCCAAAGCCGCTTAGGATCATTTAAGTTATTATTCAATTTATTTAGGTAATGTTTTCGTTTGGTTTGCCTTGCAAGCTCTATAAATTTATTTTTATATTGGTTGTAACAGCCGGTATTCTCTGTAGTTGGCGTTAGTTTCATTACATTATATAGTCTTTCTTTTTCTATTGCCGATGTTATTAATCCTTTGGTAATCCAGGCATTTCTGATTTTCTCTTTGTGACTAATTATTACTTTATTGGTACTAATATCTATTAGTTTTTTTATTTTCTCTATGAACAGTCCCGTTGCTTTGTCTATATTATTTATAGAGTATAATTGTTCCCAGGATTCTTGTCTGACATTTGATATTAGTTTTGAATTGTCGACAAAAAATTTGTAATTTTCCTGGTTGTTATTAACGGTAGGAATGTTAGAATGTTTTTCATTTGAAGATATCAGTAAAATAGTGGAGAAGTGGTCAGTAATATCAATTTCTAGGATTATTGGTATACAAGTAATTTTGTTGGATAGGTCTTTCACAAAGCAGTGATCTATACATGTGCCACTGATGGACCTTGTAGGTAGGTTTATATAGGACAGAAATCCGTTACTTGATAGGATATTCAAGTATTCATTTGTGATGGGATCATTGTCCAAAATATTTATATTGACATCTCCCAAGAAAATATGTTGCTTTAAATGAACTTTATTTTGATATTGAAAAAAAAATTCGATATTCTTCAAAAACTCGTGGGGTTCTGAACATGGCGGACGATAAATTGCAGATGCCTCAATTTTGTTATGGTTAATTTGGATCATTATGTTTAAAATTTTGATTCCATCGGTGAGAGTGAATGTATCATGATTATATTGTAGCTCATTTCTTACAAAAACGATCACCCCATCATTTTGGTTATAAGTGCCAAAGTTATACAGCGTGTCATATCCCTGCTGATTGAAGCAAGAAATATCAACCACTTGCCACGTTTCAGTTAAAACTATTAGATCAAAATTGTACCATATTCGGTCGAGTAGTATTTTTAAGTAATCAATGTTGTGTTTTAAAATATAAATAATAAAAGTGAACATGGCTTTTAACAGGCTGCTCTAACATATCGGCATTGCGTGCCAGTTAGATGTTATTTTAACTGCTCAGATTGTATATCCTATACCCCTCATACATATCAATCAAACAGCTATAAGAGCCTCCATTTCTATTTATAGGTGCCGATGGTACTTAACGGCCCACCCTTCATCCTCAACGGAGTCAAGTTGATAATAAACTGCAGTTTACTGTGTCGTAAAGGCAACTCTCTGGTTTCTAATTGTTACATTGGAATCGTTCTCCATCACCGTTGAGCTGCTACAGCGTGATATTTTATTGGATGCCGATTTTGTATTGCCCTGGCTAAAGTGTGCAGACTTTAAGAAGTAGGGTCACCTCTCAGTCAGCAGCGAGGTAGCGCAGTAATACGTTATATGGACGACAGACAGACAAACGTTTCAAGAAAATTATGATGATTTAACATTTGTCATCACCGGTCTTCAAAATTTTCTAAACGAGCACGACGAAAATGTTCAATGGTTGAACGATTTACAAAATTTTCAAATTTTCTAAATATTCATAATTTTGAACACTCCAGAAGTCTTAAATTAAAAAAAAATAAAAATCTTTGATATTTTAAGGGTTTTGACAAATTTGAAATGTTTGAATATTTGGGTGTTGAAGAATTCCGAAAGTTTTGTGTATTTTGAGATGGGCGCACAAGGGAAATCAGCCTTTTCACTTTTTGAAGTAGCTAGACTTGTTGAGAGTAAAAAGACGCTTTAGAAGCTGCTTTATTGAACGACGGAGATTTTTCGTTTCTTTTTTCTTCTTCAAATAACTCAACCGCATTAGAGGACTTTTCAGTTTTGCTTGCACCTAATTCAAGGTTCTCGAAGGGCGAGTGAAACACATTTTCATTTGAAATTTTTTGGCATGGAATTTAATTTTTTTAGGATTTAAGTCTTTTAAATGTTTTTTAACAAAGCTTACTGGCACACGTTATAATGATTTTATCCATAATTTTTGAGAGGACCTACAAAAAATTTAAAATTTATTTTTTTGATATTTTTCGATTTCTTTTCAGAAAAAACACCACATTTGATTATGCTTTTATTATATTTCTGAATACAGATTTCAAATAACTTTCGGATTGAAAAATAGAGGCAATAGATTTTAAAAAACCTGTTTTCACCAGTTCGTCTAAAATCTTTTCAATCCAAAAGTTATTTCAAACCTTTTAGAGAAATAAAAAAATAGTACATATGCTTTTTTCAATATCGAAAAATAGCGAAAATAAATATTTTGAATTTTTTGACTGCCTCCCACCTCTCAAAAATTATGAGAAAAGTTGTGAAAATATATACTAAGTGACATATAAATCCGAACACCCAGTTTAAATGGTTTTATTTTAATAAAATTTTGTATAAGTACTTAATGAAGCATAATAAGTAAATGATAAAAATTTCAAAATGATTGCACTGCTTTAAAGCCCTTTGACCTTCTGATCAGGTGGTCAATGTCCTCCTGTGGTATCTCATTCCAGGCAACCACCAACTCCTCTCAAAGTGCTTCTAGAGTCTGAGGAGGACGTTGCAAATTGAGAAATCTCCTACCCATCATATCCCACACATGCTCAACTGGGGATAAGTCGGTAGATCTTGGTGGCCATGGTAACAATGTGACATCATTATGTTGAAAGAAGTCTATCGTGACTTTTGCAACATGTGGTCGGGCATTATCTTGTTGGAAAGTTGGATCTGCCAGGGTGTCAAGATAGGGTAAAAGATGGGGTTCTAGAACTTCGTGGATATAACGCTGCGCGTTCATGTTACCTCTGATGAAGATTAAAGGTGACCTGGAACCATAAGCTATAGCACCCCAAACCAAAACTCCAACAGTGTGATGAACATGTCTTTCAACAAAAAACTGTGGATTCCCCCTTTCACCACGTCGCCTTCTAACCCTGGCACAACCATCGCGCATGCCTAAACAAAATCGAGACTCGTCACTAAAGATAATACTGTTACATTCCTGATCCCAGAGTCACCGTTGTCTGCACCACTCAAGGCGATTACGTCGGTGTTCTCGAGTTAAAGGGAGGACCCAGTGTGGCCGGTATGAAAACAAGCCAAAACTTCTCATTCGTCGGTAAACACTTCGCATGCCAATAGGTCTTCCGTGTTCTGCAAACCATTCATTTGCAATGGACCTGGTAGTGGAGAAACGGTCCCTTAAGGCCAATAATCTTAGGCGGCGATCTACACGGTCTGTTGTTCTACGGCGGCGTCCAGTGCCCCTTGCTCTTTGCGTACGGCCTTCTCGAAGCCATGCCTGACAACACCTAACCACAGTGTCTACACTTCTTTGCACTCTAACTGCAATTGCCCGAAAAGAAAGTCCAGCTTCCCGAAGTCCCACTATACGGCTCCTTTTAAACTCACTAAGTTGACGAAATCCTACAGGTCTCCGTACTCTAGGTATCGTAACCGATCGCAAAGGATGTCAAGAACCAAAATCCGCCAACGTTGATTCTTTACTGCGGCTGAAATATTCATTTTTAGAGCGTTAGTGAATTAAAAAAAAGCAGTATAAAAACCGGAATGTCCAACTGATAAGGCTGAAAATTTTTTCACTTGTTGTTTACAGTAAGATAAATACTTTCATTAAAATAAAACCATTTAAACTGGGTGTTCGGATTTATATGTCACTTAGTATATGTTATCATCTATATCATTTTTCCTATTGTTCTCCTAAATAAAAAGTTATTATGGCACGTTAATGAGTGTGACTGATGCACACAGGTATTATTTAAAATCAATTTGTTTTGATATAAAAGTCCCTTTATTTGTAGCTCTAAACAGAATTTCAGTTTGAAAACCTTGATACGTATATTCAATGATTAAATTTTAAGCTATTCAGAATTTTTTAAATTGTCTATTGTTATTTTTTTTTAAATGATAATTTTACAACGATAATGTATTTTATCTATAATGATATACTTCATCAAAATATAGATAAAAGATTCTGTGTATCACCAAATATCATGTAAAAATCGATATCACGAAAAGTATTCCAAATATTCAAAAGAAAACATCCTAACGATAAGCGGAACAGTTGTCACCTGGTGACGTCATGAACAATGGCCCCCGAAGTAAGTACCTCTTCTAGAGTTTTAGTAGCATGACTTCACTCCTTGTAGTCTGTATACTTTGTTTATAGCTTTGCTTCCTTTGCAGCGGATCGTTTGTACAGGCTATAAAATCAGAGCTAACAGTCCAGGACAATTAGACTTTCTCTGCTGAAAGAATCCCACCTGGCTGAATTTTTTAACAGATCTTCTTTTCAGCACTATAAGTCATCCCTCAAAAGTCCCCATGAATCCAAGTGGAGCTTTTGTTATGGGGGTTCAAAGGCCACAAACACACTTTTTTCCATATATCTTCGGAAATATCAATTCTACGATAAAATGATGACTTATCTTTTTTGTTCAGTATGAAATTATCCACAAAAAAGGTTTGATTCATTAGTTTCGTAGAGTTCGTTTTTTCTAAGAAATTTTACTTTCAATGTTGAACATCGAGAAAATTGTAAAATAACGTACTTTTTTCCACGTCACCTAAAGTACCAGACGCGCTTTTTATCATCTGGTCTCCCCAATAGGCTTAATCCACGGAGACAGAATGAAAAAATGATGTTATTGTTACGTTTTTCCTTAGTCATCAATGTGACAAGACGCGGCATCAACTAAGTCTTCGCCAACCTCAAGTGTTGAGGATAGGGAATTCACGGGGTCTATATTCTCATCAAATTACACATTATTCGACTCTTCATTGCTCGAGATCATATTCAGACATGACTTTCCATGACAGTAGCCGAAAGATTTTCAACTACTTTATCAAGGGAATCATTACGCTTTTGAGTTATAGCACGTAAACATTAAAAAAAAATATGTCAAAATACGGTTTGACGTGAAATTTTTTATTTTTGTCAATTACAACACTTTCACGCAATTTTCTGTAAAATGGCGCTCTCTACGAAAAAAACGCATCAAACCTTTTTTGTGGAGAATCTCATACTGAACAAAATGGTAACAGCTCATTTTATGGTAGAGTTCATATTTTCGAAGATATATGGAAAATAGTGTTTTTGTGACCTTTGACCCCCCGCCCAATAAAAAAAGGCTCCACTTGGATTCATAGGGACTTTTGAGGAATGATTTATAATATTGAAAAGAAGCTCTGGTAAAAAATTCAGCCAGGTGGGATTTTTTCAGCAGATTAGCCTTCTTTTCATCTAATAGTCCTGGACTATAAGGCGATTAGCCGGCTTCTTTCTATGCATTATCGTCTTTTATGGCAAAGGACGGTACCATTTTCTGTTCGTTAAATCATCAGTCTGTACACAGTTGAAGTTGTTCTAATGTTTCATGAGGAATTCACAGATGCTGATGTCGATGAGGTTCCAGCTATCCCAAATTATGCCCAGCCAGCTAGCTCAAAAGCTACGTCGAGAGAGTCTTGAGTGCTTCTTTCTAAATTAGAAATAGGATTTCAAGACGCCATTTTAAAGAAAAAGAGGAGACAAACGACAATATATGAATTTCCTCAACATGACTTTTTTATTTCATTGTTTTATATTGATACATTATATGTACATACTAGTCATATTACATATATAATTTATTGATCATTATTCGAATCCTAGGTTCGGTTCTTTCCTATTTTTTCGGGCCTGGCGTCAAGCTTGCAACAAGACATGGTAGATGGGTTTTCTTGATGATTAAACCAGTGAAAATATACTAAGTGACATATAAATCCGAACACCCAGTTTAAATGGTTTTATTTTAATAAAAGTTGCTGAATGTATTTATCTTACTGTAAATAACAAGTGAAAAAATTTTCAGCCTTATCAGTTGGACATTCCGGTTTTTATGCTACTTTTTTTTAATTCACTAACGCTCTAAAAATGAATATTTCAGCCGCAGTAAAGAATCGACGTTGGCGGATTTTGGTTCTTGACATCCTTTACGATCGGTGACGATGCCTAAAATACGGAGACCTGTACGATTTCGTCAACTTAGTAAGTTTGATAGGGGCCGTATAGTGGGACTTCGGGAAGCTGGACTTTCTTTTCGGGCAATTGCAGCTGGAGTGCAAAGAAGTGTGGTTAGGTGTTGTCAGGCATGGCTTCGAGAAGGCCGTACGCAAAGAGCAAGGGGCACTGGACGCCGCCGTAGAACAACAGACCGTGAAGATCGCCGCCTAAGATTATTGGCCTTAAGGGACCGTTTCTCCACTACCAGGTCCATTGCAAATGAATGGTTTGCAGAACACGGAAGACCTATTGGCATGCGAAGTGTTTACCGACGTAATCGCCTTGAGTGGTGCAGACAACGGTCACTCTGGGATCAGGAATGGAACAGTATTGTCTTTAGTGACGAGTCTCGATTTTGTTTAGGCATGCACGATGGTCGTGCCAGGGTTAGAAGGCGGCGTGGTGAAAGGAGGAATCCACAGTTTCTTGTTAAAAGACACGTTCATCACACTGTTGAAGTTATGGTTTGGGGTGCTATAGCTTATGGTTCCAGGTCACTTTTAATCTTCATCAGAGGTAACATGAACGCGCAGCGTTATATCCACGAAGTTCTAGAACCCCATCTTTTACCCTATCTTGACACCCTGGCAGATCCAACTTTCCAACAAGATAATGCCTGACCACATGTTGCAAGAGTCACAATAGACTTCTTTCAACATAATGATGTCACATTGTTACCATGGCCACCAAGATCTCCCGACTTATCCCCAATTGAGCACGTGTGGGATATGATGGGAAGGATATTGCTCAATTTGAAACGTCCTCCTCAGACTCTAGAAGCACTTGGAGAGGAGTTGGTGGTTGTCTGGAATGAGATATCACAGGAGGAGATTGACAACCTGATCAGAAGCATGCCTAGGTGCGTTGGAGAATGCGTAGCACATCAGGGCGCATCCACACATTATTAAAGGTCAAAGGGCTTTAAAGCAGTGCAATCATTTTGAAATTTTTATCATTCACTTATTATGCTTCATTAAGTACTTATACAAAATTTTATTAAAATAAAACCATTTAAACTGGGTGTTTGGATTTATATGTCACTTAGTATATTTCCGTTTATCACATATCCACATGATAGTTTACCCACAAAGATTGCAGAGTACTGGCGCTTGAAATTCATATTATACGATTAATACGATATTAATATAACATCAACAAACTATAAATCACATCAAAATATACCGTCCTAGCCTCATAAAACGGATCATTAGAATCTTATCATATTTTCAATATCATAAACTTTATCTCTTGACCCCGAATATCACCTGTGTTTGCAACGAATTAGTACCGAATTGCATCGATATGAATGAGTGTGTGTGTTTTGAACGGAAACGAGACTGTGAATATAAATTCGAATGCTTATTTTTATGGCTTTGATGTACGATATTGTCCGTGTACCGCGGTTGTGACATTAACATTAAACTTCAGTGCTTGTTGGTGTGTGAGATTTGAAATCCACTCATAAGGATTATTCCACGATAAACTGAGGCGAGATTTTTTTTGGATTGGGTGAGAGAATTTTGAAATAGCTGATTTGTCGTCTCCCTGGTGAGTACCCAATTCAAGGTCACGCGTTTACAGGGTGTCAAACTTTTTATGGGCTCGCAATATACAACAATTTGGGACATGTTAAGTCACATAATACTTTAGTAGAAAGTCAAACCGTTTTTGTGTTACGCGAGACCCTTTGAGATCCTGAAAAAGAGTCAAAATCGTGAAACAAACCGTTACTTGTTTAGTAATGAAGAGCAGCTCCTCTCGTCTGTTAGCTTACTTAATCATGTGTCTTAATAAAATTGTACATGGATGTTCTAAGATCTATTCCGTAAACTCATTTGTAGTCAAAAGGTCAACAATGTTTTTACATCGAGGCAGAAGCCTAAATGCCAGGGCGCAGCGGCTGCTATGAGTATCCCAAAGAAACTTTGTTAATCGGACTTCCTAAGAATAGTAGAACTGGGAAAAGCCTCCTAGTGTAGATTGTTAAGCAATCTCGACACCCTATGGAGAATGGAGCGGTCGTATCGGCCAGTTGGGGATGTGCAATGTTCGATACGGCTCGATGGGACTGATTTACTGCATGCAGAGTGCTGTCATCCTCAGAGCTGCGGGTTGGATTGATCGTACAGCGAAGGAGGTCGTTGATATGCAGTGTCGGAGCCAATAATGATCCATGGGGATCAATTCAGACCTTTTGGCAATCGCGCATACAAGCTAGACATGCGTGCAAGAAGAAATAGAAAGTCAGGACGACCAAACCTCTTTTGTCAACTCGATATAAGATTCGCCAAACAACGTTTGTTTTCGCAATCTAGCAAAATCTTTGTTAGGCACATTCATTCAATGCAGATTTCTAGCCTATTGCTAGCACAAGTGTGGTGATATAAGAAGAGTCAGTGGTAAGAAACGTGTTAGGAACACATGTACAGTGATGGAAAAAAGTATATAGGCAAATATGAATATTTACCTAAACTACTTTAGAAAAGGAATTCATACTTCATTGCTCCATAAACAAATGCGTTATTAGTAGAAAAACTAAATTCCTTGTTTTTACATTATCTGCAATGAACACAGTACAAGAGTATAAGCACTTTTTTATGAGGGACAAAAATATGTAGACAAATTCTTTTCAACATTAGTACAGTTAGATCAGATGGTGTTAATTACGTTAGATGTCCTAGTGGACAAAGGTTGAACCCCACGTACACTTTGCCCACTGTCAAACATGGAGGCGGGTCTGTTATGGTTTGGGGGTGCTTTTCGGGGTTTGGGTTTGGACCTTTACATAGAATAGATTATGGATAAGTTCGTATACACAGACATACTAAAGCATGTCATGTTACCCTATATGGAAGACAATATGCTCTTGAGATCAATCATCTGGCAAGATAATGACCCGAAGCACACTTCAAATCTCGCACAGAAATTCTTTCTGGATGAAAAAATACCAGTTCTCAAATGGCCTTCACAGTCTCCCGAAATAAACCCCATTGAAAATCTATGGGAATACTTGATAAGCAGATACGAGATATAAATTATTCGAACAAGGATGAACTTTTTGCCGCTTTAGAGCAAAAGTGGAGACAGATTGATGAATCTTATATCAAGAAACTTCTACAATCTATGCCGAAACGATGCCAGGCGGTGATTGATAATAATGGTTATGCTACAAAATATTAACACAAACATGGATGGTTTTTTATAATTCAATGAACTTTGTTTATTTTTTCTATAATTGTTTTGCTTTGTCTATATACTTTTGTCCTTCATAGTTCCAGTTCTATTCAATTATTTTTTTATTGAAGGGTGCCTAATGAATTTATTTATGTATAAGTATATTATGCTATAACGAATTATGTATACCTGCAGGTCGGTGTATTAATAAAGCAAGTTAAAAAAGAAATACAGCACAATATTAATTTCTCTATATACCTTAGTCCATTACTGTATATGCCAATCCCATATTGTCATTGTCCGGGTGTTCATTATTTAATCAATGTTTATTAAATCTGGATTAGATCACGCTCACAGTCCCGCGGCCATCCACGACTATAAAATTATCTGTACAAGAACGTCTTCCTATACAAAAAGTCCACATTATCAAAAATAATGTTGATTCACTTATTGTGTTTCCAGTCTTTGGCTTCTTATCGAAGGAATTTATAAAAAAAAAACTGTAAGCAGCAGTGTAAATTACAATTATTAAAAAAACGTTCTTCTCTTCTGTTCTTGCTTATGTTATATGGGGCAATTGAACAACCTTTTTTTTCTCGATATCCTATAAGATTAGAACAAGCAGCAAGTCATCGAAATTACAAAAAGCCATAAAATGTACTTTATCGTAAAACAAAGCACCTGATAGTACCAGTATTATTTATTTACTCGATTGCACAGTGTAAATGATTGTTTATCATACATTTTCCAGTTTTTGTTTCGTATTTCTGTAGGATTTCGGTGTGCTTAATTCCATGGTTTTTGTAATGTTTTAGAAATAAGGTTCCCGATGCATGGCGAAATCTGGCAACACCGTCGTCTCTGTCGACTCACCCCTACCGATCCCAACAACAAGCACGTGTTGGCGATGCTAAGTAGGGGAGACCGGGGCTAGTTGTCACCATTTTTAGTAATTCTTTTTTTTATTCGATCTGAAGCGTTACATTATTATTATTATCATTATTATTATGATAATTGAGATGAGCAGAGTACACAGTACTATAAGCTCATGCAGTAAATATAGTGTACGGACACGTAACACAAATACATCAAATAGAAAAAAATAAAAAAAGACAGTTCATAGTTATAAAGTTTGTACACTCCTCCAGCTATCATACTGCAACACAAGCTATTAACTGAAGTAGCACCAACCACACTTTCAGGTAAACTATTCCAGGTGTTGAGTATGCGGTTGGGAAGAAACCACTGTCGGACTGTTATTTTAAATGGCTCCTTATGCAGTTTGAAGCTGTGTCCGCGTAGATTGCTGCGCGACAGACGGTATGGATGCATTAGGTTGGTGCCCATCAAACCATGAAGTATCCTGAACGTAACTATAAGATCGCCACGAAGTCTTCGCTCAGAGAATGAGGTCAGGATGAATAATTCAAGGCGATCTTCATAGCTTGGTCTTCGTGCTCCAAAAGGGATACGAGTAACCCGACGCTGTACTGATTCGACGAGATTTCTATCGCGCAGAAGCACAGTGTCCCATACCGGGCCAGCGAATTCAAGAATTGGCCTCCCGAATGCCTTGTAAATGTAGGCGCAAGTGTTGACATCGGATCCTTTGAAAGACCTCTCCAGCATGTATAGAAGTTTCTTGGCTGTTGATGTAACGTGGTGAATATGCTCTGACCAGGAAAGACGATCGTTGACTACAACGCCCAGATCAGGGTGGCTGGAAACTGCTTCGATGTTGTGGTCAGAGATCTTGTATGTAAATCGCGGATTTGTCTTCCCGAGGTGAAGGACACAACACTTAGTTAGATTTAAGGGTAAACGCCAACTGACTGACCATTGACAAACAATATCAAGATCTCGTTGAAGCATAGCAGAATTTACGACAGTATTGTAAATTTTGGTGTCGTCGGCATAAGCTGAACATGTGGAGGAAATCAATGCGAGCAGGTCACTTGTATACAGAAGGAACAGCACTGGCCCCAAGACAGAGCCTTGAGGAACTCCACTTGCTACATGATGAAGGTGAGACTGGCTATCACTGATGCGCACAGAGAATGTCCTCCCGGTGAGAAAAGCCTTAATCCACAGTAACAACTCGCCTCTTATTCCCATACATTCCAACTTAAACAGAAGCCTTCTATGTGGTACGCGATCGAAAGCCCTAGAAAAATCTAAGTAGATTATATCAACAGGAGTCTTTGTGTCCAGATACTGAGTCCAATCGTTGAGAGAGTGGAGAAGGGTGGTCATTATTGATCGACCAGGGAGAAATACATGCTGATTCTTAGGGATGAGGTCATTTTCGAAAGCAAATGACAGTAGCTTAGCTAATATGATTCTTTCAGCTATTTTGGCGGCGATAGGAACGAGACTTATTGGTCGATAATTTTTAGCGGAAGATTTGTCGCCCTTTTTGAATACAGGGGTAACAGAAGCACTAAGCCAGCATGAGGGTAGGGTATGAGATCTAAAAGACGATGTGATTATCAAGCTTAATGGTAGGGCCAGTGCCGAAGCGCAGTTTTTAAGTACAGCAGCCGTCATCCCATCTTTACCAGGGGAGGAAGAGGTCTTCAGATTTCGCAGGTGCATTAATACATCTTCAGGCAGGAACTCAACTTCGCAAAGGCTGTTGGGACACCTATGGCAGATAATGGTCGGTAGAAGGTCTCCATTAGGCTCATCGACGAAGTCATCACTAAAGGACTCTGCCAGTAAGTTGGCAGATACGGTGGCATCCATGTGGAGATGACCGTCAGCGTCGCGGATCTGAGGTGATGAAACTTTGGAATTCAGGTTTGTTCTTAGATACCTAAACAGCTTCTTCTTATTTTTGGAGGTAACGAGTTTTCGTTCATAAGCATGTTTGGCATTATGTAACGTTCTAGATAGGAGGATAGAAAAGGATCGATGAGACACGTAATCTTGTGAATGGCCACTCCTCCTAAACCGTTGCCACAAAGATCTCTTGTGACGAAGCATCGTCGATATGTTAGAGTTGATCCAGGGCTTTGAGGGGTCACAGTATACCTTCTTTTCAACAGTATTGTCAGCCGTTTCGCTTAGGACTCGTTGAGCGAAAGTGTCCCACATATCTTGGGTTCTACGGTTGCTAAGTCCTTCGGTGATAATCCAAAATAAATATCAGATGCTTTGAGTACATATTCCACTAGATGATTTTCAAGTTCAGGCTCAAATACTAAATGATTTTTGATGTAGCCAACTGAAATTGACGGTGCAACAACTCGATCATCAAGTCATTCAGACTCTGGAATTTTCTTACAGTATCTTGCTAAAGTACGGTAATTTACATTGAAATCATCTGCCCCTTTTCTTATTGACGATCCTAATCTCACCAATCTAGCTGCTCTTAAAAGTACGTCAGGCGGCGCTTTGCCCTTCTTAGTCTTCCTTTTGAAATTTCGAGCCATGATTATGTAACATGAAAATATTAAAAAAACACATTATATATACATATACGTACATAGAATGATGTGCAAAGCTAATCGTCTAGTGTGGGGGCTGGTTTGTCACATGTGACAAGATTTGAGACAACCTGCCCCACTAGATAATTAATTTTTAAGGTTAGAGAGCGTCACTAAATTAACAAATTCAAAGTCAATACTTACGGTAAGTCGTCTTCGGATTACTGAAGAGCAAAATAAAATCAACAGTTCTTTTTATTATCAAATATAGTCCTGAAAACACAAATTATGAGGAAACTGACCAAAGCGTAAGAATGCACCACGACAATGCGCCAATGTCTCACAACATACGACTCGACCGATTTGGCTAGAGAGTCATCGCCCATCTCTCTTACGACGCTGACATCGCACCTAGCGATTTCCAACCTCCTAAATTGAAGGAGCACCTAGGCGGTCAACGGTTCGAGACGGACGAGGAGTTGCAAGAAGCAGTTACAAACTTTCTAGCGGGTTATGCGTAGAAAAAAATGTCGACTATGCAGAAAAGTAGCTTAGAAATCAACGTCTCCATTAGTGGATTTGTTTTTGCGAATAAGAAATTCCATGCGCCTGAAGAAGATGTGGGAACCTTATTTTTGAAACAGCCCTCGTATATTGACTTTGCGCAGTTGCCGTATCTTGCCAGTAAGCTTTCAGCAAAACTACATGATACTGTAAAACAGAGTCCCTTTTAGTAAGCCAGCCATTACTACAGGAATCAAGGGCGAGAAATTGCATCAAAGTAATTGAAGGGTACAGGGGAAACAAGATGAAAGTCACAAGGCTGGTGTTTTGTACCTAGTACAGTTCCATAGTTATACCCAATTGAAAACTGGCCGCGCAGGCAAAAAACGATGAACGTCACAGCCGTTGTATAAAAAAAGGATGAATATCCAGTGACTGCAGTTACCATTAATTTTGTTTGAATACATACATATTTTCTTGGTTCATTTTTCCTAGCACAATTGAAATGTTTAGAAATAATCCTGTTTTACCTACTAAGCTCTGAGTAATAAATTTCCTGTCAAGGCAGCTCTCGGATTAGAACAGATCGTTAAACCTAAGATAGGCGTTTTGCCATTAGATTTATCAGGGTGTCGCATATGAGTAAAGGCTCATTTCTAACCTCAACATCTCAACGATGTTATATTCAGGCATGGATGCTAACACCTAAAAAATGTTCAAAATCAAAATACAAAAATTCCTTGTATACCCAAAAATATTTTTTTAATTATAATCAAACTTTTTAATAATAATAATAAATGGGCTTTATTTCGTACCTAAGTAAAAGTACAAAAAAGGCGAAGTGTCGCTAAGATTAGCGTTTTTCAACTTAACCTTAATTTCTTGTAATAAAAAATCTATGGTATTTCCTAGGATTTTTGACCCACCCTGTACAATGAGTCTAAGAGTCTTCAAACTTTTAAATGCACTTGTCTCGAATTTTGCTCCCTTTCTTGTCATGTTTCCTTCAATTACTACGAGTTTTTGATCACACGGTGAAATTAAGAATTCATCAACTAAACAAACATATTCAGTCAGGCAGCACGATATGCAGAAACGCACGCCTAACCAGAGCGGGGAGCCCGACATGATTATGCCTATTGCCTGCTAAGGCACTCTGTGCCGGAGCATAATTGGTTTTGTATCTTCCGCCGCAGTTGGACATTTCGGGCTAATCCTCCCTGAATGAGGCACGAGGACCTCTCGATCGAAGGACAGGCAATAGGCGCGCATCTCTATGCAATTAGATGAGGGTCAGGTGGATCGGATTTGGATTGAGGAAGGATCAACTGTATTATACCACCATCGTAGATACAACAAACCCGTATAAGTATCAAGAGTTCATCAGTCATTAATGCTCGGTTTACAGTCAGTAAGAACAGGTGAAATATTGGTCAGACGCATGGGTACTAACAAAACAGCCGATTCTTCCTGTCATCTTCTTGCATCTGTCGGGGTCTTGCATGGAAACCGATTAGTGGGATTGTTTTTTTTTCAGCACAGTACACAAACAGCGCAAGAGGCGTAATTCGTACTTGGTGTCGTTCATTAAAACAACAAATCCAAATGCGTTGTAAAATAATTTTAGTCTGGCAATGTCTATTTGAATGTCTATATAATTTATAAACACCAGACGTTGTGCATTACGTGTGTGACACACTGCGTAGACTCAAGGCTTTGATGTTGGATGCTGATTGTTTTTGTTATCGTCCAAAAGAGGTTCCAAATGATGGGATAGGAGGTTTATTTGTGCTGGTATTGGAGTCAGTTATGAATCTACAGGGTGTCCGCAAAGTTGGGGTTTTCCTTTTCAGAAACAACTACCCTTGAAATAACAAAGGTAATGTGTAGTGAAACGAGGGCGACGAAGTAAAAAAAATAAAGGAAAACGTACTCACTCTCCAGTTGACGAGAAGGGCTAAGTACGTCTCTGCCCGAAATCATACCGCTCCAACAGAAAATGAAATCAGCAGATGCGCTACCGAGCAGACGCAGAAACCGCATTGATTGTCTTACACTTAATGGCACATCTTCTAACAAGGAAGGCAAAATGTTGCGTAAAAAGTCTAGGTATTGCATCCCGTCCAATCGATTTGGGAGAATAAATGGTCCAATGAGCATACCGTTCACCATGCCAGCCCAAACATTCACCGAAAATGTTTGTTGAAAATGTGCCCGACGGACAGCGTGCGGATGTTCTACTGACCAAACATGAGTGTTGCGAAAGTTATTCACCCCATTACGCGTGAACGTAGATTCGTCTGTCACCAATATGCACTTCAATAAGTCCGGATTATTGTCATGTTGATGCAACAACCACTCACAAAACCGCACTCTTGCTGGAAAATCGTCAGGTTGAAGGGCTTGTACACGTTGGACGTGAAACGGATATAGCCCGTCTTCACGCAGCGTTTGCCACACTTTAGTTTTTGATACTTGCACTTCTCTAACCACGTCTCTAGTGCTAGTTGTTTTTTGAAACGCAATCGATTATACGGGTTCGTTTACCTCTACACGCGTGACCGTAACCGTCGGTTGAAGGTTGCATACTGACCTGACACACTGACCCCGACCCAGTTCTGTCGTCGGGTTGAGCCAGTGACCTTGTACCAGTCGGTGATGTCGCGGCTACAGGACGGTATTCAGATATTTTTGATGTTGCAGAGCCCTTTATCTCGGTTCCCTAAAGACATTGGTATATATCGTTCTAAGAAAAATTGCTTATGTTTTCAAGATCTACACGTCGTGTAAAGAAAAACCCCAACTTTGCGGACACCCTGTATAGAGCCTCAATATAAAGAACACAAATATTCGGAAACAAAAATTACTGATGAGGTACAGGCCAAAGCCAAAATATCGGAGCTAGAAGAATTAAAGCAACAAAAAATGAAACATTTTCTAGAAATGTATAACGACTACTGCGGAGACATGAACTAGAACTTGCATCAAGGACTGTTAGAGATAAGCTACTTGCAATCTTAGCAGAAGAATAGTTTATCCTTCATGGAAAACTGAATAAAATTTATCAGCAGAAAGAGACTGAAAGGTTTAGACTGATAAAAAAGAAAATAACGTGCATACGATAAACCATCTTGCCCTAGTCACGATCGCACCTCCAAAGGCGACCAGCAAAGGGGCGTATGTACCCGGATTTACCTCGCTTGAATGTGGGCGAGATTAGATAGTCTAGCTTCACGCAAATCCCTGCTAACATGTGTCCATCAGACACCACGGCTTCCGCAGTCTCCAATTATAGAAATCAATTAAGACAACTAAGTCCACACAAAGTGAACATACGTTATCTGTACTCGGCAAGCTCTCTAATATCCGACTTCCCGTTATACGTGTCTGCATGGACAAACTATGAATATTCAATAGTGCTTGCCGTCTTCTAGTAAAAGGATAGATAGGTATATCTGCCATTTTCGGTTAATCCTTTTTTCGCACCGAATCAGCCGCGCAGGCAGAAGCAGAAGCTTTGTTATTCAATTTTTCAGACTGCCTAGAGCCTAGAGTTAGTACGAGACCCTTCCCACTTCAGTTGGCCCACTTCAAGATTTGTACCAAGATAATCTTTAGAAAATTCTATTAAATTTATAGAAGGCTCAGTTAAGTTTATATTGCTTTATCTTATCTTGAAGTCCACACAGCTCATATTTGGCACCCAGGCGCCTAATAAGGACACTTGACAGTTATTTGTTGTTTATTTTTTTAATCCATAATAAAGTTGTATTTTCATGTTCGATCAACATTTTTCTTATTTCCATAACCCAAGGTATACGAGCCCCTTCCCACTTTAGTTGGCCCACTTCAAGATTTGTACCAAAATATGCCTTTATAAACTAAACATGACGAAACTACTTACTTCTAAAACAATTTATTTTCTCAAAAACATTTTAGATACACTCTAGTCGTAAAAAATACATATTTGAAATCACTTAGACCTATAACTAATAGAACATCTGAACAAATAAACAATGTGCGAATAAATGCGCGAAGTTAACAAAGCAACAATTGAAAGATTACCATTGGGTTACATCACCTTTATTTTTTATTACGGCTGAAATTCTTTGGGGCATAGTGTAAAACAATCCCATATGCCTTGAAGCTTTTGTCTCAGTTCGGTGATTGTACGAGCAGGATGTTGTCGTAGAACCTTTTTCATCTCGTGCCACAAAGTTTCAATAGGTGACAGCTCTGGACCGCTAGAAACCCATTTCAAAAGTGGTACATTATTTTCCTCCATCCATTTTATAGCCTTTTTGGAGGTACGGCACGCTGCACCATCTTGCTGAAACACAAAATCTTGGCCGGATGTCAAACATCCTTCCATCACTGGTAAAAGCGATTCTCCTAAAAGTGCCAAATATTTGTTTGTATCCACATTTCCATCGATAAAATGAAGTTTTCCTACTCCTTTTGATGACATACTGCCCCAGACCATAATGGATGCTGGAAATTTCACTTTTCTCTTCAGACAGTCGACATGGGATGCTTCATTTTTTTTGCGAATAACTCTACTGCGACTGTCACCAACACAAACTTCGAAACATTGTTCAAAAACAATACGTACAAAAAGAACTGTAAAGTTAGCTCCAAAATGCTGAAAGTTATGGGTAGCGAAGAAGGACTATATGTACAGGGTGTTTCAGTTTATTGTTGCATAACTTTAAGATTCGATAGAACTTTTAAAATTAATGCATAAAGTCTATATAAACATGGGTCGAAAAATGCGTGGCATCCGAAATACAGGATGTTTAAATTTACTTTCTAAAATAGTTTTTTTTAAATATTTCGAACAATATTTGATGTATAATAGTGAAAATTTGTATACAAGGTTTTTTCGGTACGACAAAACGAACCATAGGCATAGTTTTACTGTAGCCGCTAGAGGGCGCTCCCTACTGTAACTGTAGTGTATTAAAATGACCGAAAATTTTTTCTTAGTACAATTTTTTGCTTTTTGAATAAAAAAACTGATTCTTCGCACTTTTCAACATAAAATAGCTCTCTTGTGAATTTTTGTTGTAGTTAGCCGTTTTTGAGATATTTCGATCTTTAAGGTTCGATGTATTTTTAATTATTTATGATAAAATAACGTTAAAAAGTCAGTATCTCGATAATTTTTAGAAGTAGGCTGTGCCTGCAAATATCTTTGAAATTGAAAGCAGAAAGCAGGTTAAACGTCAATTAGTTGACAGTTAGTTTTTTTGTCTGTTGAAACCTGAAACGTTTTTTTGCAATTGTGAACGCACGAAATTTAGTTTCTTTTACCTGTTTTTTTTTTGTAACTTTTATAAAAATTCCATTTTTATTCTCTAATCAAGAGTTAGCGGATATTCATTTTGTGTATGGCTTTGTAAATGGAAACGCAGCAGAAGCAGCCAGAGAATACGCACGAAGATTTCCAAACAGACGACATCCAACTCTCTCAGTATTTGTAAGAGTGCATTGCCAAATAATGAAAATGGTTTTGGAAATCTCCAAAGGGATCAAAACATAAATGTTCGTCAGCGCAGATTTACCCGTATGATTCTGCGTGTGTTTGATAGAGATCCGACCACAAGTGTTAGGAGAGTTTCTGGTGCCTTGGGAATTTCAGCAAGCCATATTTACCGTGTTCTTAGAAATGACCATAGACGTCCTTACCATTTGCAACCTGTGCAAGGACTACAACCAGGGGACGGAGAACGAAGAATCACATTTTGTCAGTGGATTCTTGATAGAACTGATAATAATAGGGAGTTTTTGAGTAACGTTTTATGGACCGATGAGTCATGCTTCACTAGACGTGGAGTGGTAAATTTTTATAATCAACATATTTGGTTGCATGAAAATCCGCATGCAGTTTGGGAAAGAAATTTTCAGCATGAATTTAGTGTGAACGTGTGAATTGGTATCTGCCGTAATCCACTATTTGGACCCTACCTTTTGCCTGCAAGGTTAAATGCTGCGACCTTATGGAATTTTTAAAGGCTGAACACGCAAATATGTGGGATGATGTTATGTTAGATTTAAGATGATTGGCCTGGTTCCAGCTTGATGGTTGTCCAGCTCATTATTCGAGAATAGTTAGAAATTGGCTGGACGAAAATTATCCAGAAAGATGGATCGGCCGTGGAGGACCAATCGCCTGGCCTCCACGATCCCCTGACCTAAATCCATTAGATTTCTTTGTGTGGGGATTTCTGAAAGGAAAAGTGTACCAGACTCCCGTAACCACAAGAGATATACTAATATACACAATCAGGAATGCATGTGATGAAATAAGGCCTTATTTGAATAATGCTATACCACGTTCGATCATTCGTAGATGTGAATTGTGTATTGAACAATTGGGCTTACATTTTGAGCAACTACTTTAGATTTTGTATGTTTGTCCTAACTATCCAATAGCATTTTAGTTGTAAATAATTAATATTGGAAAATTAAACAAATTAATATTCTGTTTTTTGTGTTAATTTGAAGTTAGGAATTATTGCTGAGTTTAAAAACACAATCTAAACGATCATCTTAATTACTTGTAATGCCCAAATCGAAAATGTAAAATAAATATTATTTTCCCATAAATAATTAAAAATGCATCGAACCTTAAAAATCGAAATATCTAAAAAACGGCTAACTATAACGAAAACTCACAGGAGAGCTTTTTATGTTGAAAAGTGCGAAGAAACAGTTTTTTATTCAAAAAGCAAAAAATTGCACTAAGAATAAATTTTCGGTCATTTTAATACACTACAGGTACAGTAGAGAGCGCCCTCTAGCGGCTACAGTAAAACTATGCCCATGGTTCCTTTTCTCGTTCCAAAAAACCCTTGCATACCAATTTTCACTGTTATACATCAAATATTGTTCGAAATATTTAAAAAAAACTATTTTAGAAAGTAATTTTAAACACGCTGTATTTCGGAAGCCACGCATTTTTAGACCCATGTTTATATAGACTTTATGCATTAATTTTAAAAGTTCTTAAAGTTACGCAATAATAAACTGAAACACCCTGTATAAGCTCTCTAAAGTATAAAACAAATCTCAATACATCTATTAATAAACTAGCTTATGTTTCAGCATCAAATTGCTGTAAAATGATTCCCCCATCGCATCAGTCATTCCCTCATTTCATAGTTTTTTAAAAGTCATTCTTCTACATGTTATACACAAAAATATGGAGGACCTTCATTTTCAATGAACTGCACTAAAGTAAAACTTGATACTTCTGGAAATAAAGGATATCTATATTATTTAAAAAAAAAAATGCAAAATCAAATTTCTTAATTTGTTTAGAAACACCCATGTAGGTACAGATGAACAGACAGCTCCAATCTCACTCCATATTAAACTATAACGTTTCACCGTTCTGCACAAATCATCACCTCGCATTGTACTTTGAGGAACATGATTGTCTGTCGTGGAAATCGCAATTCTTGCAGTCCCTTCATCAGTTAAAAGCTCTGCAGCGCCTCGCAAATCCAGCAACGTCATCGGAAACCTGTGATGGAAACTTTAACATGGGGCGCGATGTCAGATGAATTAAAGTATAAAGAAGGGAGAAAGTAAAGTCGCTAGAGGAAACATTTCACGTTCGGTGTTCTTCAGCGGTGCTGACAGTCTTGACTAGAGCAACACAAACTTCGAATCGGGCCTCATCACTCCATTGTATTGCACACCATTGTTGAGGTGTCCATTGTCTATGTTCTTTAGCCCATCTAAGCCGATTTTTTGCAGTGGAGTTAATAGTGGCTTTCCTTTGGCCTATAAACAAGTTGTGCAACTTTAGGGTTTTTACTTCACTTTTTTTATAAGAAAACTTACCTTGCAAGTGCTAAATCCCAGTTTGTGGGCCTCTCTATGAGTTGTGGACTTCGAAATTCTCTTTCAAACAGCGTCACTCCACAGAGCACTTAATTGTAAATAATTGGCACGCCTGTTTTTCACGATTATTCTTCTTAATGCTCTTCGGTCGGCATTTGTGATATTACTTTTTTTCACATATCGTGGCTTAATATTAACTGAACCAGTTACATTAACCGATTTTTCTCACTAATAACCTTTCCTCTACCCATTTTGAAAACCTTAACTACAAAAAACTATTTTAAACGTATTCTGATAGCTGTGATTAATAAAAACAATTGTCATGGGTTTTATTTTTCACAGCCACCTATGTGTTATAGACTTATTTTGCATTGAAATGAAAATAGGTTGATATGTTTTAATTGTAACATGTGTTATTTTTAGGCTGCAAATTTGATTAGGGAGTGATAAAGTTGGTGTTTTCTACTATATATTATCAAAATATTCATTGTTAATATTTTAAACCTATAACACTCTGCTACATTTTTATTATTTGTGTTTGACAAGAAAAAAAAACTAAGATTTCAATAGTTGGGCCAACTGAAGTGGGAAGGGGCTCGTAACTCTCAAACCAAAAACCACTGGAAGGCAGCTCAGGTGCAAGAATAAAAGTGTATGTCACTACTCTAATTTTGATTATTTAGGCGTGCGTATTACTGATCTGGAACTGGAACAAGCAAGTTAATGTCATCCTTGATAAACGGTCGAATCTGCGCTATGTTATTTTTCAACTCGGCAATTTTGTGAGTGGTCAAATTCTCGAGATCAACTATACCTGATATTTGGATCTTAATGCGCTATAATAGCGCTATAGATGCATTTCACTGCCCCGCAGGCGAGGAGATGGACATAAAAACAAGCTGGTTTGACCGCAGAGTGTCCCTACTATTCGCAGTCTGTATACTGGGTATGAATAGTATATTTTACTGACACATTAAAATTGTGATTCGTGCTCTGTACATGCACTAATTGAAAATTTAATATTCTCATTATGGTAGTCGTATTAGATGTGAAATATCGGTTCTAATATTAATCAGACCGTATTTTGCGGGATTAAATACATAACAATAACTCATCCCGAAACTCATTACACACGCATATTTTATTTACTGTAGTTACTGCACAAGTATCAGACACGAAACGTCAGTGATAATGATGTACTGATATGCCGACTGGCTATGCTCCTCTCTCCTTCATGCGTCGTTTTCAGACCAATCCAACTTTGTTCTTAAAAAGTCGGGATCTGCCAGAAAACTATACCTCGTTTTACAAATCTTGGACAGTTCAGAAACCAGGCGACAATATGTTTTTGGCTTCTTCATATGGAGACACTGATTCTGTTTCATAATGAATGACAAAGATGCTGCTAAATGTAATCGGGTTGAATCTAGTCCAGTCCATGTTCTTCAAGGAATGATCGGTGGAAACTAAAATTTGCGCCTCTGGCACAAGTTGGGTCAACAAGAAGGCATCTTTGAAGTAACGGATAAATAAAGTAGCTCATTAGTTTGAATTTGGTCAAAGTCTTGTAAAATATCTGAAAAACTAGAGAAAAAATATACGATTTGTATAAGAGTGGCTGCCAGCTCTCATATTAAATCAAGAGATATTTCATATATTACATGATTCATTTACAAAAACCTCTTTTTTACTTGTGTCAAGATTCAGAAGTTGACGCAAATTTCCCTAATCAAAAAGAACGACTTGTGGCCTTCTCGAAATATGGATCAAATCTGATACAATGGCTTGACGTGGCTCCATTACTGAGCATTTCGTTGAAAATAACAGTGCCCCACTGTTGCTGTTCAAAATTCTGCCTAATAAGTCATACGAAGGCAAAAATGAAATTACAGTATGCGTATTCTTTAACAAACATCGAGTAACTACAATTACAGCTCGTCAAGTGTAGGAAGAGATATGAAGATTTGGTGGGATTGTGCACACGAGAGAGGGAGAATGCATTCGGAACAAAAGAAATGGCATGTACAATATGTGCCATTCGATCTCGACTGGTACAGACCGCGTCCAAATTAATCGAATAATTTCATTAATGGAATACGTATTATGTGAAGCCTGCTTTTTTAATCGAAATTGTTGGCATGTGTCAAATTTTTAAATATCTTTTTGTAAGCCCAATATTCTATAGTCAACGCCAAACAAAGTGGCGTGCACGTCATCACGATAAAAATTCCCCGACATAATGCCTAGGTTTCTATCACAAACAATTGCTCTATTGCAGTTTCATATTAATGTGATATATAAATTGTAAAATGGTCATTACTCTCTTATTATGGTTAATAGTCATATAAACATTGTTATTAAAATATCACATAAGTTGCTTTCTGATAAATTTAGACGCATTATGCGAAATAAAATGTTTTGCAAACGCTCCAATCACTTATCGACATGTAAACGCACTAAACCGATTTCGCAGCGTTGACACATTGTCACCTTGAAACTTATTTAAACTGGGAACTGACATTTGTATTAATTTTGACAATGAATCAATTTGTGGCATTTCAAATCTTTATAAATCCTTTGGCCCCGCATACTGTAAATCAACAACTGTTTGTTTCAAAACAAAATTATTCATTTTACGAGTAGATAAAGGCAATTTTGGTATATAAAGATGCCCAAACAGTTAAATAGTCGGTGTAAGGAACTCGTGGCCTCGTTAATGCACTACTTTGAGCAAGAAAGGGACAACAACGGGCCTTTGTTGCCTTTAAATGCTGTTCAAGAGGTAGGTTACTAATAATTATATGTAATGTATATTAATAATAGTGAAATTTTATTTCATTTTTTGTAGCGTGTTGCTGCTGCTTTAAAAATTAGTTTAAGGACAGTTAGTCGTATTTCCGAGGGTGTGAAAAGTGATGCACATTTAGAATCGCCCAAGAAAAAGCGGAGTTATATTAAACGTGTAACCAACACAGCGACATTGGATACAAGTGCCATTCGAGAAGTGATCTATAATATGTATCACAAAAGTAAGATCTTATTATAATAACTTATCAGAAATTTGCATTAATTTGTTAACTAAATTATAATGTCATATTACACATGGTTTCAGAAGAACAAGTTACGATACAAACTTTATGGTCTCGATTAAGAGATAGGGCATTATTTGATGGTAGTGCCACGTCTTTAAGGCGGTTGCTTAGAGATCTTGGATTTAAGTGGCTTAAGGACAATCCGCGACGAGGGCTCATGGAACTACCAAGTATAGCTTTGAAAAGGGTGGAATTTCTAAGGCAATACAATCAAGCCAAGGTTGAGGCCTTATACCAGTTTGTCTTCCTCGATGAAACTTGGATATTTCAAAATGGGACCATAGGTCGCTCTTGGCAAAATGGAAACCAAAAAAGCGTGAAAGCTATTAAAACAGATGGTAAAAGGTATATACTTTTACACAATTTGCACTATAAAATTTAAAACTAATATATTTTAGATACATTATATTACATGCTGGAAATGAAAATGGGTTTATTGAGGGTAGTGAAGCGATATTTTCTTCGAAAACAAAATTGAGCGATTACCATGGAGAGATGAACCAGGACAATTTTTTGAAATGGTTTCAACATCAGTTATTAGAAAAATTGGAGAGTCCATCTATGATTATACTGGATAACGCCCCTTATCACAGCATGATATTAAACAAAGTGCCCAACAATGCATGGACAAAAAAAAATATCCAAGACTGGTTGACAAATCAAAACATACCATTTTTAAACACAATGTTTAAAACAGAGCTATTGAGTATTGTTGCTCGGTACATAATGCTTCTTAATTATATATATTTTGGTCGACAGTTTATATTTCTTTTGTTTATTCCTATTCTTAAAATAACTGCTTTTTTAGAAACAAACCACCTAAAATATACGTGATTGATGAATTGGCGGAACAAAATGGGCACAAAGTTCTTCGTCTGCCTCCTTACCATTGTATATTTAACCCTATTGAGTTAATTTGGGGCATAGCAAAAGGTTACTATAACAGACATATTGGTAGAGATGGTAACAGTGAAAAAGACTGTTTGGATATGTGGAACGAGGCTCTACAAACGGTTACCCCAGACATGTGGAAAAATAGTGTTCGACATACTGAGCAAGAAATTTTTAAATGGTATGAAAGAGAACGAATTTTTGATCGACCAGACATCGAACCTTTAATAATCAACTTTGAGAGTGATGAAGATTCAGATTCAGACAGCGCTGAAGAAAGAAATTCCGACTAACTTTATTGTACAGAAAAAGCTTACACCAGTAGCTTACCTAATTTTAGAATGCATTTTTCTGTATGAATTCTGTAAAATAAATACCATGCATAAAATTTGGAGGACCCCATTTGGATTTTTATTCAATACCTTTAAGATATCAATTAAATATGGTAGTTTCATAGTGTCATCTGATCAATAATTGTCATACTTAATGATTATGCAAGTACAGATCTATAATTTTATTATACTATTATTTTTGTTCTCATTTGAGGTTAATATTGCTTATAAACCTAGATATGTAAATAATAAATTTTATTATTTTACAAAAAGTTTGGCAACAATGTAAATTTTTCAACACACCCACCTTGATGACGTGCACGCCACTTTGTTTGGCGTTGACTATATAGATATGGTACAAATTCTGGGTAAATCATTCGACTCTGTCGGTATTTCATTTCAGTCATTTGTCAAATTGTTGTATAACACCTGCAGGCAACAACTAATAACCTAAAGACAACATGGACGATGCCATGATTATACACAACCACCGGCAATATGGGGCAAACATTTATTCCTCTATTTAATATTAAATAATTATGTTTCAATTCCAAATTACAGATACAAAGTGATAAACATTAGTGTTATTGTGTCTAAATATGTATAAGGTTTAACGCAGATAAGTTCAGTTTTCCATCTTAAAAATGTAGACATACTTTTGATCATTATCAAATATGAATCAAATACGAAGCCCGTAGAAATTGCGTAACTGATTTTCACGATAATCACAATAAAATTTGCTGCGCAAGAAATTCAATAGCCCTACATCGCAGTGTAGAAGGTTATCATATACATGTCTTTGAAACTCACAATGGCCGATATGTAAATAAACAAGATGACTGTAATGTGTTAGTTATATATTCTTCACTTCGTCTATACAATACATAAGAAATAGTTTTTTTGCAATAAAGTAGAATCACGTAACAGAATAGTTGTATAGTTGACAAAAACTGAATCTTGCACTGACGCAAATGTCCTATAGCGTTGTATAACTGTTACCTGCAGCCCTTATGACCGAAGTGTCCTATTAGGTGTGCCTATTCCACTTGTATAGCTGTTCTAAGAGGGTTTTGCCAATGTTCTTACAGTATACAATGCTGTTTAAGGAATGCTGTATAATCATTCTTGCAACTCTAATAGGAGTGATAATTGTTAGTTGGGTATTGCTTAAGCTTAAATCTTCGGTTTCGCTATCGCTATCTTCATCTAGGTTTATTATTAATTTGACCCACAACTAAGTCGAGTGCTGGTACCATTTCCATATACTGTTTCTCAAAACCTTTGGAATGCTCACATAGCTTTTCCATTCTACCGTTGGATAAGTCGAGAAAAAGTCGTCGCAAGGTTTTTCGACAGTCTTGAGATTAAAATCTACATTTCTCTCAGCCACATATTGTTTCAAACTTGCCCATACCAACTCAATTGGGTTCAAGTCGGGCTGATATGGTGGCAATCTCAGAACAGAATGACCTTATACATTTTGATAAGTCTATACAAATCAATTTTCAACATGTCATCAGTGACCTGTATGTTTTGTTGCCTTAGCCATTCTTTCATATCATCCTTCTTAGAGCACATAGTAGGACATTTGTCTTTCTGAATATTGTGGTACGGAGCGTTGTCTATAATAAACAAAACACTATTTGGTGGTAGGTAGGAAATCAGTTTATCCTGAAGCCATTTTTATAGTTACTATAGTTTATCTCACTATGATAATCACCCTACTTACTATTGGATTTAAATTTCTAATATTCAGTCATTCAGCATGCACAACAATAAACCTTTGTTCTTTGAAACTGCCCTTTCTTCAAATCTTTGAGAGGTTTATTTCCTTTTGCTTCTCGTTGCATAAAGAATTCAACATTTGCTACAACCTCCCTAATTTGTCCTGATAAAACTTTACGTTGTAATATGGATTTAAAATCCATCATAAACAAGTAAATCTCTTAGCACACCAAAGAATAAATAACGACAATTAACAGCGTAAAATTATATGTATTCAACCCACGCATTCGTAACAATACATACAGTTCACAGATAATAAGTAATAAAGTTGGTTCACTGCCTGACAATTTTTCTCCTTACTGTACGCTAACTAGTCTAGACGCGATAAGAGACTACTGCTGCGTCCGGCGACTTGAGCCGCTAGCTACTGCGCACAGAGAAGACGTGACATTATTAAAAAATTCGCATCTCTCCCTACACTTGACGAGCTGTAACTTACTATTAACAGGAAGACGTCGCGCAATGTACTGGGCTACACGACCACAACGCGCCGCAGTGCAGGTAGCAAGGCTAGATTTAGTCGTCCTACTGCTTACTAGATGGCGCGAGAGCTTCCTGTCTGCAGAACTGGCTTAAGGCACAGGGTTTTTTGCACGGTAGTCA
Organism: Acanthoscelides obtectus; assembly: GCA_963669975.1. Lineage (NCBI taxonomy): Eukaryota > Metazoa > Arthropoda > Insecta > Coleoptera > Chrysomelidae > Acanthoscelides > Acanthoscelides obtectus. The sequence goes on along the minus strand of CAVLJG010000001.1, from coordinate 6,051,899 downwards.
ACTAAACTGAATATTTACTCGATGTTTGCTAAGGGATTAGCATTCGGTAAACTTATTTATGTTTAGGAGAAATAGACAATGTTCATTAGATTCATTACTTCAAAGACGAATTCTCATTGGTTGAATTTGTGACCCGACTTAGTAAAGTTTAATCTAGCAGTCCCGTTTTTCTACAATGTATGTTTTTGTTAATTTTAGCATAATATGCGGAGGTCGTTTTGTAGTTAGAAAGGCGGTGCTCTAGAATCTTTATCAAATGTTTAAGATGTTCTCTGATTCGATGTACTCAAGAAAAGCAGCATCAAAATATCGTTGACATACTTTCTCTCAGTCTTCTCTGTTAACGGACAAAAATATTTGTTTCTCAAATATTTCTTGTGTCCCTTATACAGGGTGTCCCGAAAAAAGTGTGCAATATTCTACCAGCGGTTTCTAGAGCTTAAAATAGGAAGAAAAGTTTATATAAACTTAGGTCGACAAACGTCCCCTAAGGGCGCTACGGTCTTTTAAAGGGGTTCCCCCGAAGATGGTTTTTCCTTAATATTTCCGAAACGTGTTGAGATAAAGACATAACATTTGGTATTCTAGCCTAGTTTTTTATGCTGAATTTAAAAATATTACCAATTTTAGACAATTTTGTTTGGAAGCGTATGTTACAGGGACGGACTCAGGTTATTTTAGCCCCAACATTTTTGTGTGATTATATTTTTGAAATTCAATTTTAGAATTTGAAAATTTAGGGTTTTATACATAAAAAAGTTACTTTTATTCAATATCGATAAATTGTGCCATTTTTGAATAAAATCAATCTAAAAAATTTGTCACATGATAAGAAATGTACTGCGAACTTAAATGAATTGTTGACTATACATATGACTGCAAACAAAAGTTATTTTGATTTGTTATGACTTTTTTTCACGTTAAGCTGACATTGTTAGCAGTGTAAAATTACTAGATTAAAATCAAAAAAAGGGGAGCCCCTTTAAAAGACCGTAGCGCCCTTACGGGACGTTTGTCGACCTACGTTTATATGAACTTTTCTTCCTATTTTAAGCTCTAGAAACCGCTGGTAGAATACTGCACACCTTTTTCGGGACACCGTGTATAATGTGTTTTACATAGGAACCTCAGTTCCACTAGGCCAAACTTTGACATTTGATATAGTTTGGATGAGTAGAGCCCATATTCAGAGATGATATATGGGATAGTATGCTAATGACTGAACTCATATTATGCGCGCACAAATATCAGCATTGTGACAGCTGACTTGTACCTATCTACATGAATGGATATTTCAACATGCACGAGTCAACATGGAATACACGCGTTGATTGTCAATGGAAATTTGATAAATCATCGGTATGAGGCGGAGATTACTAATGAACAATTAAGGGCTCATTATACTGTATAAACCTATATTAACGTATCTGTCCTAATTTTATGCAGCTCGCAAAAAATCACTTATCCTTCTGACAAATTATTTTTAGAGACCAAGTAACTGCCTACAACGCAAATACAGCTTTTTTATACTAACAGAAATACTAATTATTATTTGAGTGAATCTTTTGTTTGTGCATATTTACTTTTACAAGGTGTTAAATAGATTTAGATACTACGGATACTTATTTCGCCATAGTATTCACTGTTCCCCATTTTGTAAACATTGTGTCTTATAATAAAACTTTTTTTTTATTTTTCATCATTTTCATATTTCACGGACGTAACTAAGTCTTTATTCTATGGATTACGACCCTTCAGTTTCACAAAATGAAGTATCTACCTTTTTTGGAAATTTTGAACACATGCAATGAAAAATGGGTTAATCGTTGTTCATTTTTGAGAAGTTTGTAAACACGAGCAGATACACCCACAAACTCGATTATGTAGCAATAATAACTTTTTGTCAACAACAACTCAAATCTCGTGAAAATATTCAAAACACTGTAAATTTGGAAAAAATGAGATACGCCACTCGTGTTATGGACGACGACATGTATACGCACAAGAACAACTACAATAAAGTTGGTCAAGATATAGACATAAAGAAAATCACAACTTAGAAATACAGCAGACGCTCGATAATGTAAACTAATTTAATCCAAGTGTGGTTCACATTATCGAAATATTTACATTAGCGAACGTGATTTGTATAATATTTGATTTATTAAAAGAAACGTTTAATACATACTATTTATAACACAATAAACAAATATTCTAACAGCGATAAGTATTTTTTTTAATTAGAAGAAGAATAATTAACAATTTTAGTCTGCGTAAACTTGCGCTTAGCATTGTCTTCCAATGCCTGCGCCCGTAATTTACGAAGAACTAAAATATCAGTGTATGAAACTTCTTTTCTTTCAGCCCAATTTAAAGCTTGGTTAAAAACTTGTATAGCTTGCACGTCAGTCACTACACTTCTGACTTCAATGGGATCGTTCTGATCATCCTCACTGTCCATATCCTCCTCCTTATCAGCATCATTCGTCTGCCTATCTTCGTTCCATAAATTAATATCAGCAGGAGTACAAACAATGTTGGGATTCACTGTTTTCAATAAATCAACAACATCCAATGACACACTAATAACATTATCATTATTGGATCGCAAACGTTCTCTAATTACGCTTAAGGGGACATCGTCTTCTTCATCATCTTCATTATTGGTACAAAAGAGATTGTTCCAACATTTTTGAATAGTTTGGTGGTTAAGTTCATTCCAGGCCATTTGTAAATCTAAAACAGCTTCTCGTAATGTTACTTTTTTTAAAGCTTCAGATAAGTTTTCAGGATTCTTTGATAAGACAGACGAAAGTAGAAACTTCCTATAGTATAGTTTGGTGAGTCTTATTATATTCTGGTCCATCGGTTGAATTAACGGTGTTACGTTGGGCGGCATGTACATGACGAAAACTGACCCATCCCTGCCGCTCAGTTGTTGCTCGGGAGGATGACTTGGTGCATTATCCTATAGTAACAACGCTTTTATTGGAAGCTTCTGTTGTTTTAGGAAACCTTTTACCTACAAATTGAAAACACATCTTCAAATTATGAATAGAGCATTTGTGATAATTGATTGTCATACCTGAGGGACAAAGCACCTGTGGAACCATTTCAGGAATATACTGCTAGTCATCCAAGCGGTTTTCGAACAGTCATAATCAACAGGGATATTAACATTTTTAAATGAGCGCGGATTTTTTGCTTTCCCAATTACCAGTGTCTTTATTTTGTGTGAACCATTAGCATTAGTGCAGGCTAGAAACGTTATTCGTTGTTTCTCCGGATTTCTTCCCGGGGCAGATTTTTCAAATGATGCAGCATAGGTTTTCTCTGGTAACATTTTCCAATAAAGGCCACTTTCATCTGCGTTGTAAATTTGTTCCATTATTAAATCTAGCTCGGTAATTGTTTTCATCAATTTTTCTTTGAACGGTTGCACTAATTGTGGTTGTGCTGATAATTTTTCACCAGATATAGACAGCAGTCGAATTCCATATCGTGTATTCTTTTAGTTTTTCATTTAACAGTCTCGCTCTCTGTTTAAGTGCTTCGACACTAACTTCGTCTATGATTCTCACTTTCTCACTCAACTTTAAACACTTTCTTTTATAGGATGTGGATGCCATAGTCGTAAAATATATTAACGCGTGCAATGTATTCACTTAAGTTCAAAAATGAAATACATTCGTACGTATAAACGTATCCTAAACGATAATACGACTGACCGCGTTTGTCGTGTTTTATCGCAGAGGTGAATCCCCTACACTCTACATCATAAATCGGGGACTTCCCGACGCCCGACATAAATCATCGAGGCTTCAGCATTTTACCGTCGCGCTGTTTCCGTGCGCCGAGAGTTGTTTACGTTATCGAGCGTACACATTGTTTACGTTATCGCGCGTTCCGTTTGATTCTATAGAACGAAGTTTGTGTTTACATTAGCGCAAGTTTTCATTATCCCGTGTTCACGTTATCGAGCGTCTGCTGTACATACTTTGCAAAGAAATGTCAGCTTAGGATGCCTCACCCACCTATGATGTAAGATCTATAATCGTTTGCCATAAATGTATTGTATGCATATACAGGGTGACTTCGAAGTTGAGTCATTTATTTTAACAGTGAGTAGATCTGATCAAAAGAAATGTTTTTTCCTTTACCATTTTTCTGGTAAAATTAAAGTAACAAAGTTATAGCCCTTTGGAAGTTTGAGTACCGCCCTGTCTCAATAATAATATTATGTGCTCGTGTTTGGCAACAACGGATATAATCCGCCTTATCGGTTCATCGCATCGGAAACAAAAAAGCGAAAGAATTTGGAACGATGTTTTTACAATTATTTTATTCAGTTGTATACAGTCAGTGTCAGTCGGTAACGCGTGAGTGAATAGTGGTGTCTGTTGCGTGGCTCAAACGAAATCAAAAATGACACATGTTTACGAAAATGCTGAACTTGTGGACATGATTCTTATTAACGCGGCATCACGGATTTATGCGGATCGGTTTCCCAATCGAGTGCAACCAACCCCTCGTGCCTTTCTTAATGTAGTACAAAGGGCTCGTGAATCAGGTGACTTAAGACCTCACAGGGGAGGGCATGCCGGTGCTCCAAGACCGCACGATCAAATACAGGTCCGCACTGAAATACTTGTCGGGAGGATACTTTATAAAACAAGGTAACATTTTTTTTTTATTTTTTTTTTATTTTTACACACATATTTTGGTTTATCTTCCTTCTGCAATCATTATCTGAAAATTAATGACTCAGCTTCAAAGTCACCCTGTATATGTATAACTTATTGCTCTAAGCAAAATATGACATTAAATGTATAAGAGCATTCTCGCCATGCACAACCAACTATACTAAGTGACCAAAAAAGGTAAACATCTACCTATGTTTATCCGATTTTAATAATTTAGCTGACACAGTAAATGTACGAAAAGTGGATGCTTCTTTATCACCAAACAATACACGCAAACGCCACAAAAAATTAACAGGAAAAACTTGACTATTTTATCACTTGTTGTTCATGGCAAAATAAATCGATATGTACAAAGTTCCTGAATTCTAATAAACATACCTTCTCTTGTCACTCAGTATATGTTGAAAAACAGTTGCTACTTTTCCCGAGAAATATTTTTGGAAACGGCAATATAATACAAATAGCTGTTGTGGGCTTTGTTTATCACAGAGTCCCAGCTAGCTCGAGACAGATCTTTCACAAATGTCTTACAACATGTAATGATTATTATTCATTATTTATTATCACATTCTTGCTAGATCTCTGGCTTCTATACAGAAGTAGCGATGCAAATGAGCTGATCGCCGCGTTTATTGACAATTTGCTCTACACGGCTTAGAGACACGGCAACGTAGTTTACATTGATTTCAATTATCCAATAACATCAGGGCCATTAACACGTCAAAGAATATCCTAGAGGGAGCTGGGTTTAAATTAAATAAACGGTCGTGGCTCTTGGTCTTTTTGTTGCTAGTCGAACTGTTTCAACCGGCAAGCGTTGAATGTTTGATTATACTGACAAATCACTGTACAAAAAATTTGCAAGAGACAGAGCAATAGCAGCTTTGGTCTTGACATACATACAGTTGATCAATCAGTTATACAGGGTACAAGGACTTAATGAAGACGATTTTGATCGGCGATTACAATTTTGTGAAGATATGAGTGAACGAACTATACACGATTCTAATCCCAGAATTTATCATGAGGTTCATACACAGCAGCCACAAAAAATCATTTAGTTGGTCCTTTATTCTTACCTAGAAATTTGACCGGTGAAATGAATTTGGAATTACTGGAAGACTCCATAGATCCTGCATTAACAGCCATAATTGAAAATCAGAATGATCGGCGGTACATTGCGAATAGGTTGATGTTCCAACAGAATGGTGCCCCACCACATCACGCATTACGTGTTCGACAATATTCACATCAGACGTTTCCAGATCGATGGATTGGTAGAAGAGGTGCCATTGAATGGGCCCCAAGATTGCCAAATTTATAATAAATAATAATAATAATAATAAAATGTCTTTATTAGGCACATTACATAAACTACAACATAATGTGACCTCTACGTAGGCGAAGTCTAGCTCTTGGCTACTCTACTTAACCTACCCAAATAATAAATTGAAATACTTAATGAAAGGAAACTTTGACAAGCAGCAAAAGACGCTTCAAAACAATGAGCTTGATAGCTTCCTGACATACATAATATACACACATATATTACGTAAAAAACTAACTTTTCCACAATTACTACAATGACAAATAAATCTGTTTCACATGCGTACGAAATCTGTTTACTGGCCAAACCTTTATATTGTCATCTAATTCGTTATAAATCAGGATAGCATTGTAAGTGTATGAACTACGAAATAAAGTTGTTTTATACATAGGGATCTCTAGTCTTTTTTTGTGTCTGAAATCAATGTCTGGATTATTTCGTCTGAAAACAAATTTCTCATAAAGATACAAGGGGGATCGAGAAGATATGATCTTATGTGTAAACACTGCTATATGGTACTTGCAAGCATTTTCTATACACATATCCAACCAAGCTGAAATCTCTTTAAGGAAACATGATCATACTTCTTGAGATTAAATACAAATCGACAACAAGTATTTTGGAGTTTTTGGAGTCTTGCTTTTGTGATAGAATCAAGACAATGATAGAACACAGTGCTACAGTAAAATAAACTTGGAAGTATAATTGCCTCACATAACTTTTTTGTGATGTTGAAGTCACATCTGACTACATTATGATCTGACAAATTTGGAACAGGTGCAGAGCTAGTTGAAATTAATGATTCAGCTAAGTTATTTGTTGTACAAATGACATCTATGGAGGTTGCCGTGGTTAAAGTTATCCTAGTTGGTTGGGTGATGTGAGATACCATATCGTATCACGTAATGCAATCTAGAAAAGAATGGTCAGTAAGATGATCAACGTTTATGTCACCCAGCAAGCATATATTATCATACTGAGGAGACACAAATGAGATAAAGTTGTCTATATGATCAATAAAACTTGATAATCTGCTCGAAGGAGCTCTGTAGATAACACAAACCATAATTTTTAGATTATTCAACACTATTTCAGCACAAACCTGCTCCATACCATCTGGACATAAAAAATCTTGCAATACCAGCTTACCTCTCAGTGAATCGCTTAAATAAACACCAACTCCTCCTCCACGTCCTACTCGATCAGTATGGAAAAAAGTGTACTCAGGAATATTTACTATATCTGTAAAATCATTATTAATCCATGTTTCGGAGATACTCATAATATCATAGTTATCAGTAGTCAACAAATCTACAAAGGAATCAAAGCCAGCAAACGGAGATCTTACATTCAGGTGTCCAACAACAAAATGGTTATAAGTTTTTGTGCAATTATTCATAAGCAATCTGCATTTTCAAGTTATCGATCTTCATTTTGTAATAACTGCAAGAGGTATCACTTGCAACATGCTTTGTACACCAGTTAGTTTTATATCTATGATTATGAAACTTACAGTTGGGACAACAAGAATCATCAGCTTTACAATCTCTAAATTCATGATTACCTGAGCACTTAGAACAGACAACATTCTTGCTTCGGCAATCTTTCTTACCATGACCAAATTTACAACATTTGTAACAACGTAGCAAATATAAATTTTCCCTCACAGTACATCTCACCCAGCCGATAAAAACAAACCCTTTGCTACTAAGTAAATTGAACACAGAAGGAACCACCTCGATAACAACATTTTTTGTATATTTAACCTCATAGCAACTAATTATTTTTATATCATCTGAATTAACACCTAAATTGTTATTGAATGTTAAGTCGTCAACAAAACTATCAACAAATTCAAGTTTACCTGGACCAGGATTTTTGAAATAGTCGTTAGGTACAGCTTGTATCAACATTCTAGGAAACATTTTGGTAGGCTCACAAACATCGAACTTACTTCCTAAATCAGATTTTAGAGAATCTTTTAGAGTCTCTACATCTTTTTTAGTATTACAGCTGATCATCAGACCATTTTTGATGAGTTTAGTCTTGTTGATTTTGACATTAAGAGCACCGGGCGAATAACGAGATTTAAAATCATTTTCGACAGTTTTGTACGAAGTAGAACGATCTGCAGGCTTAATCAACAAATATGAATGGTCCACTATTTTCACGATAGCACTGTACGAAATACAATCTTTGTTTTTGCTGCTGTTGCCTACTGGCTGACTTAAAAATTTATCTCCAAGGTCACTTATGAGTTTTTTCTGAATTTCCACAATATAACCTCCCTCGTTTGCGATTTTATCGATCAAATTTTTTTCTCTTACCAGGCACTCAATTTCTTTTTCCAATACAGCTAAATCATATAGCATACTAGCACTGCTCCTTGACGCCCGTGAACCAGACACCATTCTAACTTCAGACTTTTCAGGTTTTCGATTAAATACTGCATCCCCAAAATCTGCCATTTTCAGTTTGCCATTTATCATTGGAAGACAATCGCTGCCGAACCATTTGATTCCCGCACAATCACGCTTAACTTTAGCTAATTTGTCGTCGACCTCAGCACAATGATGATGAAACAACTTTTTGCAAAAATCGCAAGAAATATTCTTGGTATTCACAATGAAATTATCTGAGCATCGAGCACACGCCTATATGCTGGACGCCATCTTTTTCCTCCTAATTATCACCTTTGGATTTATTTATGTGCGATCATTTAAAAAGCAAAATCTATGCTACTCAGCCAAACTTGTGTCCCCATCGAAAACAAAATCGACGGGTCTGAGCGTTTTTCCAAAAAAAAAAACTGATCTGCCAGTAAATGCGTCCGTTTCGTTTTCGATGCGCCACCCTGTATATACTGAGTAACAAACAAAAAGGTAAAACCTACGTGTGTTTATTAGAATTCAAGAATTTTCTGCATATTGATTTATCTTGCCATGAACAATAAGTGATAAAATGGTCAGGTTTTTCTGTTTAGTTTTTGTTGTGGCTGCTTGTATTGTTTGGTGATAAAGAAGCATTCAGTTTTCGTAAAAAAATATTAAATGCACTGGTATGATTTCTTTTATGAAAAAGTACCTAAATGATGTCTAAACAAGCTCGTGAAAACCGTATCTCGATATCTTGTTCCTAAAATTTAGGACAAAGATAGTTTTATACGGGAATTTCTACAGTTTCTTTTTATTATTGTTAAATTGTGGCCCTAAAAAGGACCGATATAAAAATGAAAGGGCTCTATGCATTTCTGAGCTTTTCATGTACAGACTAAACTGCAGCTTCAGTTTCGACTTTCGGTATGTTACTACGGTTTTTCATATCTTCTCTGGTTGTAAGTTACATCTGAAACGTATTTAACCATCCCGATAAATAAAAATCAAGGCAAGTTAAGTCTGGTGATCGCGAAGGCCATGAAAGTAAACTCCTTTTCCATTCCAACGCTGTCGAAATACTCATTTTCAAAACGTCTACGCCAGAAGGCGTGCGAAATGAAAACATCGATTATTCTATGCCTATGTGTATCTAAAGAAATAAGAAACGTTCATTTCGTTAAGCATGAATCGAGACACAGAAGCTTTGCCTTTCAAACCCGCGGTATTTATACCTTAGACGTATCATCAGACAGTGATCTATTATTGGAAAACCCTGCCTTGTGGTATAATGCCGACATAAAAGGTTTTCGTTCTTTAGAATACTTATCGATGGTATAACACGGCCTCATTTCGAATTTCCACGAACTCCACCGGGGGTATTTTATTGGAAACATTGAATTTGCGAGATCAAAGCACGCGTCCACAAAAGCAGGGAAACGAAAAGGAAAGCTTTGAAGGGATTAGAATATAAAAGTCGCTCTTAATGTGGCGCGGCAGTCGAAAATTCCAGGAGAATATTCACGCTTTAAGCAATGGGTTGGAAAAGGACGTCATTTATGAGATTTTGGTGATTTTTTTTTATGGGAGCGTCACCGACTTAGCAGAAAGTTTACACATCATCAAGAACTGACTTTCTGCGGCGTTGTGATCGTGAAAATAAGTCTTTCGAACAAAGCGGCATGTCTGCCTTCGGAATATCTAAAGCTTCTCTGCGCGAGCCTATGTAACTGTTACACCGATTTTAAAGAAACGTTAGAACAGAGTTCCCCAAACTTTTTTGTGTCGTAGACCCCTTGCCATATTTTTCCGTGTTGGGTAGACCCCCTACTTACCTGATATTGATTTCCTGTAAATTTCTAACTGTAGTGAAGTTTAGTGTTAAAAACACATGTTAATTCATGCATTTATTAATTGAATTTAAATTAAAACTACTCAAAATAAAATTTTGTATCTGTTATGTAAAATATACGTAACATTAAATAAATAGGTGTCTGACCAATAAGTGCCCGTATTGGGAATAAGTGCCCGCATTGAAAAAAAAAAATAAGAGGAATAAAATGAAAAAAGTGAAAAATCATAAAAAAAAAGTGTTTTACTTAAAATAGTACAATAAGCGAGTTCGTTTATTAATTATAACATAAACGTACGTTTTACAATAATTTTACTGTTATTTTGATTAAATTCCGCTTCTTATACGTTTAAGTTGTCTAAAAATAGGTCAAAAATTGACGAATTCTAGTGTGTACCTATACTTGAATTTTCAGAATAATTTAAAAAAAAAATATTTTGTATAAAGGGGGGTTCTTTAAAAAAATCAATGCGGGCACTTATTCCCAATGCGGGCATTTATTGGTCAGACACCAATAAACATTAAATAAACTATAAATAAAATAACATAGGCAATAAGTCAATATTTTTAGTGAAAAGGATGAACCTGTTGCTTTAATAACACTGATGAACAGCCAAAAAATATCCTAAATAAAATCAACAAAATATTACTATTTTTAATGTGCTAAAAACGGAATAAAACTTATTTTTTCAATATTAGTTCAAGTTTTAGAGATACGGTAATTATATGTGTTCCTGCTGTGACAGTGTTAATATACTGTAATTCACAAGAATGCACGTGCTACATTTTTATATTCGGCAAGGAAATATGATGTAATAGGCATGATTGTGTTACGTTATACATACGTGTACATTATATTGTTTTATATTAGCCATTTTTTCCTCAGTTGGCTGACAGCGTTCATGCAAGATGTCTCGAAAGTGTGTAAACAATCCAGATCAGTTTTGTTACGTGTGTGGTGATGTGACTTTTGCGTCTCAGAGACGGTCTATTACTCCACTAATAACAAAGGCATATCAGCTTTATTTCGGTTGTAAACTAGGTGACCAAGACAAACAGTGGGCACCCCACATCTGCTGTAATACCTGTGCTTCAAGTCTGAGGAGCTGGTTAAATGGCAAAAAACAGTCCCAATGGTTTGGAGAGAGCCTACAAATCATATTACTGATTGTTACTTTTGCATGGTACCTTGGGTTGGACAAGCCACAGATATGTCCAAGAAAAAAAAATCGGTTATTAACTACCCAAACATACCATCTGCGATGAGACCTGTGCCTCACAGTGACGAAAATCCTATTCCAAAACCCACAGAATCCTACACTTGCGAATCAGAAAACGAATCAGATCATGGCGATCGAGTGATTCGTCAGGAAGAAGATATGCCATCAACGTCAAGAGATCCTGATTTTATACCGAGCACGTCATGCCACCAACCGCACAAAATAACACAGTCAGAATTAAATGATCTTGTAAGAGATTTAGAACTTCCAAAATGTAAGGCAGAGTTACTTGGATCAAGACTGCAGCAGTGGAACTTGTTAGAAGACGATGTTTCGGTATGTGATTTTCGTAAACGCCACAAAGACTTAGAACCATTTTTCAATATGGAGAATAACTTGGTTTTCTGCAGTAACATTAACGGCTTACTGGCGGCTTTAAATATAAACTATAACCCAGAAGAATGGAAATTGTTTATAGACAGTTCAACATTGAGTTTAAAGGCAGTGTTATTGCATATTGGAAATATTATACCATCTCTTCCTGTAGGGTATGCAGTTCACATGAAAGAATCATATGACAATATTGACATGCATAAAATACGATGAGCACCAATGGCATATTTGTGGCGATTTGAAAGTTGTTGCACTTTTACTTGGGCTGCAGCTAGGCTACACAAAGTTTTGCTGTTTTTTGTGTGAATGGGACAGTCGGGCAAAGGCACTTCATTACACCAGACAAAACTGGCCTGTTCGTCAATTCCTAGAGCCAGGTCAAAAAAATGTACATCATATGCCATTAGTAGATTCGAAAAAAATTGTATTACCACCACTGCATATCAAGGAAAAACTTTGTCAAGGCATTAGATAGAGATGGTTCAGCTTTTCAATACCTGCGTCAGAAATTTCCAAGACTAAGTGAGGCAAAGGTTAAAGAAGGTATTTTTGTTGGGCCACAGATTCGAAATATTTTGAAAGATACACAGTTTGAAAACACTTTAACAGGTATTGAAAAAACTGCTTGGAATGATTTCCGTCTGGTGGTCACTAATTTCTTGGGAAATAGAAAAGCTGACAACTATAAAACCCTTGTCAAAAATATGCTGTCATCGTATCAAAAGATGGGCAGTAATATGTCTCTTAAGATACATTTCCTACACTCACACCTGGACTTTTTTCCAGACAATTACGGAGCCGTAAGTGACGAGCACGGCGAACGTTTTCATCAGGATATTTCAACAATGGAAAAAAGGTACCAGGGAAAGTGGAATCCTTCCATGCTTGCAGACTACTGTTGGATTCTTGGTAGAGATGCTCCAGAAACGATCCATAAAAGAACAGCAAAAAGACAGCGCATATAGTGATTCTTATAAGTATATGAATCTTGTTACTTTTTTTTAATATATCCTTAAAAATAAAAAGTTTTTTTTCTAAACCGCAACTAATTTTTTTATTTCATTGTCATTTTTGGATTCAGCGCCCCAAAATTAACAAAGAAGTGCACTTTGCCCACAAGATACAATTAAAAAACTAAAATTTGTTGTCCAGTGTTATTTTTCCCAGTGTTATTTACTTTATACACATCTGGAAAATAATAGTATGGATTTTTGTCACTCTGCAGCTAAATCCGCGAACTTAATTCGCCACAACGTGCTAATACAGAATTGCAAGAGACAATAATTGCATAAAAGATAGACCGCTAACGAGAGGATTTGTCTTGTTATTACTGCCGGTTACCTTAATAATTTATAAGTCACTAGTATTCCTAATTTACCTCTCCGGCTGCGTAGCGGAAATTTGCATTTGCTTTAGCCTCCGGGCTGCGCTTTGAAATCTCGAAAAACCAGTGGCACGTGAAATCCAACGTAATTGTTCGCTTTCTTTATTAAAAAATCCTCAAATTGACGCTCAATTACTTTTCAAGGAAGGCGATCTGCTTTAATTATGTTGAAGTCTGCTGTAAGTAGTTCCGGGTCAAAACTCTGGTAAATTTAGCTTTAACTAATGCAGGAGTTATAAGATCGATGCAGAGAGATCGCTTTTTAAAAGAGTTTATTTTTCAAAAAGGCAAAAACACAATATTGTTGGGATGTTAACAGTATAAAAGCTTACATCTGACTGACTGTAAAATGTATTGACATCAATAAAGTAAACTCTAGGTCTAGTACCATGGTCGGCATTATTCCTAGCATGTCAGCAGAAACGCTTGACAAAGGAAGGTAATCAGACTACAACAGTACAGATAAAGGATGTCAAGATAGGGTAAAAGATGGGGTTCTAGAACTTCGTGGATATTACGCTGCGCGTTCATGTTACCTCTGATGAAGATTAAAGGTGACCTGGAACCATAAGCTATAGCACCCCAAACCATAACTCCAACAGTGTGACGAACATTTCTTTCAACAAAAAACTGTGGATTCCTCCTTTCACCACGTCGCCTTCTAACCCTTACACTGACGTAATCGCCTTGAGTGGTGCAGACAACGGTCACCCTGGGATCAGGAATGGAACAGTTGTCTTTAGTGACGAGTCTCGATTTTGTTTAGGCATGCACGATGGTCGTGCCAGGGTTAGAAGGCGACGTGGTGAAAGGAGGAATCCACATAGGAGATTGCTCAATTTGCAACGTCCTCATCAGACTCTAGAAGCACTTCGAGAGGAGTTGGTGATTGCCTGGAATGAGATACCACAGGAGGACATTGACCACCTGATCAGAAGCATGCCTAGGCGCGTTGGAGAATGCGTAGCACATCAGGGTGCATCCACACATTATTAAAGGTCAAAGGGCTTTAAAGCAGTGCAATCATTTTGAAATATTTTTATCATTTACTTATTATGCTTCATTAAGTACTTATACAAAATTTTATTAAAATAAAACCATTTAAACTGGGTGTTCGGATTTATATGTCAGTTAGTATGTTATACATAAATGGTGATCCCTCAAAGAAAGTTTATCTACATTTTTTAGTAAGTTTATCAGGCCATGATTAGGTAAGAGGTCCAGAGCTAACCTGGCTTGAACCAATTTTAAAAGATCTGTATAGCAGGGAACACGGTGACAACGGAAGAAAGGAGCACAGCTGTGCACATAGTGAATTTCAAGTTTGAAATCATTTTTCATTTATGGACAAACGGACTGGCTTTGGTCCATTGTGGACATTCAAAGAGCCCTTTGTCCATTAAATTTTTTCATTTTTTTACCAAGCTATTAATATTTGCTGAGCCTTGTTACTATAGCAAACCGTTGATAATAAAATACGTTTTGTCATGTGTTACTCGTTTTTCAAATGTTAGCAATAAGCTTACAGCAGTTTTTTCCCTTTCCTGTAAAAAGTCTAAAATGGACAATGTGCGATTAGAAAGTCTGCTCCTCACTTAATCTTTGTGGCTGCTGTATATGAACTTCATGATAAATTCCGGGATTAGAATCGGACCAATATCGGCAGTTATGACGATTTACTACGCCATTTAAGAAGAGGGAATATTCGTCGGAAAAGCAAGTGTTGAATAGAAAATGCAGGGTACTTAACGTAGGATCTACATAAACTTGCCCGAAAACCACCACTTCTATTGCTTCGTTCCTTATGGGATTTTCAATGTTGCGTTTTTTATTGGCGACTGACCCAGTTTCCCGTAATTTAGCTACAAGTCCTAGAACATATTTTCAATGCACGTACCTGTTCTGATGTCGCTCATTAAATATTTCTGCTGTTCTATTGGCGCATTGATTATTTCCGAAATATATTTCGATAATTTCAGCTCTTTCTGCTGTGGAATATACCATGGTTAATTTATGTAATAAAGCGTTACAAGTTACTTTAGCAACAAAGTTTGGTCAAATCAATCGCAAACTATCTACTAAATTCCTATTTAAAATAAGTACGAGATATTTCCTTATCTTTCTTCAAGAAATAACTTTTTTGTCACAAAAAACGCTCCAATAGCTATTTTCAACAACGAAATGATAAACAAACGATGGGCGTAGTGAAGAAAAGCAAGTCAATTCTTTTAGTCAAATTTCTTCTGCAAGTAGTACAAACTAATCTGATGTCTACTTTAAGCTTTAAATCAATAAATCTTCAAAACTACTGAACTGAAGCTCATATATTTTACATCATTTTAAAGGTAATTGAAAGACCTTTAAAATAAGATATCACTCGACCCCCCTTTCCATTTAAGATTTTAGGGTTGTGTCACCCCCGCCCAGGGAGGGATTTTTTACCAAACTTGTGTCCCCCTCGAAAACAAAATCGACGGGTCTGAGCGTTTTTCCAAAAAAAAACTGAGCTGCCAGTAAATGCGTCTGTTTCGTTTTCAGTGCGCCACCCTGTATAATACTGTATACACGTAAGGTCAAAAAGAGGTCTAATAAATAGATACGAATTGAAGAATTATTTGTTCTTTCCTCAATATGAACTATAAGCTAAATAAGTAAAGCTTTTGGTAATGCAAAGACGAAAAAGCTCTGTAGATCTTGAAAAATAAAATTTCAAATTGATCCTCGCTTCCTATGATAATATGTTATAAATAGCACCAACAACGAACTTTATAATATGTATTTTGTTTTTGCAAACATATTTCAAGTCAACCGTGTCTGCCTCGCTGTAAAACGAACTTGTTTTCATAAAGCAAATATGTACAATGGAATTTGCCTGCATAACCACGAAATAGTTACATATTGCCGCAGTCGCCTGCTCTCGCCCAAGGACCCCCAACTATCTTTATTACAGATTATTTCACTTAGATTCGTCCATGACCTCTGCGACGCTGTTTTTATGAACTTATTTCTTGGCGTCGTATTTTTTTTTAAACATTTCCGATACGTCCTTTCTCGAAGTAACGTGGTATGCACCGGTATAAACCGGTCTATATACAGGGTGGCCCATCCATGCGTGGACGGAATATTACTCATAAACAAATACATTTTGGAAAAATCTATTCATGGCATGTTATACATGACATTTGAGAGCACATTTCTAAAATATTGGCAATTATACAGGGTGTTCCAATTTCGACCTACATATCAAAGATGTGATTTTTTAAATGGAATGCCTCCAATTTTATTGCATATTTGGGTAAACCAATTCAAAAAAAGAAGATTGGTATAACATACTATGAGGTTTTGGTAATTAGGTACTGAGATGTAAGGTGTTTTGTCCACTTCGGCAACCCCTCAATCCGCCATTTTGAAATTTGGAGTGCTGAATCTTGTATCAGAAAAAACTTACACACCTCAGCTTTCATCATATTCATTACTTTTTCGAATCTTCATTTTTGCTCATACAGGGTGGTCAAAAACGCGAATTGTACTTTTTCTCAAAAATTTCAAATGCATCACCGTGTATATTTGTACAAGTTTGGATTCAATTTTGTATAAGCTTTTTTTAGGTATATGATTTGATTCAGATAAAATCAC
Source organism: Acanthoscelides obtectus (assembly GCA_963669975.1). Taxonomy (NCBI): domain Eukaryota; kingdom Metazoa; phylum Arthropoda; class Insecta; order Coleoptera; family Chrysomelidae; genus Acanthoscelides; species Acanthoscelides obtectus. The sequence goes on along the minus strand of CAVLJG010000001.1, from coordinate 6,035,012 downwards.
TAGATTTTGAGTTATTAAGCTTTTAATACACCAAAATTAAGGAAAAAAGCAAATCATCCATGGAAACAAAGGACAAACAGTGGGCTAGTTCCATATTGCCACTAAGAGTACAGATTTGACGTAAAAACTAATAACAATCAGAACACTATGAATCAGCTTCAAGCGTAATAGAGAAAAACAACTAGAACAACAACATAAACAAACAACTATCAGTATTCTAGACTTAATCTACAAAAACTGCTTGAAAATATCTCCACCATGTTGAATACCCAGCCGGAGTATTTGGATAAGGGACCGTTGCGCATCCCTCAGCATGAGTTCCCTTATGTTCAGAAAAGCATCCTTAATCATTTCCTTCATATTTTCCGGGCTAGATGGTGGATATCTATAAACCTCTTGCTTAAAGAATCCCCATAGAAAGAAGTCCATCGGTGTCTTATCTGGTGAAAAATCACAACTTTGATATGTAATTCGAAATTGGGATACCCTGTATAATGGCCAATATTGTAGAAATGTGACCTCAACTGTTATGTATAACATCCCATAAATAGATTTTCCCTAAATGTATTTGTCTATGGGTAATATTCCGTCCACACTTGGATGGGCCACGCTGTATATATATATATACGACTAGAACAAAGTTTGTAAACTTTATCTGAAGTCACTAGAAATAGCATAAAAACCTTTGGTCGGCGCGTCCTTTGTAATTTCATGACGTATCATAGGCGTGCGGTCATTTATTTAGAACGATAATAATAATGTTTTTATATCACAATAAATGGATTTTACTATCTTCTTATTTTTTTGATTTGGGATAAAAAATACTTATATTGGGAGTTTAATTTATGTTGACTGAAAGTTAAGAAATGGAAAAATTACAGAATTCCAACGTTTGACATAGGCAAATATTTACATAGTAGGTAGGTATATAAAAAGGTATATAAAGACTTACACATTATAGGTTTTTATATATCATCCTCGCCTTTGGAGCTGTCGCTAGAGTCATCTTGTAGAGGAATTACAACGGGATTTACAGGAGGCAAAACACAATATTCATTTTCTTTTTCAATAATATGCCTAGAACACTGCTTCCATAGGTCTGTGGCAGCAATATGAGATACTGCATCTCTTATTGTGGCCAATAGCGATTCACTTAATTGAGGGGTATGATTATGTTTTCTTACTTTTTTTTTAAAGCAGCCCAGACCAACTCAAACGGGTTAAAAATGCAGTAATAGGGAGGTAGACGTAATACTTCATGGCCATTTTGCTGAAGCAGATTGTCAACAACATACTCTTTTTCAAATTTTTATCTTTTAATAAGATACAATAATATGGCGTTGGTTGATTTTTGTGGTATTTCCATTCCCTTATCCTTCATAAAATCAATAATGTCTTGTTTTTTTGTGCCTGTATTCGGAATTTTGTTATTCTGTCGGGAATGGTATGGCGCATTGTCCATAATAATCACTGAATTTGGGGAAATGTTTGGTATTAACTGCTGCTCTATCCACTTTTCAAATGAGTCGGAGGTCATGTCCTCATGATAGTCGGCACATGATTCTTTGATATTTTTGGCAGATAACAGCAAGGCATTAGGTATAAATCCATTTTCACTGCCAGCATGGAGAATAATGATTCGTTTTCCACGGTTGCATGGTGCATTTAAAATGCACTTGTTGCTGTCGTCAACCCAGCCGTACTGCACAGCAGCATGGGTATCATACCACGTTTCATCCAGGTAAATCAGATTTCTTTTCTGCTCTCTATAGATTTTAACTGTGTGCAAAAATTCTTGGCGCAATTCAACGATTCGAGACGACTCCATAATCACCATTCTTTTATCTAATTTTTTGTATTGAAAACCACACAGTTTTACAATACAGTGCAGTGAGTCTAAGCATTTGTAATTATAAAAATCTTCAGGATAATCGTTTAATTTAAAAATCCGTATATTGTCCGACGAATATCTTCCTGAAAACCCACGTCTATTCTTTTTAATTTTTGCCCTATGCGCTTTCTGTGGAAGGAATGGTTGACTACATCTCCCCTTTTTATAACCCGATAAATGGTAGACCGACTAATTTTTGTCAGGATACAAATTCTGTTTAAAATTTGATTTTGCGAGGAATCTGGATTTTCGTTTTTCAGACAATCATACATATTTAGGATTACTCTTTGGGTCTGTTCCTCTAAATCTTTATTAAAGAATTCTGCCTGCACAGGTTCATCAACCATCTCCTCGTGGCTTGGAGCATTTTCCCAAGGTCTCCAAAGAGCCATATTTAGGACACACAAGAACAATCAACACAGCAATTAAATCAACAAGTAGTATTCAAAAGTCAAAAACACACAAACTAATAAAATCTATGAAAAAACACGGACAGACTAAAGAAAACACGTTTATTCACCGCTACACGGCACTGGCTAAACTGTTTCAATTTTCAGTAGCCACCTGCAGTTGTTCGGAGCTCTGAAATACATGCTTTCTCATTGGCTATGTCCACGCATAGGCGTGCTTTACTCCACGTGGACCGGTGAAACTGCCTTTGATCTTATACGGGGGATATTTGCTGCGAAATTTGTCGATTTTTGCAGCAACAGAGCGTGTTAAATATAGATATATAAAACGCACCCTGTATTTCACACTGTTTCAAGTGACTTCAGATAAAGTATACAATGATGAATTAGGCTGCGAACACGCCAAGCTAGCGTGAAATGCATTTTTGGAATCGAACGGTATACAATTCTCTACAGCCACGACAATTTAGTCTCTGTCTATATGAGCCTTATTTACCACTAGACCAGGGTAATGCATGAAAGAACCAAGACAGATAACACCAGATACAGCAAATCAGGTGCCGTTTTATATATAATGACAAAATATGTACAAAGCCTGCAAATCATTCGATGGGGTACTTTAGTGATAAATCGATAAACATCCGAATTTGCGGATTACGTATTTCGCTTGTGTGCAAAACACAGTAGCTCATATCTATGATGTGGGTCTTATAACAGACAAAAAAACCTTCAATGGCGGATATAGAGGGCGAATAGGACGATCTGGTGCTCAGAAAATCAAATTTTGCATCGATTTGAATACAGGCCATAATAGCTTCTGGATTCGATCCACAATTTATATTCAAGATCCGCCAAAAGTTTCAGAAAAAAACAACACTATTATTCAACCTATCAGAAATTTTTATTGGATATTGGGCCTTGAAAAATCGCGCAACTGTAGATCGAATTCTGAAGCCATTGTTGCTTATTTAAACATGTGCAAATTTTAATGACTTACAACCATTTTCTAAGCAAAAATACCAACGTTTTACAATCGCTGTATAGAGGTGCTTTTTTTATCTGATACTCGTACAATATGCACAACTGGGGTTTTTATGAAGGCAAACAAAAACGTTGAAAAATCCGCAGAGTCCGCACAAAATATACAGAAAATGGATACCTGTGGATTGTGGGATGTATTTCTCACATTTTTGAATAAAAGTGACAGAGTAAGTTAATATTGGAATTAGATACAGGGTTTGTCCTGAGAGTAATAGGACTGAGTCGATTTAAAAAAATTTATTGAGCCAATCGTTACAATTCTTTAAAAACTTTCAAAACAGCCTTGAGAGCCGCGGTGCATGCTGCTAAGAACGCCCTCTACCGAATCCAGTCATGAAAATGAGTTATATTACTTTCCGGACAAGCCCTGTATATCAATGACTGTCAAACACATGGGGTTGCTGTGATTTCAATTTTGTTGGAGAACACTGAATATCAATATGAAACTTGTTGAATAATCGCAGTGCCAATGTCTTATTCACCTAATTGCATTTCCTACCATTTCCGAATCTGTGCAATAGAAAAAAAGGAATGTTTCAGGTTCAATCAAATGGAATCCAAACCTGACTATGAATGTTCACGTACAGTATATCGTAAATATCAAACTTCGGAAAACGCATCAATTGATGCGTCAAGCATGTGTGAGTATTACCAGGATCGGAAACTTCCTGATCACAGAATGTCTTTCACCCATGCCAAAGATGCAACGCTTACAAACCCCGACTCAAAACATTCGACCTCTCAAAAAAAATGGGCAGGAGTCTATGAAACGTAGAGAAACGAAGACTGAAGATTTTATACTAAGTGACATATAAATCCGAACACCCAGTTCAGATGGTTTTATTTTAATAAAATTTTGTATAAGTACTTAATGAAGCATAATAAGTAAATGATAAAAATTTCAAAATGATTGCACTGCTTTAAAGCTCTTTGACCTTTAATAATGTGTGGATGCACCCTGATGTGCTACGCATTCTCCAACGCATCTAGGCATGATTCTGATCAGGTAGTCAATGTCCTCCTGTGGTATCTGATTCCAGGCAACCACCAACTCCTCTCGAAGTGCTTCTAGAGTCTGAGGAGGACGTTGCAAATTGAGCAATCTCCTACCCATCATATCCCACACGTACTCAATTAGGGATAAGTCGAGAGATCTTGGTGGCCATGGTAACAATGTGACATCATTATGTTGAAAGAAGTCTATTGTGACTCTTGCTACATGTGGTCGGGCATTATCTTGTTGGAAAGTTGGATCTGCCAGGGTGTCAAGATAGGGTAAAAGATGGGGTTCTAGAACTTCGTGGATATAACGTTGCGCGTTCTTGTTACCTCTGATGAAGATTAAAGGTGACCTGGAACCATAAGCTATAGCAGCCCAAACCATAACTCCAACAGTGTGATGAACATGTCTTTCAACAAAAAACTGTGGATTCCTCCTTTCACCACGTCGCCTTCTAACCCTGGCACGACCATCGTGCATGCCTAAACAAAATCGAGACTCGTCACTAAAGACAATACTGTTCCATTCCTGATCCCAGAGTGACCGTTGTCTGCACTACTCAAGGCGATTACGTCGGTGTTCTCGAGTTAAAGGGAGGGCCCAGTGTGGCCGGTATGAAAACAAGCCAAAACTTCTCATTCGTCGGTAAACACTTCGCATGCCAATAGGTCTTCCGTGTTCTGCAAACCATTCATTTGCAATGGACCTGGTAGTGGAGAAACGGTTCCTTAAGGCCAATAATCTTAGGCGGCGATCTTCACGGTCTGTTGTTCTACGGCGGCGTCCAGTGCCCCTTGCTCTTTGCGTACGGCCTTCTCGAAGCCATACCTGACAACACCTAACCACAGTGTCTACACTTCTTTGCACTCTAACTGCAATTGCTCGAAAAGAAAGTCCAGCTTCCCGAAGTCCCACTATACGGCCCCTAGCAAACTCACTAAGTTGACGGAATCGTACAGGTCTCCTAGGCATCGTAACCGATCGTAAAGGATGTCAAGAACCAAAATTCGCCAACGTTGATGCTTTACTGCGTCTGAAATATTCATTTTTAGAGCGTTAGTGAATTAAAAAAAAGCAGTATAAAAACCGGAATGTCCAACTGATAAGGCATTTAAACTGGGTGTTCGGATTTATATGTCAGTATATTTTCCGTTACTTTTTCTATTGCAACTGCAAAAAAGTTTTTTCTGACATTAGCACATCAGTGTCAAAATTGCATCAAAACCTTGTGTCTCATTTTCGAAAAGACCAGGCACAAAACATATGGAAAATGCTTCCCAGACGAGTTTTCCTAAAATTCAGTATGATATATTTCTTGCTTTCCAGAACAAATTTATGGTGAATGTACCGATTGTAGTTATCAGACCAAATACTCAAACAATTGTCATCCTGAAAAAAAGATTTCATTAAAAAACCTAGCAGGAAGGTATTTGGAAGTGTCTTGTTGATTTGGACTATGCACTTTAGAAGGTCGAATCACGAAAAATGCAAATGCAGCACTGGTAGTTGAAGACAGCAGCGGTGGCCGCAGTAGTAGACTCTTCGGTCTCCTGATCAGCCGCCGTGCGCTGTGCGGGTTCGAGTCCCGTCCCAGGAGAAATGTTTCTCTTGGCCATGGATGTTGTGATTGTCCGTAGGTGGTAGATGGTCTCTGACTGTCGAACGCGGAGGTACCACCCGGCGGTTCTCGTAGGCGGAGCCAGAATGTGTGCATGTTGCATGCACACGTGTTCCCTCGCCAGAGCCCGTGTGGCGTCCCCCCTTTCCCATGTATCCCCCATAGCCCCGCGGTACCCGATGGGTGCTTAGGCCTTAGGTCTTCGTGGTAGTTGAAGTATAAAAAAAAAAAAAAAGACTGCTTGACAGGCAACATCGGCGGTCAAAGCAAATGAACTCCGTCATCTGAATGGCAGATACAAATAGATTAAAGTCATTGTCTAATTGATTATATCATTAGTTTTGTTTGTACTTTGGATCCGAAACGTCAACTAGTCCATTCAACAGAGTGCTTTCATTTATTGGTCGGTGTAAAGTAGAATTATAAGTTGCAACAACTTAAAGCAACGTTCACACTTGTGCGCTTTACGTTTCATCTTCAAAATGAATATTACCTTGATTTGACCTTGTCTATGTCATAATCAAAGACAAAGAAACAATCACGACATTTGTGTGCCCTTGAGAACCGAACTGACCTATTGAGTTCTCTGAAGTCTCGAACAACTCGTGCCAGATCCATTAAAGAAATAATATCTGAGAAACTTCAATCAGTACATTCACCATTTTTTGAAATCTGGCAAACTTTCTGCCTCTATTTCTCAGAAACTAATCATAGGATTGCTTTGGTTCCACGAGAACTTTGGTTCTGGAAGGTGGGAAATATATCATACCGAATTTTTTGACAAATCGTGTGGGATTCACTTTTTATATGTTTTATGCAGGGTCCTTTATTTTTTGTCGCTTTGCAACTAAGAGGCATGATTAAATTTCTGCTGGTTTTGTTGGAGATGGAGATGTTGCAGATATTTGCATTCGGATTTTCAACTGTGGAGCAACAGCATGTACTAAGCTTTTCTGTAGCTTTACGTTGACGTATCCTGTCAAGGACAGACAACATTACGTTTTTAAGCTAAATGGACATTTAGTAACATAAGGGCAATATAAAAACTGCTTCCAATTGAACAATTTGTACATTATCGAGCATGCTTATTCATTGACTGATTAGTGATGCTACGCACTAAATCACATTATACATAATATAGTCGAAAATACGGCCGTCCAAACATTACGTCGGTCAATTTGAATAATGGGTGCATGCTTTCGAATATTTAACTGCCGAGTTCCAAACATTTTCCAGAATAATAATAATTTTAATAGAAACAATCGTGAATACATTGTTGACTTCGATCGGATTAAATGTTTGTGAGCGCCGTTTGTTGAATACAAAATGCCTTTCAAATTCCACATCTACATATACTAAGTGACACATAAATCCGAACACCCAGTTTAAATGGTTTTATTTTAATAAAATTTTGTATAAGTACTTAATGAAGCATAATAAGTAAATGATAAAAATTTCAAAATGGCTGCACTGCTTTAAAGCCCTTTGACCTTTAATAATGTGTGGATGCACCCTGATGTGCCACGCATTCTCCAACGCGGCTAGGCATGCTTCTGATCAGGTGGTCAATGTCCTCCTGTGGTATCTCATTCCAGGCAACCACCAACTCCTCTCAAAGTGCTTCTAGATTCTGAGGAGGACGTTGCAAATTGAGCAATCTCCTACCCATCACATCCCACACGTGCTCAATTGGGGATAAGTCGGGAGATCTTAGTGGCCATGGTAACAATGTGACATCATTATGTTGAAAGAAGTCTATTGTGACTCTTGCAACATGTGGTCGGGCATTATCTTGTTGGAAAGTTGGATCTGCCAGAGTGACAAGATAGGGTAAAAGATGGGGTTCTAGAACTTCGTGGATATAACGCTGTGCGTTCATGTTACCTCTGATGAAGATCAAAGGTGACCTGGAACCATAAGCTATAGCACCCCAAACCATAACTCCAACAGTGTGATGGACATGTCTTTCAACAAAAAACTGTGGATTCCTCCTTTCACCACGTCGCCTTCCAACCCTGGAACGACCATCGTGCATGCCTAAACAAAATCGAGACTCATCACTAAAGACAATACTGTTCCATTCCTGATCCCAGAGTGACCGTTGTCTGCACCACTCAAGGCGATTACGTCGGTGTTCTCGAGTTAAAGGGAGGACCCAGTGTGGCCGGTATGAAAACAAGCCAAAACTTCTCATTCGTCGGTAAACACTTCGCATGCCAATAGGTCTTCCGTGATCTGCAAACCATTCATTTGCAATGGACCTGGTAGTGGAGAAACGGTCCCTTAAGGCCAATAATCTTAGGCGGCGACCTTCACGGTCTGTTGTTCTACGGCGGCGTTCAGTGCCCCGTGCTCTTTGCGTACGGCCTTCTCGAAGCCATGCCTGACAACACCTAACCACAGTGTCTACACTTCTTTGCACTCTAACTGCAGTTGCCCGAAAAGAAAGTCCCACTATACGGCCCCTATCAAACTCACTAAGTTGACGAAATCGTACAGGTCTCCGTACTCTAGGCATCGTAACCGATCGTAAAGGATGTCAAGAACCAAAATCCGCCAACGTTGATTCTTTACTGCGGCTGGAATATTCATTTTTAGAGCGTTAGTGAATTAAAAAAAAACAGTATAAAAACCGGAATGTCCAACTGATAAGGCTGAAAATTTTTTCACTTGTTATTTACAGTAAGATAAATACATTCACCAACTTTTATTAAAATAAAGCCATTTAAACTGGGTGTTCGGATTTATATGTCACTTAGTATATATGCGCCATGATTAACTCTCCACTATATAAAACCACATGTGTTTCAACAGCTTTTTCACTAATGTTTCAGTCATTACATGAAGATATTGATATACTCGTATATTAAATAAAAGACTGCTGAGGCGTTAGGAAAACAATTTGTCTACATATGTTGCTTGAATTATTTGGCTGGATCATATAAGCATTGATAAAGCGTCACTTTGCTTATTGCTTTTCTCTCATCCAGCCCTTTCATTAAAAAGGTTGATCGCCATTTTGTGGCAGCTGCCATATTAGAATCAAAATGGCGTTAATTAAATATCATGGAAACCAAATAGAATGAACGGTTTAGCTCGATTGGTGAGGTTAACTGGTTCAAAATTCAGTTCCAAGTTTGGGATCGTCTTTTAGATCTCATACCCTACCCTCATGCTGGCTTAGTGCTTCTGTTACCCCTGTATTCAAAAAGGGCGACAAATCCTCCGCTAAAAATTATCGACCAATAAGTCTCGTTCCTATCGCCGCCAAAATAGCTGAAAGAATCATATTAGATAAGCTCCTGTCATTTGCTTTCGAAAATGATCTTATCCCTAAGAATCAGCATGGATTTCTCCCTGGCCGATCAATAATGACCAACCTTCTCCACTCTCTCAACGATTGGACTCAGTATCTCGACACAAAGACTCCTGTTGATATAATCTACTTAGATTTTTCTAGGGCTTTCGATCGCGTACCTCATAGAAGGCTTCTGTTTAAGTTGGAATGTATGGGAATAAGAGGCGAGTGGTTACTGTGGATTAAGGCTTTTCTCACCGGAAGGACTTTCTCTGTACGCGTCAGTGATAGCCAGTCTCACCTTCATCATGTAGCAAGTGGAGTTCCTCAAGGCTCTGTCTTGGGGCCAGTGCTGTTCCTTCTGTATACAAGTGACCTGCCCGCATTGATTTCCTCCACATGTTCAGCTTATGCCGATGACACCAAGATTTACAATACTGTCGTAAATTCTGCTATGCTTCAACGAGATCTTGATATTGTTTCTCAATGGTCAGTCAGTTGGCTTTTACCCTTAAATCTAACTAAGTGTTGTGTCCTTCACCTCGGGAAGACAAATCCGCGATTTACATACAAGATCTCTGACCACAACATCGAAGCAGTTTCCAGCCACACTGATATAGGCGTTGTAGTCAACGATCGTCTTTCCTGGTCAGAGCATATTCACCACGTTACATCAAAAGCCAAGAAGCTTCTATACATGCTGGAGAAGTCTTTCAAAGGATCCGATGTCAACACTTGCGCCTACATTTACAAGGCATTCGTGAGGCCAATTCTTGAATTCGCTGGCCCGGTATGTGACACTGTGCTTCTGCGCGATAGAAATCTCGTCGAATCAGTACAGCGTCAGGCTACTCGTATCCCTTTTGGAGCACGAAGACCAAGCTATGAAGATCGCCTTGAATTATTCAACCTGACCTCATTCTCTGAGCGAAGAGTTCGTGGCGATCTTATAGTTATGTTCAGGATACTTCATGGTTTGATGGGCACCAACCTCATGCATCTATACCGTCCATCGCGCAGCAATCTACGCGGACACAGCTTCAAACTGCATAAGGAGCCATTTAAAACAACAGTCCGACAGTGGTTTCTTCCCAACCGCATATTCAACACCTGGAATAGTTTACCTGAAAGTGTGGTTGGTGCTACTTCAGTTAATAGCTTCAATGTGCAGTATGATAGCTGGAGGACTGTACAAACTTTATAGCTATGAACTGTCTTTTTTTATTTTTTTCTATTTGATGTATTTGTGTTACGTGTCCGTACACTATATTTACTGCATGAGCTTATAGTACTGTGTACTCTGCTCATCTGAATTATTATAATAATAATAATAATAATAATCTATTTTTTTGAGTCAAGACCTGCTGAGCAAGTATCTGTCAGGCTTATACGATACTTGTAATGAGTGTTGTGTAGTTATTATGATGAAGTGGCCAACTGAATAGCTGATTTTCTACTTTTGCCTATATACATACATATAGCATCCAAAAGGATATGACATAGAACAAGGCAACCTGTTAATATAACAGCAACTCCAAATGAACATGCTGTCTATTTTTCCCAATAACTGTTTTTATATTAACTATATCATGTATCTCATGTTCACTGAGACATGCTAAAACAGAGTATTCCAGTATCCATATGAATAAAACTATTTTTTTTTTGTGTGCCATCGGATATTATAACATGTATTGACGTAATCAGCGTCACGTATCAAACGCTTAGCTACAGGCTGTATTTTATTGCTAGAATTTTAACACCGGAGAGATTAAAACATGATGGGAATTGAAAATGTCCGTACCAATAATGCGCGTAGCAACTGACAATGTTTTTGACATCATAGTATGCACTGCACAATATTTATGCATATGTACACAGAAGTGTGTTTATGATACGGTCTCTGAAAATATAGATACTCATAAATATATGCTAGTAAACTGTTATGACAAGCTGTGAAAATAGATTTCGTCTAGCGATCATGATTTAGTAATGCAGCTTTTATGTCTGTTTTCTGTTTCTCTGTTTGCAAATTATTCGTAAATTTGAACAGTCGGTGTAGACAGCCGGTGATCAGCTCATGGCGCGTACGTGATCCACTTAAAATACGTTTAGGGACAAAATCCATGACAAACAATGATAATTAACCTAAATATGAAACCGCATAGGATGCCTGTGCATGGGTTATTCCAGCTATTTGGAACGTTGCATTAATTCTTAAAAAATGTCTGAAATAATAGACTGTGCAGTTAAAAATGGTATAGCGACATAAATGCATCATCGGGTGGTGTCAATAGTAATCGTACTACCTGCTAATCAAGATATTTGGTTGCTTAGCTTAACTGGCAACAACCAGAGAAATGCTTCCAAACCACTAATTTTTTAGTCATTTTTCCTGCCAAAATACGAGTACACTATTTTTGCTTCCTATCCTACTGCGTGAGGAAATAAGAAATCCGATAAATGTTTTGTGCCATAACTTCTAGGACATACGTTAATCGTTAGTTGGGTGTGTCGGCAGAGTTTCAAAGTAGCTGGCAGGTTATTATATTGAAAAGGTGCCACACAGGAAACAGATTGTTCAGAAAATGAGGGCATATTTAGCGTATGTCCAACATAGCGCAAGTTTAAGTCATTGTAGTAAGAGACAATTTTCTGAACAGATCAACTGGGATTTAATTTTAGAGGATTGTATGGAGAGAGAGGAAAGGAGGTGTACTACACACTGCGAATTTTATGATTTTAACCAGTGTATTAAAAAAGAAAAACAAGGAAAAAATAAAACGTCGTCACAATTATATCTTAACAGAAGAAGACAATTGAATGAAAATAGCACAGGTCTGTTAAAAGATCTCTTGGCCGCCATAAAATTTCTCTTTCTTTCGAAATTCTGGAACATCGCATTATTGTTAAAAAAAGCAATAGAAATAGTCTAGTCAAAATTTTCGCTTCGATTTCCAGCTTCGGGTGCCGCCTGATGTTTGGTGAAATACAGTCGAATATAATCTCAAAATGGCGTTTAAATTAGCCTAAATTAAAAATAATCGTATATCTCTTAAAATTGCTTTTAGAATATTGATTAGTATATTTTTTGATTTCTAGGTAAATATGTAACCAAATTAAAACGTTCAAAACGTAAAAAAATGTGCATGGTTGAACATTGTCAGAAAGTAGATTCTTGAATAGGTTTTGCCAAAATGGGTTCAAAAATTTCAATAATTAATTAAAAAATACAGTAGCTTTATAATTACTTATCACTTACCGAATTTGATGAACGACATCTTTTATTGGAAAGATGAGGTTGATGAGCTTTCATCATCGCTACTGCCTGAAGCACCAACGTCAATAATGAATGGCTCGACTTGTTCCTCTAAAATATTGTCCAGTTCCCACATTCTCTTTTCAACTTTGTGTTTCACGTGCTTAATACAGTTTTCCCATTTTTGCGCTGTTATCAATTCTAGTGCTTCTTTGAAAAGTCCTTTGAGGTCACAAAATTTAAAAGTTGTATTGTGCTTAGCTATATAATTTTTAACCTCTGCCCATATGAGCTCAATGGGATTGAGCTCGCAATGGTATGGAGGTAAACGGAGCACAGTTTTACTTTGACTGGCTGCCATTTCAATGGCGTATTTTTGATATTCCGCCTTGTGATCCTTGACAATTCTTAATAATTGTACTTTCAGCATTGCTTCTTCAAAGTTGATATTTTTCGAGCGGAGCCAATTTTGAACATCAACTTTCCTTGAAGCCGTTGTTGGGACCTTCTCCATCCTTCGAGAATGATAAGGCGCATTATCCAACACAATTACTGCGTTTTCCTCTAAGTTCGGTAAAATTTTTGAAAACCACTGTTCAAACGATTCGCCATTCATTTCCTCGTGGTAATCTCCAGTTTTCTTAGACTCAAAGCACCACAGACCGTCAACAACAAATCCATCCTCACTGCCAATATGACAGATAATGAGCCTTTTCCCTTTACCTGGAAATCGAAGTACTAACTGGTGTAGATTTATTTCAATAAGCGAACCTTTTTCAAACGTTTTCATCACATTCAGCGAAAAAACATTGAGACATGAGTATCAGATTGCTATAATTGGGATTACTTAGTCATACTGAAAGAAAGAATTTTGAACGTCGTATGATTACTCAGCGCTTCACAATTTAATTTAAAGTTATAAACCTTTAAAAAATGAATGATCAGGAACCTGAAATACGCGCATATATTAATATTAACAAATTATAACTTTATAAAGCTTAAAGTATGAATTAAAATGATTAGAAATATTAGAAACGGTACACAATATAAAACTTAGTAACTTTTTTAAGTTTATAATATTCGACATATTTTAAGATTATATTAAAAAATTATTGAAATATCGAAAACACATAAAAACATGGCTTAAAAAAGTTCTAACAAATGAAAATGACAATAAAACATCCACGCATTTTATCGAAAGTTATAAAAGTTTTGTTACTTGTAATATGTTTTATCTGCCCCCTGGAATTAATGTTTAGAACCTTGTTCCCAAGGTTTGAAAAACATCCGATTGTTGTCTATTACTCGTAATTACCTGCTGGATTTTTTAATCCGGTGGACAGTCCATCTAGAAAGGCCCTCCTGGATGAAGTTACAGAATCATCAACCCATACTTTACTTGTAGTGTGTCCTGCGTTTACCCACGTTTCATCAAGGTGATAAATCTTCCTGTTTTGATTTCTATATTTCCCAATTTTTGTTAAATAATCCCTCCTCCATAGCACAATTTCTTCTCTATCCAGTAGTAAACTATTACGACCCCGTTTTTTCCATTTGAAATTTAAATGCTTCAGTAACGCATGGAAAGTTGATCGTTTGAAATTTGGCAACGTTGTATCTCCATTTACCTCCTGCAGTACTTTATCTATAGTAGGTATTTCATTCCTAAAGAAGAATTCATGCACTTTCCTCCTAATCGCATGCTTATCAGCTTCATCCAATGATTTAACAATACTTTTGCGATGTTTACTGGTCATTGGTTCAGAAAAGGTGTGTTTTTTTTTGTATTGTCTTAACACATTAAACACTGAAGCGCGACACACCCCAACTTTGTGAGAAACCTTCACAACAATTTCTTTGATGGTTGATGCCTCGTTTTCCTCGCGCTCGATCTTATATATATTCAAAATGACCTCTTTCATTTCTGCACTCAGGTGTCTTTTTTTAGAGCGTTTCCTAGGTGGACTACAGGAGTTTACAACTTCACGGCAGTATCTGTACTACTGGGCATTTTGCGCAAGCAGTTGATAACAATAACAATCAATAACAAGGTATAACAATAACAACGACAAACTCAACAACTTAATAAGATAACAAACGAAAACGTCCAAAGAAATATCAAATTGCAATGATGCACACGACATACGTAACACGTCTGAACCTGAATGTGACTCTGCCTTGATACGACTGCTCTGCCGCTCGGCATAGGCATTTAATTGCGAATTGACCAATGAGGGCTCCTGTTTTACGTCGAGACGGCGGCGTTAGCGTGAAAATCACCCGAATCTTTTGTTTACATCCGGTCTATCTCTTATCTGAATATACTGTAGTAGAATGCGTCGACATGAAATGTTCATTTCCGTACAAACGGAGCACGCAACGAACATGTGCATCATTTTGATCTACCGCGAAAAAACGGATTGCGTCGAGCCGTTACCACCGAGAGGACAAGGCCTGACACAGACGCGTGACGTCACTACGAGTATGCCGGCCGGCCGACAGCACGGCGTGCCGTACATCAGCGCTAGTGAATAATACATTATCATTGCAGCATACTTAACAAACTCTATTTGATGTAAATCACGGATAGTTCAGAAATGTGTTTTTGGATTATGAAGGCAACTTGATGGAAAATATTAAAGTAGTTATTATCTATTCTCACGCTGATTTTCACTGTTATTTTATTCAACATTACGTGCACGTTTAAGTAATAAGTTGATGTTAAAAAAGATTACAATACTTTGCTAGAAATAATAAATTCTTCAATGACATACGTAACCCAATGCTAGTCACAACTCATCAACAAAATTTGACAGGAATATGTGGACAATTGACTATGTAGTACTTGTTGAATAGTTGTGTCCAGCAAGCACCAACAAGGAGCTCTGAGGTAAGCTCTTGCCAGGAAAAGTAAAACAGCAGAAAAACATAACAAAGAATAACGAAAACTTGATAAAAAATTTGCTGTCTCTTAGGAGTGCTATATGTTTTCACCAAACCTTGATACTGCATTATTACAAATGGATTGAATATCTTGAGAGCTAAATGAACATCATGTATTTCAAGACTTGTAGGATATAAAGGTTGTAGGGTCAAACCATTAGTATGTTTCAATATTTCATGACTTATCATGTGGTACAATGTTTTAAGAGATTTAAATGAAGCAACACTAACCACATGCATTTCAAAATCTGGCTATGTTAGAATGTTGGTCTGGTTTAGAATTCAGCCAATTACTGCGGACACACTGTATCAAAAACGAAGAAAAGACGTTTTTTTCCAACGGATAAATAATGCTTGCATTTGGAGAAAAATGTGTCGTCGCTTTACTATTCAGTGCATTATTATTACAACACAAACAATTCTGTAACCTATTTCCTCTAATCCAATAATAAGTTTTTTCGTAATGTTGTATAATAGATTATACTACCGCCTTTGAAATCTATTCATTTCACAAAAATAAACCAAAAAAATAAATGATTTTTTTAAGAAAGATCTTCAAAATCTTTTATAAATGTGGATTATAGATATTATTACATACAGGGTGGCGAATCGAAAACGAAACAGACGCATTTACTGGCAGCTCAGTTTTTTTTTGAAGATTTATTGATTTAAAGCTTAAATCATCATTAGTGGAGATCAATACATTTGGCAAAGTAATTTAAAAATGAAGAATGAACTGACCCGATAGGCAAGTAAATGGCCACCATGACTCTCCATGCAATATTAAATATTTTGCTCAAAAGGTTGCCTCACATTTTGCAATATTTGAGGAGTAATTTGAAGGCACTCATTCACAGTACTTTGTCGCAGGTCTTCTAATGATGTTGGCTGAGTAGCACAGATTTTGCTTTTTAAATGACCACACATAAAGAAATCCAAAGGTGACAAATCTGGCGATCTTGGGGGTCATTCAATGGCACCTCTTCTACCAATCCATCGATCATCTGGAAACGTCTGATCTAAATATTCCATCCAAATATATTTGCTAGATGACTTAGCGCCATACTTTGACGATAACGGCAGTGAAGGCAGAATATAGGTTGTGGTGTGCGAAGATTGATCAATCAACCGAGGTTTTAAAACTGTTGGAGTATTGCAATGGGAATTATTTCCACGGTATCAGAATACTTCTAACTACCTTAGCCACTTTGCCAGTGACAACAGCTAGCGTAGAAGGATCATTTTCCACTATGAAAAGAATTAAAACTCTACCGCGATGTGTTATGGGCCATGAAAGATTGAGTTCACTCGCTATGATCTCTATTCACTGGGATATTGCTGTCGATCCTGATCACGTCCTAGACGTTTTATCGGAAAAAAAATCTAGAAGATTACTTTTTGATAGTACAGGTCAAAGCTTTCGAGTTAAAGGTGTTATTCTCAGGTTTCTACCACATTATATTTACACATATAGATGAATAAATCTATAGCTCTACAATAATTTCATACATTTTTTCTATTACATTGATTTATAAAAGCATAAGCCTATGTTGACTTTCCTTACACTAATTCGTGCTTAACTCCTCCCCCCCGCTCATTAACTTTAACCTTCCTCCGCACCGCCGATAATGAGACTTCTGCAATTTGTAAGTAAACTGTATCCATCGAAGAAACAAAGTAAAATCAAACATATACACCCGTATTGCACGTGATCAAGAACTTAACCGTAGGAGACGCTACAGGGCCGTATCAAGCTATTGTGACTGATCTATCAAAAAATTTCGTACAAGATATGTGTTGCTGTAAATTCTATCAAAAGCATAGTAAATTATCAGGAATATACCACGCCTTTCTAATCATATTTCGACATTAGGAATCAGTGCAAAAAATTCTGTATTCACCATTTCAGCAAAATGTTACTAAAACACACACGAAAAAAACTTGTGGACCATCTCAATTGAAATTGTTCATATTTTATTATTAACTTACATATATACCCAATAATATTTACAAATCAACCTTCTATTCACAATGCAGAGCAAATTTTTTTGAGCAAATAGAAACTACAGACGTAGTAGTAGTAGTACAAAAGTTTATTACAGACTCCATAAAGTTTGTTAGTTTGATTGCTATTAAAATTTACATGAGAAATAGGAGGAAGGTCAAAATGGCACTATTATGCTTTGGAACTCCTAAATTAACCCTAATTTTGTGTAATTATAAATTTGGAATTTCCACATTAATAACTAGAAACTTACACTTTGATTGCAGTCTATAATGAACTTACCTGTCTTGCCAAAAAGCCCGTTAAACTGCCAGTCTTAATGGTATCAATCGATTTATATGCTGTATTCCGAGGAGCTTGAATCATCAGAATTGTTGATGTCAATTATAAGGGGTTCAACTTGGGTGTCAATGATATTGTCCATATCCCACATTTTGGTTTCAACCTTCTCTTGGACATGGTCAATACATGTTCTCCATTTTGCTGGCGTAATTCTATCGACAGCAACATCAAACAGTTTTTTAAGGTCAGAAAACGTAAAAGTGCTGTTATTTGACGCCACGTATTGCTTGATGTCGGCCCAAATCAACTCGATAGGATTCAGTTCGCAGTGATAGGGAGGCAGCCTGAGAATCGTTTTATTTTGGTTTTTGGCCATTTCGTCAACAATTTTTAAATCATATTTATACTTATGTCGCTTGACTATATTTATCAGCTCAGCTTTGACCATTGTTTGGTCGAAGTCGATCTTCTTTGAGACAAGCCACTGTTGAATGTCTGCCTTTTTGGTGGCCATTGTTGGAATTTTTTCCAATTTTCTGGAGTGGTACGGGGCATTATCCATCACAATAATTGCGTTATCATCAAGTGTCGGCAAAATTTTTTTTAACCAATTTTCAAATGAGTTACCATCCATTTCTTCGTGATAGTCTCCAGTTTTTTTGGATTCAAATGCCCACAATGCTTCAGGAACAAATCCATCTACGCTACCTATGTGGCAAATGATCAGGCGTTTTCCCTGAAAGTAATTAGTTATTTCACTTCTCAGCGAGCGCACTAAATGACGAAATTAAGCAACTTACTCTTTTTAGGTTAGTGTAGGATAGGGTCTTAGATTAGTTTTTGGGTGAAGGAAATACTCAGAAACTTGGATGAGATAGCAAAACTGAGTTCGGAGCTTCCAAATCATTGATTCGATCAGAAAATGAATTATCTGCATCCAAAAAAGTTCATATACTTCGAAACTTACCTGCAGGATTTTTCAATCCCGTCGAAAGGCCATCTAAAAAAGCCTGCCTTGAGGACCTCACAGATGTGTCTACCCAAACCTTTCCCTGCGTATGCCCCGCGTTCACCCATGTTTCGTCTAAATAATAAATTTTTCTTCCTTCAGCGCGGAATTGCCTAATTTTTCTAAGGTATTCTCTCCTCCAGATAACAATTTCCTCCTTTTCTATCAATAAACTATTCCTTCCTCTTTTCAAAAATCGAAAGTCTAGTTCTTTCAACAGCTTATGGAACGTAGATCTTTTAAAATTTGGCAGGTCCTCATCATCATTCACTTGCTTCAATATTTTATCTATTGTAGGTATTTCATTCCTGAAGAAAAAGTGATGTACTTTTCTTCTAATGGCACTTTTGTCAAAGTCATCTTTTTTTTCGATGATTTTTTTTCTCGCTGGATATGTTTTTGGCTCAGATAGTGAGTGATTTTGTCTATATTCCTTCAAGATTTTGTAAACACTTGATCGACCTACTCCAGAAATTTCAGCAACCTTACATACGATATTTTCTATAGCCAATCCACTATTCTCTTGCATCTGGTTCTTGTAGATATTTAGAATAATTTGTTTTTCACCTGCGCTAAGATGAAGCTTTTTATCCCTTTTTCTGGGTGACGTTAAGCTGATTTCAACCACTTCATCAGCTGTATCTGTGTCAGACATTTTAGACTAATATTAAATTTCCGCAAGAAAAATCAAGTCAAGACGTGCATAAAACGTTCGCGCTCATAAACGGGTATCCGCAACTGATTACAATCCTGTGCGTGGTGACGAACCATCAACGTGACGCTGAGAGTTCCCTCTACTATGCAGCGTTGCCAGGCTTAATGTCACAATGATCATGTTTTATTGGGAAAATTGTCAGAAATCGCCGAATGTTGAACAGAAACATTACAAGAAGTCTAACCTTGAAATGTGAGGCAACAAATCGATATTCTTATAGGGGGGAAGGGTAGGGAGCTGTTATGGTTCCTATTAACCTTGGTGAAAGTTGGTAACGGTAATATCATATATGGCATACATTCGGTTGAAGGTGTGTGCACGGAAAATAGATTGCGGATAGGATTTTAATAGATAAATCTGCACAAAAAAACACAAAAGGAGATTTTTGTATTTCCCTGAAGAATATCTCAAGGTTATTTCAGATGTACTCATCGAAACTTTATGGAAGGATTATCGAAACCTTATTTTCAATTGCGATAGGGCCACATACCTCGACATCGCATTACTGTGAAAAATGAGACAATAGAAAAAAATTCCCTCACTGATGCTATCTCTTAGGAAAAATTTAACTATAAAGATTGCACAAAAATTTTCTTCACCTTTTTGAGCTTGTTTTCGCATCTCCGTATATACCGTTCATAATTTGCTGCAGATCAAATTGGAATATACCTTTGTGATGCCATTTATTGTTATATAATGTCCTTTACAACAGTTATTGCACGTATTGCACCAACAGATTGATTTGTGATCCATGCGAATGTGATCAACCACTCTGGCGAAAACTCGCCGAGCGTGGCAACCGTGCGACTTTGTCTGGAGGCTCGTCGCTACAAGCCAATCAGGAAGAGGCCGACAGAGCGCCATGGCTACCGATCACGCGTTGATCACGAATCAACCACTGTTTACGATTACTTTGTGGCTTCGTTAGATACACTTTAGACTCTGCGAGCCGCCCCCGAAACCAAATCCTGGCTACGGGCCTGTTCCCGCCTGTACGCGAACTGTTCGTCAGCGTGGCCTCCCATGTTCCACCCACCTGAGCAGCCGTTTTGTTTTGCTACACATGTGCGGTCGACTCGCACTGCAAAATCGCTTCCAGCAGTGGCCGCCGTAACGCCTAACGGCTGAAAGCTAGGCCTCATTACGTCCAATTCATTTACCGTCAAAGGTTCAGTCGATCGACTCCACGTCGGCGGAACAACCGCGGCGTAAGCGGTGCGTGATGAGAACTTGAATAATCATAAAATTAACAAATGATGTCCGCATTAGCATGGATGCACCGATTAGATTTAATCAAACTTGACCGAACGACGGCTATTTACGGAAAATGCGGTAGGACGAAGCCGCGGGAGAAATTATGTATTTTTGGCTTGTCGCCTTGAACGTGAAATAATGTCATTAAATGAGACTTATCCTGGGGTTTTGCACGTCGATAATCCCCAATATTTCTCTGGCCACATTTGTCGAAAGAACCTTTTTTATGGAAAACGATTTGGTCATAACGTTGAGCTTCTTTAGAGCAATGACAGAATATACAGGGTGTTTCAGTTTATTGTTGCATAACTTTAAGATTCGATAGAACTTTTAAAATTAATGCATAAAGTCTATATAAACATGGGTCGAAAAATGCGTGGCTTCCGAAATACAGGGTGTTTAAATTTACTTTCTAAAATAGTTTTTTTAAATATTATATACAAGGGTTTTTTGGTACGACAAAACGAACCATGGGCATAGTTTTACTGTAGCCGCTAGAGGGCGCTCTCTACTGTACCTGTAGTGTATTAAAATGACCGAAAAATTTTTCTTAGTAAATTTTTTGCTTTTTGAATAAAAAAACTGATTCTTCACACTTTTCAACATAAAAAAGCTCTCGTGTGAGTTTTCGTTATAGTTAGCCGTTTTTGAGATATTTCGATTCTTAGGGTTTGATGCATTTTTAATTATTTATGGGAAAATAATATTTTTTTTTACATTTTCTATTTGGGCATTACAAGTAATTAAGGTGATCGTTTAGATTGTGTTCTTAAACACGGCAATAATTCCTAACTCCAAATAAACACAAAAAAACAGAAAATTAATTTGTTTAATTTTCCAATATTATTTTTAACAAATTAAATTAATTATTTACAACTAAAATGCTATTGGATAGTTAGGACAAACATACAAAATCTAAAGTAGTTGCTCGAAATGTAAACCCGATTGTTCAATACACAATTCACATCTACGAATGGTCGAACGTGGTATAGCATTATTCAAATAAGGCCTTATTTCATCACATGCATTCCTGATTCTGTCTATTATCATATCTCTTGTGGTTACGGGAGTCTGGTACACTTTTTCTTTTAGAAATCCCTACACGAAGAAATCTAATGGATTTAGGTCAGGGGATCGTGGAGGCCAGGCGACTGGTTCTCCACGGCCGATCCATCTTTCTGGATAATTTTCGTCCAGCCAGTTTCTAACTATTCTCTTCTTAAATCTAACACATCATCCCACATATTTGCATGTTCAGCCTTTAAAAATTCCAAGAAGGTCGCAGCATTTAACCTTGCAGGCAAAGGTAGGGTCCAAATAGTCGATTACGGTAGATACCAATCCACACGTTCACACTAAATTCATGCTGAAAATTTCTTTCCCGAACTGCATGCGGATTTTCATGCGACCAAATATGTTGAATATGAAAATTTATCACTCCGCGTCTAGTGAAGCATGACTCATCGGTCCATAAAACGTTACTTAAAAACTACCTATTATTATCAGTTCTATCAAGAATCCACTAACAAAATGTGATTTTCCGTTCTCCGTCCCCTGGCTGTAGTCCTTGCACAGGTTGCAAATGGTAAGGAAGTCTATGGTCATTTCTAAGAACACGGTGAACATGGCTTGCTGAAATTTCCAAGGCACCAGAAACTCTCCTAACACTTGTCGTCGGATCTCTATCAAACTCACGCAGAATCATACGGGTAAATCTGAGCTGACGAACATTTATGTTTTGATCCCTTTGGAGATTTCCAAAACCATTTTCAATGATTTGGCGATGCACTCTTACAAATACTGAGCGAGTTGGATGTCGTCTGTTTGGAAATCTTCGTGCGTATTCTCTGGCTGCTTCTGCTGCGTTTCCATTTACAAAGCCACACACAAAATGAATATCCGCTAACTCTTGATTGGAGAATAAAAATGACATTTTTATAAAACTTACAAAAAAAAAACAGGTAAAAGAAACGAAATTTCGTGCATTCACAATTGCAAAAAAACGTTTCAGGTTTCAACAGACAACAAAACTAACTGTCAACTAATTGACGTTTAACCTTATTCAGCTTCCAATTTCAAACGCTATTTTATCATAAATAATTAAAAATGCATCGAACCTTAAAGATCGAAATATCTCAAAAACGGCTAACTATAACGAAAACTCACAAGAGAGCTTTTTTATGCAGAAAAGTGCGAGGAATCAGCTGTTTTATTCGAAAAGCAAAAGATTGCACTAAGAAAATTTTTTCGGTCATTTTAATACACTACAGGTACAGTAGAGAGCGCCCTCTAGCGGCTACAGTAAAAGTATGCCCATGGTTCGTTTTGTCGTACCAAAAAACCCTTGTATACCAATTTTCACTGTTATACATTAAACATTGTTCGTAATATTCAAATAAAACTATTTTAGAAAGTAAATTTAAACACCCTGTATTTCGGAAGCTACGCATTTTCCGACCCATGTTTATATAGACTTTATGCATTAATTTCAAAAGTTCTATCGAATCTTAAAGTTATGCAACAATAAACTGAAACACCCTGTATACAGGTTGTCTGCGAAAGGTTGGCAAATCTCGGAACTGGAGATACTACAGACCAAAATATGTGAATTGACCTGAACATACCATAGTCCAAAATTTGATAGTCTGCGAGATACAGGCTGTAAAAGTTACAATTTTATTTTCTATTTTTCCTTATTGCTTGAGAGGTATTTCAGATTTTGGCATAAAACTTGGTATAGTTAGGTTTTCTAGTATAAAAAACAAGCATCTGTTATTTTTAATGGCCAAACTTCTAGAGGGCGGCACTTGCAGCACTATTTCAGTAAATAACTTATCTTTGTGCTACCCTGTATACGACAAATGACCGAAAAATCTTATTTTCTCGTATTTCCACAACAAAAAAGTTGACTTGCTAGAAGTGCCTGAAGCTAACAGTTTTCGAGATATCTGTTTTTAAAAGTTCCAATGCATTATTTGTACCATGATGGTGAAACATTTTTATAATATAATAATCAAGTTGCTTTGGATACTATTTGAATAGCGTTGCTAAGTTTTTTGACAATAAAAAATGAGGACGACAACAAACTAATAAACGGAAAAAATAACTACAAAATAAGCACCACCTTGCCTAACACACTCTCGCGCTCGACGAACTGATCCTTGCTGCACTCTCCAAAGTATTTGCATGTTATTTTTCATTTCCTGGCTATGGTAGAAAATTCTCTGTCGAAGATCATCTACAGTTTCCGCTGGCGTATTGTAAACGCGTCGTTTTAAGACACCCCAGAAGAAGAAATCCATAGGATTTAGATCTGGTGATCTAGCTGGCCACGATATATCATTTTGCTGATAACAAATAGTAGATTTACAGTTGACCGTCTATTAGTCTCTAATTGACAATTATTTATAAAACTTATTTTCATATTTACATAAATGCTACTATGCATTCGATAGACATCCTTTGATGCATGCCGTGATTTCTGTATTTCTTATAAGTGCTAACAACTAACGCAATGACATCAATGAAACATCGCCACCTACCGCGCATTCTTTGATAGCAACCGATGTTTGTGCTTATAATTGGTGCTAATGACCGATACAGCCTTTAGTAAGGCAAATACACTCGTATAGATAATAATCAATAACATAAAGGATAGTTGTGAAAAATGTACTATTGATTAAACAATCAAAGTATCCTTACTATCATTATTATTAACTAATAATACATGCAATTGATTTTTGTGACGTTTGATCTTCGACATCTTAAAATGCGGACACGAGAATGTCTGAGACTTCTGAGACCACTTTTAGAAAGGCGAAATGAAGGATTCTCTTATTCCGAGGGGAAACCCCTGATATAACTGGATTATCAATTTATTCAAAGGAAAACTGGAAGCAGTAAAAGCGTTACTTAGACAAAATATAAAAAGTTATCTACGCTCAAGAGCATTATACAGGGTGACGGGAAAATGGATGCGGAGCCGGTGGGGGGAGATAGTACTAGCCAATCTGAATCGATTCTACTATAGGAACTACTGTCCGAAAATTAGACGTTTTCGAATTAAACTAATTTTTAAGATTTTATAAAATTAACGTCCTTTATACGTTAACCAAGTCATAAAACTTGAAAATTGGGTGTTTCATCGGATTTTATTTTTTTTACAATAAAAATATTCTAAAATACGAAAATTGATACTCAAATGTACATCATTGACGGTATCTCATGCAGTAAGCGTCAAAATAGTTCGATTTTCGTTAAAAAAATCTTCGTTCATCTCAAAAGCTTCAGTTTACTAGAAAAAGACGCATACAAATTTTTCGTACAAAATAATTGGAAAATATCTACGTTTCGTTACCTTTCAAATGAGGTATAAAAATCACAAATCGATTCAAAATTGGCAAAAATATGACTATTATTAGAGGAGGAAGGAAAAAGCAATAAAAATACTACACTTACAAAATCAAACCTTAATACAGGACAATTTGTTTCAAACTACATTTTTTTAATTTTTATAATACATTTTCAATATGGCGCCCTCTATTTCTAATGCACACACATGCTCTTCTTATGACAGCTAATTTTACTACCGCCGAATTCCTAGGAGAGGCTTGAATGTCTTGTGCTGCATGTATTATCCTGTTTCTGAGGTTTTCTATTGTGGGTACAGGATTTTGATTTTGATGCGACCCCACACAAAAAAATCCATAGGTGTGAGATCGGGACTGCGTGCTGGCCATGGGATTAGTCCGCCTCTACCGATCCATCGGTTCGAAAACTGCTCATTTAACCGATTTCTAACACTTAGTCTGAAATGTGTTGGGCACCCGTCATGCTGAAAAATCATTCTGTGTCTTGTGTGAAGCGGCACGTCTTCAGGTAATTCAAAAGGACATTTCTTAAGAAATTTTCGTAGGCTTCTCCGTTTAAGGTGTCGGGTAGGAAATGTGGTCCTACCAAACAGTTACTTACTCTTGGTCTCTTCATATGAGGATTTCCCGCTGCACGTTCACGCCAATAGTGAGCGTTCTGGTAGTTTAAAATAAAACGACAAACTTGCATGCGCCTCATGGGATCTCCTTCCTCTATGACGTGCACAGGTGTGTAGTCGTAAGGGTGGAATATGTTTTCATGCAAAACATCCACACTTGCCACTGGGATAATTCAAGCCGTCGAGCCACAGCGCGAGTATAGAGAGTAGGGTTTCTTTGGAAAATATCACTGATCAACAGCCAAAAAATATCCTAAATAAAAACAACAAAATATTACTATTTTTAATGTGCTAAAACTGGAATGAAACTTATTTTTTCAATATTAGTTCAAGTTTTAGAGATACGGTAATTATATGTGTTCCTGCTGTGACAGTGTTAATATACTGTAATTCACAAGAATGCACGTGCTACATTTTTATATTCGGCAAGCAAAGATGATGTAATCGGCATGATTGTGTTACGTTATACATACGTGTACATTATATTGTCTTATATTAGCCATTTTTTCCTCAGTTGGCTGACAGCGTTCATGCAAGATGTCTCGAAAGTGTGTAAACAATCCAGATCAGTTTTATTACGTGTGTGGTGATGTGACTTATGCGTCTCAGAGACGGTCTATTACTCCACTAATAACAAAGGCATATCAGCTTTATTTTGGTTGTAAACTAGGTGATCAAGACAAACAGTGGGCACCCCACATCTGCTGTAATACATGTGCTTCAAGTCTGAGGAGCTGGTTAAATGGCAAAAAACGGTCTATGCGCTTTGCTGTCCCAATGGTTTGGAGAGAGCCTACAAATCATATTAATGATTGTTACTTTTGCATGGTACCTTGTGTTGGACAAACCACAGGTATGTCCAAGAAAAAAAAATCGGTTATTAACTACCCAAACATACCATCTGCGATGAGACCTGTGCCTCACAGTGACGAAAATCCTATTCCAAAACCCCCAGAATCCTACACTTGCGAATCAGAAAGCGAATCAGATCATGGCGATCGAGTGATTCGTCAGGAAGAAGATATGCCATCAACGTCAAGAGATCCTGTATGTGTTTTTCGTAAACGCCACAAAGACTTAGAACCATTTTTCAACATGGAGAATAACTTGGTTTTCTGCAGTAACATTAACGGCTTACTGGCGGCTTTAAATATAAACTATAACCCAGAAGAATGGAGATTGTTTATAGACAGTTCAACATTGAGTTTAAAGGCAGTGTTATTGCATATTGGAAATATTTTACCATCTCTTCCTGCAGGGTATGCAGTTCACATGAAATAATCATATGACAATATAAAGTACGTATTGACATGCATAAAATACGATGAGCACCAATGGCATATTTGTGGCGATTTGAAAGTTGTTGCACTTTTACTTGGGCTGCAGCTAGGCTACACAAAGTTTTGCTGTTTTTTGTGTGAATGGGACAGTCGGGCAAAGGCACTTCATTACACCAGCAAAACTGGCCTGTTCGTCAATTCCTAGAGCCAGGTCAAAAAAATGTACAGCATATGCCACTAGTAGATGCGAAAAAAATTTTATTACCACCACTGCATATCAAGTTGGGCCTAATGAAAAACTTTGTCAAGGCATTAGATAGAGATGGGTCAGCTTTTCAATACCTGCGTCAGAAATTTCCAAGACTAAGTGAGGCAAAGGTTAAAGAAGGTATTTTTGTTGGGCCACAGATTCGACATATTTTGAAAGATACACAGTTTGAAAACACTTTAACAGGTATTGAAAAAACTGCTTGGAATGATTTCCGTCTGGTGGTCACTAATTTCTTGGGAAATAGAAAAGCTGACAACTATAAAACCCTTGTCAAAAATATGCTGTCATCGTATCAAAAGATGGGCTGTAATATGTCTCTTAAGATACATTTCCTACACTCACACCTGGACTCTTTTCCTGACAATTGCGGAGCCGTAAGTGATGAGCATGGCGAACGTTTTCGTTAGGATATTTCAACAATGGAAAAAAGGTACCAGGGAAAGTGGAATCCTTCCATGCTGGCAGACTACTGTTGGACTCTTGGTAGAGATGCTCCAGAAACGATCCATAAAAGAACAGCAAAAAGACAGCGCATATAGTGATTCTTATAAGTATATGAATCTTGTTACTTTTTTTAATATATCCTTGAAAATAAAAAGTTTTTTTTCTAAAGCGCAACTAATTTTTTTATTTTATTGTCATTTTTGGATTCAGCGCCCCAAAATTAACAAAGAAGTGCACTTTTCCCACAAGATACAATTAAAAAACTAAAATTTGTTGTCCAGTGATTTAATATTTCTTCTTCTTCTTCCACATCATGTCGAGGTCTACCTGCATCACCTGAAATAAAATAAAAAAAAACAAATAACAACAGTTTTTTGAGAAAATTGTTACCTTATTAACATAGCGGTAAGACTATGAGCTAGAGTTGGCAAAATATTATTTATAAAAAATGATAGACAACGTCTGGATGTTTCCATCTTCAGAGCCGTGTAGATGCTCGTGCTAACATTAAATAAATAAACTCTTAATTAGGAACTGTATCAAAACAACTATGTTACAGTATCATCAGTTCAGCCCACAGACCTCCAAGGCTCTACATAGGCCTTACTGAATGACTGATTATGATAAGTTAATAATTATAAATGATGCAAACTTACCTTGACATGTTACGACGGTACCGCGCTCTCCAACTCGACGGAACGTTTGCCTAAATACGCGGGCGTCAGGTAGTCGACGATTAGGAAACGTTTCCCCATACTCAGGACGAGCTTCTTCAGCATTGCCTCTGGTATCTGCATAGTAGAAAAGGATATCGGCATATTCTTCGAAACAGAACGGCCGCCTCCTTTGTTCATCAGCCATTGTTCATCGATAGGTAGATCAACGAACAATCAAGTCACACAGCAGCCAAGTCGTAAGGAATCACAGAAAACAGGGTACAGTCTAGATCGTCAGGAAAAGAATCACACACGGAAGTCCAACAAGAGCCAAGTCGTTAGAAATATCAAAACAGCGAGCAAACAATCAGATCCGAATGCAACAAATCGTAAGAGCAGTTTGAAGCGAGGGAGGGAGGGGGGTGACTAGTCTTACTTATCCGGTGGCAAAGTCCGATGTTTGCGGCTCTACTTGCTTCTTTCACTCATATCTTTGTCATTTCTAAACCGGTTTGTGACCTTGATACCCCATTTGAAAGGTAATGAAACGTAGATGTTTTCTGATTATTTTGTACGAAAAATTTGTATGCCAATTTTTCTAGCAAACTGAAGCTTTTGAGATGAACCAAGATTTTTTTTAACAAAAATCGAAGTATTTTGAAGCTTACTGCATGAGATAACGTCAATAATGTACATTTGAGTATCAATTTTTGTATTTTAGAATATTTTTATTATAAAACAATAAAAAAATCAAACGAAACTCCCAATTTTCAAGTTTTATGACTTGGTTAAAGTATAAAGGACGTTAATTTCATGGAATCTTAAAAATTAGTATAATTCGATAACGGCTAATTTTCGGACAGTAGTTCCTATAGTAAAATCGACTCAGATTGGCTGGTACTATCTCCCCCTACCGGCTCAGCATCTATTTTTCCATCACCGTGTATATTTTAACAGTATCTTGATACGTACACCCTTTTTCAGCTGAAATGAATTATATCAAGAAAAGTGCATAGTTTCGCCTTCTGTTAGCGCTGACCAATCCGCTATCATTCCTGGACCGAGCAAGTACAGCGATGTAGTGAAGAGAACTAAAGTAATTCCTTCGACCCTCCTGATTAAGGCTGATAACGAGGCAGATGTGAACTCAATTCTCAGTGAAGTAAAGTCTTCTGTTAATCCAGCCAGCCTTAATGTTTGCATCAATAATACTCGAAAAATTCGTAATGGTATTGCTGTGGACTGCAAAGACGGCAGTTCCCTGAGCACACTGAAAGATAACCTTTGCAATAAATTGAGTTCTAAATATTGAATACCTGAAGCTAATAAGCTGAATCCACGCCTGCTTATAAGAAACGTTAATTTGGATGGTCTTGACAATCCTGATGATTTGTTTTCGAACATAGCTTCTCTCAACAACACTGATGGTTCTCTACTTAAGTTTGTCACTAAGCTCAAATCCTCCCGCGGAATGAACATCGTAATTGAAGTCACTCCTACTCTAAGATCGGAATTATTAAAGACAGGGTTTTTATATATTGGTTGGAAAAAGTCACCTATCTCTGATCACTTTCGCATATTAAAGTGTATCAAGTGCTGTTCGTTTGATCATCCTGAAGCATCCTGTAAAGCTGATCTGTCCCGCCCAAGGTGTACGCGAAATCATAAGTGTGTAACTTGAGCGCCCTACAATGCGTAAATTGCCTGAACCATAACAAGGTATACAAGAAGATTCTACCAGTTGATCATTCGGTTAATTTTGCAAACTGTCATGTGTTTCTCAATTATGTTCAAACTCTAAAAGATTATGGCTAACACTATAAAAAGTGTCATGAAACTATGTCACTTAAATGTGCGTTCTCTAACAGCTCACTTTAATGATTTTGCCTCTCTTGTTCAATATAAGTTTGATGTTGTAGCAGTCACTGAAACATGGCTTCATTCCAGTATTGACAGCACTGTAGTCAATATACTTGGGTATAATTTCTTCCTTAAGGACCGTGGGAGCAGAGGGGGTGGCATCGGTCTCTATGATAAATTAGATATTAGCACTAACCTCATCCCAGTTAAGTTAGATGACTTTATAAATGCTCTTGAAATGTTATGCTATAAATTTAAACTGCACGGGTCCAGTATGTTAATTATTGTTATATTTATAGGCCACCACATTGCTCTATACATCAAGCCATCCAGTGTTTAGAAAATCTTATCTCATTTTTTACTCCCCAATATGACAACATTATATTCTTGGGCGATATGAATGTCGACTTGCTTGCTCATAACAACATCCTCAGCAGCTGATTGATTCATTCAATTTCATTCAAGTCATTGATGAGCCTACACGTGTTACAGCCTTCAGTTCCATATTACTTGATCCAATATTTGTTAGTGACAATACTATCGTCAAAAGGTCAGGGACACTCAATGCAGACTCAATTAGTGATCATCGGCTCACATACTGTGATATTTCCGTTTGTTATAAAAAAATAGAGCCTAAATTTGTAACATATAGAAATCTTAATAGCATTGATATTCAAAGTTTTAAGACGCAGATTGCATCAATGCAGCTTAGTGACATTTATTTCGAGAATGATGTGGATATCAAAGTCTCTATTTTTACTGGCCGTCTTCTTTATCTATTCGATCTCTACGCTCCGCTACGTACAGTACGTGTCACAAAACCTGCTGCGCCCTGGCTCACTCCTAACTTGAAAATGATTTTTCAACTCAGAGACGAGGCATTCACTGTCTATCAGCATAACAGATCTGATCAGAATTGGGCCAGCTACAAAGATTTGAGAAATTATGCCCTTGCATCGCTTAGAAGAGAGAAAAAAGCATATATGTCACGTTTCCGGAATCTTAACTCTAGTCAAGCTTGGAAACACCTGAGGAGGATGAATGTGGTAGCCCAGAAACATGTTGCGATACCTCCCAGTCTCCTTGAGCCTAACATTTTAAATAATTATTTTCTTTCAATTTTCCAGACAGCTGCAGCTGATCCAAATTTGATTGATAGTGTCTCTAACTCTTATAGCGATAGACGCCATACACCGGATGCACCTCTGTTTGCTTTTAAACTCCTTACTCAGCAAGACATCGTCAATATAATCTCTCACATCAAGTCTACGGCATGTGGCTTTGATGGTCTAACTTTAAATATGGTTTGCTTATGTTTGCCTGATACCATAGACCATATAACTCACATTATTCATGTCTGTCTCGAAACAGGTTACTTTCCTGCCAGTTGGAAAAATGGTATTATTATTCCAATAGCTAAAACCAATCATCCAGAACAATATTCGGATCTCAGGCCAATTACCTTATTATGCTTTCTATCAAAAATACTCGAAAGAGCTGTCTACTCACAACTAGTGGAGTTTTTCGAACAAAATCACTTATTTCCTCTACATCAGTCAGGTTTCAGAGCTGGCTACAGCACTACTTCGTCTTTATTACATCTTACTATTTCCATCATTCACAATTTAGACAATCGCATCAACACCGTCTTGGTACTGTTAGATTTCTCGAAAGCCTTTGATATGGTCAATCACCAGATACTACTGAGTACGTTATCTCATTATGGAATGTCAGATATAGTTCTAAGGTTCTTTGAGTCATACTTGCTAAATCGTCAACAAACAGTGAAAACTGATCAGGGAATTTCCTCCTCTGAGCCAGTTCCTTCAGGAGTTCCTCAGGGCTCAGTATTAGGTCCCTTACTATATCTGATTTATACGATCGATCTGCAAGACTGTTTAATCCACTGTTGTATGCAAACTTATGTAGATGATACTCAGTTAGTGTTTGATTTCGATCCATCAAAGGTTGATGAAGTTTCTTTTAAAGTTAATTTAGATTTGGCTATCATCGGTGATTACTGTAACAAACACTGCTTGAAGATCAATCCCAATAAAACTACTGCAATGTTGTACTATTCGAAGACCTCCTACCGTGAAAGGAAGCAGAAGATTTGTGTTTTTTTGGATGAGACACTCAACCCTTTTGTGGATTACGCCAAGAATTATTTGCGTTTGAAACTTCTCTATTCTAATCGATACATCTTGAATTTTAAAACCCGAAAAAAGCTCGCTGAAAGTCTTGTGTTGTCTGTCATTTCTTACTCTCTTGTTCTGTATTACCCATGTTTAGACTACGTCCACAAAAGGAAACTCTAGAAAATTCAGAACAGCTGTTGTAGGTTTATTTTTCGATTGCGCAAGTTTAGTCGCGTCTCAGATAAAATCAAAGAACTCAACTGGTTGCGAATTGATAAGTTATTTTGATATCTTTTGACCGTCTTCACGCATAAAGTTCTACTATCTAACAAACCAGCTTACCCCGCTAGCAAATTAGTTCGCCGAGGTAGTTCTGTTACCAGAGCTCTTAGATTTAATGCTAATTTTAACATGCCTCCTCACAATACCTCGGTCTTTGAAAGAAGTTACACCTATAATGCTGTCAAGCATTACAATGCAGTCAACAGTGGCTATCGATCCAAACAGGTTGTTTCTTTTAAGAAATTAATGAAAAGTAAGCTGCTGGAGTCCATTTAGTTCAGTTTTTCTTGTGCTCATGTGATTTTTTTTTTATTTTTTTTGTTTGACTATTTTCTACTATTTTTGTTTCAAATTTAAAACTCTTGCAATACTATCTGCATTTGTCTCGTGCAATCAATGTTGTCATTCTTATGAATTGTATTTTTTTTTTGGTACGTTATTATTTTGCTTATGTGTTTAAGTATTATTTTTTCCTGTTGTGGGGTTGAGTGTAAGAGTAACTTCGCCTCACTGCAGTTAATAAAGGCATTATTATTATTATTATTAGTTATTTTATTTACAAATTTCTCCGCACTACCTTTCTGTAGTAAAAGGTATGACATCTTCATGCACGGACTCCCTATGTAATAAGTTATAGAAACAAGGAGAAAAACATGGCTACTTCCCTATACCAGAAATTCTTCCACGGGCTACAAGCGATGCCTTGAGCGCAAGCAAAATGCAACAAGCAACGTTACTTAGAATTCAATTCACAATCCGTAAAGATAAATTGCATCCCTACAGTAATATTCCACGTTTCAGCTCCATATCTTTCCTCCGCCACAAATTCATTTCGCTTCTTACCCCGGTTCGTTTACCCACCCCGTCACAGAGATGTCTGGATGCGAGTCTGGATATGAGCAGGAGCTGGTAAATAAAATTAGAGCTGCATTACCTGATAGGTCGCCGGGTCTGGTGCGATACATGTACAGCCCCAAATTCTCATCAAATGGAGACTTAAAGGGAATGTAAAAATTGTGACTGTACTGTGTGTAGGAAAAGTAAAAACGGACGAACGTATAGGAACGTAAAGTTTGCCATTGTCGATGTGAATTAGTTGAAAAAAGATTATTTTGAATTTTTTTTTACTTGAACCACCACGAGGTTCTAACGCCTAAACACCTATGGGTAGCATGGGCTTATAGGGGGATACAGGGAAAAAGGGGAGACGCAACACATTCTGATCCTGCCTCAGAGACCCACTGGGTGGTACCTTCATGGTCGATAGTTAGGAACCGTCTATCACCTATGCATAATCACAGCATCCATTGCCAAGAGCAAAATCTCTGTTGTGACGGGATTCGAACCCGTGCACACCCATAACGTCTACCAATGCTACCTAGCGCTCTGTGTTGTGAAATAAACCTGTTGAAAAAGGTTGCATATTTGTAGAAATGGCATAGGAGCAACTCAATGCAAGAACGTTTTGCAACAAAGAAATAAAATGCTAGAAGACTAAAAACTATGACTGTTGATTAAACAAAATTTTGTCGTATACTGTGACATGGCGTGCCCTACGACTTCAAAGGTGAGTTTCAAGGTTGAATACAAACTATCGATTCTGTATAAAGCATTTTTTGTGGAAAGCTCTGATCGTAAAATAGCAATAAATCAGTTTTGGCCATTTTACTGGTCCATTTAGTCGCTTCCGACCTTTAAAGCGAAACGATGAGGTAATTTGTTCATAGTAAATAACAGCTACTAGGAAACTGAACCCTCATGCCCTTAAAAACCATAAAAATATGGTATATCGAGTCTGATACGATTCAAAATACAGTTTTGTTAAGCTTCAAATACTCATCGAATGGGGATTCAGCATAACTGGGCAGTAAAAACTGAAACAATGTGGTCATAATAGAGGAGGCGCGTATGCTGTCATAAAAGATACTTTTACGGTCCGTGTTCCTGAGTACGTACTTTTAATACGGAACGGTCATATGATTGCAACACATGTATCCAGATACCTACCTGTGATACTTAAGTATACATTGTAAAGATTATGGGTTGGAAGCGTAAACAGCCAAGTTTAATGTGAACATCTGAAAACATTCGCTAAGAATCGGGAAAACGACATTTTAACTGGCCTTCCTCAATGTTTTTATATTTTAAAAGTAGGTAGGATCATAGGTTGACTATATTAAAAAATTGAAAAACGCCTCACTGTCCATCCTTTCATATTCCGTATTTAGCAAGTTTGTCTTGCGGAAAATTGCGAAAATTTGAAAAACCTCATTTTCGCTGATTTTCTTCAATTTTCGTAGGTTTGTTTAGTAACGAAATACTTGACTAATATAGTGAGTCATTGAATATACGTTCTTTTCAGTTCTGTTGTCAAAATAATGATTCTTTGTCCTCAAAATCGCCAATATTTAGAAAAACGGCGTTTTCACCATTTTTCTAAAACCTTTGACATTGTAAACGTAGGATATCATGAGTTTGCTTACTTGAGAATCCCCTAAATACTCGTATATGTATCTTTGTCTATCCAGATTTCACACTCAAAATTTCTATTTGCTTCCGGAAAATTGCGAAAAAAGCAAAAGTGTCAGTTATTGACGTTTTTGTACAAGAAAGAAGTGCTTGACCAACACAGTAATTCAGTGTATACACGGTGTCCCTTAATGATATGAGAATATTTAGGGGTGTGAATCTACATGAAAAATTAATGTTAGTTTGCTTTATAAACTAAGTACCAAAAATGTTTCCTTACAAAAACTCTTTTAGGAAAAAAATGGAAATTAATTAATATTTTCAGAACCGCTTCTGGTATTTCACTGATACTTAGTACGTAGTGAAAGTTAATAAATTTTCATATTTTTCAATGCAAAAATAATTTTTAGCTTTAACAGTGGCGCGCGTACGGGTATTGACTTCGATATTTTTTAAGAAAAAAAATGGTACGCCAATGGTATTTTGCCAAATAAAAATTATCTTTGAATTCCCCGTTCAATTTAAAACAAATGATCTTTCTTGAGTTGCTTTCCTTCGATGCGCCATTTTTGAGTAAAAAAATAAAAACCGTTCTATCGTCTAACTTGCAAAATTATTATTAATTTAATTGGAAAAATTAAATACATTAGGGGTAATGAACAGCAACAACTGACAACATGAACATAACATCAAAACCAACGAAATTATTACAAATTTTGTCTATGAAACCTGAACCAATAGACAATAGTGCATTGGATTGTCGAGCTTTAATTGTAAAAATTGAAGATCAGGGTTTTTCCGATTATTTTTCTGTTTCTCCGGCAAGGTCTCACGTTTTTGTTACTGGATCTGCAAAATTTTCATTAGCTAAGCAATAATTCTAAAAAAAATTCCAAAAATGCTTGTCTCAAACCTACAAGTTATGCGATTATGTAGGTTATAAGAATGTAGTAAATGTGATTTTCCAATTTTTTTTCTTGCAAAATTACGCCTGTAAAAATATCTTCCACAAAACTCTTTCCTTAGATTACGAGCCCCTAGGGACGAGCTATCGGTTTGAAAATTTGGCTAAGGTGCTTTTACCCAATAATAACGATAACAGTGTTTATTTGCAGCATACAGTATAGGAGAGAACAACAGAAAAATACATAAATAAAATATGTTACAAAAAGGACTTCGAGCGTTTAAAAATGATCTAGTTTCAGCCTTGTAGCTATTACACATTTATAAAAAAGACCTTAGAAAAAAATCAGTTAATTGGACAACACACAATGTTTTTAAAAACAATCGACAAAAGTAGGGCTGCAATTGAAGCATCATACCGGGTGACCCTGATACACTGATCAACAGCCAAAAAATATCCTAAATAAAATCGACAAAATATTACTACTTTTAATGTGCTAAAACCGGAATGAAACTTATTTTTTCATTATTGGTTCAAGTTTTAGAGATACGGTAATTATATGTGTTCCTGCTGTGACAGTGTTAATATACTGTAATTCACAAGAATGCACGTGCTACATTTTTATATTCGGCAAGGAAAGATGATGTAATCGGCATGATTGTGTTACGTTATACATACGTGTACATTATACTGTTTTATATTAGCCATTTTTTCCTCAGTTGGCTGACAGCGTTCATGCAA
Organism: Acanthoscelides obtectus; assembly: GCA_963669975.1. Taxonomy (NCBI): domain Eukaryota; kingdom Metazoa; phylum Arthropoda; class Insecta; order Coleoptera; family Chrysomelidae; genus Acanthoscelides; species Acanthoscelides obtectus. The sequence goes on along the minus strand of CAVLJG010000001.1, from coordinate 5,998,255 downwards.
GATGTTTCGAAAGTGTGTACACAATCCAGATCAGTTTTGTTACGTGTGTGGTGATGTGACTTTTGCGTCTCAGAGACGGTCTATTACTCCACTAATAACAAAGGCATATCAGCTTTATTTCGGTTGTAAACTAGGTGATCAAGACAAACAGTGGGCACCCCACATCTGCTGTAATACACGTGCTTCAAGTCTGAGGAGCTGGTTAAATAGAAAAAAACGGTCTATGCGCTTTGCTGTCCCAATGGTTTGGAGAGAGCCTACAAATCATATTAAGGATTGTTACTTTTGCATGTTACCTTGTGTTGGACAAGCCACAGGTATGTCCAAGAAAAAAAAATAGGTTATTAACTACCCAAACATACCATCTGCGATGAGACCTGTGCCTCACAGTGACGAAAATCCTATTCCAAAACCCCCAGAACCCTACACTTGCGAATCAGAAAACGAATCAGATCATGGCGATCGAGTGATTCGTCAGGAAGAAGATATGCCATCAACGTCAAGAGATCCTGATTTTATACCGAGCACGTCATGCCACCAACCGCACAAAATAACACAGTCAGAATTAAATGATCTTGTAAGAGATTTAGAACTTCCAAAATGTAAGTCAGATTTACTTGGATCAAGACTGCATCAGTGGAACTTGTTAGAAGACGATGTTTCGGTATGTGTTTTTCGTAAACGCCACAAAGACTTAGAACCATTTTTCAATATGGAGAACTTGGTTTTCTGCAGTAACATTAACGGCTTACTGGCGGCTTTAAATATAAATTGTAAGCCAGAAGAATGGAGATTGTTTATAGACAGTTCAACATTGAGTTTAAAGGCAGTGTTATTGCATATTGGAAATATTTTACCATCTCTTCCTGTAGGGTATGCAGTTCACATGAAAGAATCATATGACAATATGAAGTACCTATTGACATGCATAAAATACGATGAGCACCAATGGCATATCTGTGGCGATTTGAAAGTTGTTGCACTTTTACTTGGGCTGCAGCTAGGCTACACAAAGTTTTGCTGTTTTTTGTGTGAATGGGACAGTCGGGCAAAGGCACTTCATTCCACCAGACAAAACTGGCCTGTTCGTCAATTCCTAGAGCCAGGTCAAAAAAATGTACAGCATATGCCATTAGTAGATTCGAAAAAAAATTTATTACCACCACTGCATATCAAGTTGGGCCTAATGAAAAACTTTGTCAAGGCATTAGATAGAGATGGGTCAGCTTTTCAATACCTGCGTCAGAAATTTCCAAGACTAAGTGAGGCAAAGGTTAAAGAAGGTATTTTTGTTGGGCCACAGATTCGAAATATTTTGAAAGATACACAGTTTGAAAACACTTTAACAGGCATTGAAAAAACTGCTTGGAATGATTTCCGTCTGGTGGGCACTAATTTCTTGGGAAATAGAAAAGCTGACAACTATAAAACCCTTGTCAAAAATATGCTGTCATCGTATCAAATGATGGGCTGTAATATGTCTCTTAAGATACATTTCCTACACTCACACCTGGACTTTTATCCTGACAATTGCGGAGCCGTAAGTGATGAGCACGGCGAACGTTTTCACCAGGATATTTCAACAATGGAAAAGAGGTACCAGGGAAAGTGGAATCCTTCCATGCTTGCAGACTACTGTTGGACTCTTGGTAGAGATGCTCCAGAAACGATCCATAAAAGAACAGCAAAAAGACAGCGCATATAGTGATTCTTATAAGTACATATATGAATCTTGTTACTTTTTTTAATATATCCTTAAAAATAAAAAGTTTTTTTTCTAAACCGCAACTAATTTTTTTATTCCATTGTCATTTTTGGATTCAGCGCCCCAAAATTAACAAAGAAGTGCACTTTTCCCACAAGATACAATTAAAAAGCTAAAATTTGTTGTCCAGTGATCATTCCACTCCATTGTATTGTTACCAAAAAGGCACAAAATGGGTCAGTCGGGAACATTAGCGCAACATGTTTTATAATACGCTTTTTGGATCGCTGAAACCGAATCCATGATCCATTCAGTATGAAAATGTCTCGTTTTCGAGTTACTGGCAAGAATTCTGCTTCATCAAAAAATGACTAATAAAATGTCTAAAAACTGTTGCGCGTCTATGATCGAGATAAAAGCTTATTTCCTGGGTAAATCGGGTGCGTAGATTCCAAATTCGATTTAATGCTATAAAGTACGGCTAGCCCGAAAAAAATGGTTTTCGGTCAACTTTTCACCCTAAATCTAGTCTGATGACAATTTGGAATTGTTTCACTATGATATTCATATTCAGCTGCTCAAATTACATCATTGAGCAAAGCTTCACTTCCATGTAGCCATCGTAGCCTTCAAAGTGGAAGCGTTATTTACTTCAACCTATTTGTGTGAATCTTCTTTTTCAAATATGAAGTTTATTAAAAACAAATACCATAATTGACTTCTAGATGAACAGTTGGATAATTGTATTGGCAATATCGAATTATACTACAAACATTAAAAAAACTGTCAGTGAGTCTGAGTGTCAGGCTTCTCATTCAACCAGCAGTTTTCTTATCTTAAGAGACATATTACAGTCCATCTTTTGATACGATGATAGCATATTTTTGACAAGGGTTTTATAGTTGTCAGCTTTTCTATTTCCCAAGAAATTAGTGACCACCAGACGGAAATCATTCCAAGCAGTTTTTTCAATACCTGTTAAAGTGTTTTCAAACTGTGTATCTTTCAAAATATTTCTAATCTGTGGCCCAACAAAAATACCTTATTTAACCTTTGCCTCACTTAGTCTTGGACATTTCTGACGCAGGTATTGAAAAGCTGACCCATCTCTATCTAATGCCTTGACAAAGTTTTTCATTAGGCCCAACTTGATATGCAGTGGTGGTAATAATTTTTTTTTCGAATCTACTAATGGCATATGCTGTATATTTTTTTGACCTGGCTCTAGGAATTGACGAACAGGCCAGTGCCTTTGCCCGACTGTTCCATTCACACAAAAAACAGCAAAACTTTGTGTAGCCTAGCTGCAGCCCAAGTAAAAGTGCAACAACTTTCAAATCGCCACAAATATGCCATTGGTGCTCATCGTATTTTATGCATGTCAATAGGTACTTCATATTGTCATATGATTCTTTCATGTGAATTGCATACCCTACAGGAAGAGATGGTAAAATATTTCCAATATGCAATAACACTGCCTTTAAACTCAATGTTGAACTGTCTATAAACAATCTCCATTCTACTGGGTTATAGTTTATATTTAAAGCCGCCAGTAAGCCGTTAATGTTACTGCAGAAAACCAAGTTATTCTCCATATTGAAAAATGGTTGTAAGTCTTTGCGGCGTTTACGAAAAACGCATACCGAAACATCGTCTTCTAACAAGTTCCACTGCTGCAGTCTTGATCCAAGTAACTCTGCCTTACATTTTGGAAGTTCTAAATCTCTTACAAGATCATTTAATTCTGACTGTGTTATTTTGTGCGGTTGGTGGCATGACGTGCTCGGTATAAAATCAGGATCTCTTGACGTCGATGGCTTATCTTCTTCCTGACGAATCTCTCGATCGCCATGATCTGATTCGTTTTTTGATTCGCAAGTGTAGGATTCTGGGTGTTTTGGAATAGGATTTTCGTCACTGTGAGGCACAGGTCTCATCGCAGATGGTATGTTTGGGTAGTTAATAACCGATTTTTTTTTCTTGGACATACCTGTGGCTTGTCCAACACAAGATACCATGCAAAAGTAACAATCATTAATATGATTTGTAGGCTCTCTCCAAACCATTGAGACAGCAAAGCGCAGAGACCGTTTTTTGCCATTTAACCAGCTCCTCAGACTTGAAGCACATGTATTACAGCAGATGTGGGGTGCCCACTGTTTGTCTTGATCACCTAGTTTACAACCGAAATAAAGCTGATATGCCTTTGTTATTAGTGGAGTAATAGACGGTCTCTGAGACGCAAAAGTCACATCACCACACACGTAACAAAACTGATCTGGATTGTTTACACACTTTCGAGACATCTTGCATGAACGCTGTCAGCCAACTGAGGAAAAAATGGCTAATATAAAACAATATAATGTACACGTATGTATAACGTAACACAATCATGCCGATTACATCATCTTTCCTTGCCGAATATAAAAATGTAGCACGTGCATTCTTGTGTTGACAGTATATTAACACTGTCACAGCAGGAACACATATAATTACCGTATCTCTAAAACTTGAACTAATATTGGAAAAATAAGTTTCATTCCGGTTTTAACACATTAAAAGTAGTAATATTTTGTTGATTTTATTTCGGATATTTTTTGGCTGTTGATCAGTGTATCAAAGTAGCTCAACACAATGAAAACTGTTCTAGGAAATACCCTATTCCAACGTCTCTTTCCGTAGGGGTGTGTTTGTAATAAGACGGTCTTATAGATTACTTTAGCCACCTGAGGATAAATTTGGTATCAGGTGAGCAGAGTAGCTTTCGATTCAACGCCCGAAGCCGAGCTATATAGAAGCTGCTGCTATTAACTAGCATGACGAGACGCGTCCCGTTAACAAGCCTTTAAACTGAAAACGAAGTATAATAAGGTATAAGGTAGACAGGGGATCGTTAAGGCATTCCGTAATTTTATACGCAGATCCGTCTAGCTTGGGTACAATAAAATTAGTCTTGTCGTGTTCTATATAGCTCTTATTACGTAATGGATTTTAAGGTATATACAGAGTGGTCTGTAAAGAATTTGGCATAAAACAAGCCAAGACTAAGCTCGTGGAAATAGTAGAAATGGGAAAAATATGCTTAAGAAAAACGTCAGTTGTTAATGACACACGGTTGTTGTGTATTGACCACAGATCACCTCTCTTCAGAACGAAATGCCAGTGTAAAAAATTGCCTGTTTTGTATGAACCGAGCTTGTGTATACAGTTAATATCTGATTCACTGGACAACAAATTTTAGTTTTTTAATTGTATCTTGTGGGAAAAGTGTACTTCTTTGTTAATTTTGGGGCGCTGAATCCAGAAATGACAATGAAATAAAAAAATTAGTTGCGGTTTAGAAAAAAAACTTTTTATTTTTAAGGATATATTAAAAAAAGTAACAAGATTCATATACTAATAAGAATCACTATATGCGCGGTCTTTTTGCTGTTCTTTTATGGATCGTTTCTGGAGCATCTCTACCAAGAGTCCAACAGTAGTCTGCAAGCATGGAAGGATTCCACTTTCCCTGGTACCTTTTTTCCATTGTTGAAATATCCTGATGAAAACGTTCGCCGTGCTCATCACTTACGGCTCCGCAATTATCAGGAAAAAAGTCCAGGTGTGAGTGTAGGAAATGTATCTTAAGAGACATATTACAGCCCATCTTTTGATACAATGACAGCATATTTTTGACACGGGTTTTATAGTTGTCAGCTTTTCTATTTCCCAAGAAATTAGTGACCACCAGACGGAAATCATTCCAAGCAGTTTTTTCAATACCTGTTAAAGTGTTTTCAAACTGTGTATCTTTCAAAATCTTTAGAACCTGTGGCCCACGAAAAATACCTTCTTTAAACTTTGCCTCACTTAGTCTTGGAAATTTCTGACGCAGGTATTGAAAAGCTGACCCATCTCTATCTAATGCCTTGACAAAGTTTTTCATTAGGCCCAACTTGATATGCAGTGGTGGTAATAAATTTTTTTTCGAATCTACTAATGGCGGCATATGCTGTACATTTCTTTGACCTGGCTCTAGGAATTGACGAACAGGCCAGTTTTGTCTGGTGTAATGAAGTGCCTTTGCCCGACTATCCCATTCACACAAAAAACATCAAAACTTTGTGTAGCCTAGCTGCAGCCCAAGTAAAAGTGCAACAACTTTCAAATCGCCACAAATATGCCATTGGTGCTCATCGTATTTTATGCATGTCAATAGGTACTTCATATTCTCATATGATTCTTTCATGTGAACTGCATACCCTACAGGAAGAGATGGTAAAATATTTCCAATATGCAATAACACTGCCTTTAAACTCAATGTTGAACTGTCTATAAACAATCTCCATTCTTCTGGGTTATAGTTTATATTTAAAGCCGCCAGTAAGCCGTATGTTACTGCAGAAAACCAAGTTATTCTCCATATTGAAAAATGGTTCCAAGTCTTTGTGGCGTTTACGAAAAACACATACCGAAACATCGTCTTCTAACAAGCTCCACTGCTGCAGTCTTGATCCAAGTAACTCTGCCTTACATTTTGGAAGTTCTAAATCTCTTACAAGATCATTTAATTCTGACTGTGTTATTTTGTGCGGTTGGTGGCATGACGTGCTCGGTATAAAATCAGGATCTCTTGACGTTGATGGCATATCTTCTTCCTGACGAATCACTCGATCGCCATGATCTGATTCGTTTTCTGATTCGCATTCTGGGGGTTTTGGAAATAGGATTTTCGTCACTGTGAGGCACAGGTCTCATCGCAGATGGTACGTTTGGGTAGTTAATAACAGATTTTTTTTTCTTGGACATACCTGTGGCTTGTCCAACACAAGGTACCATGCAAAAGTAATAATTATTAATATGATTTGTAGGCTCTCTCCAAACCATTGGGACAGCAAAGCGCATAGACCGTTTTTTGCCATTTAAGCAGCTCCTCAGACTTGAAGCACATGTATTACAGCAGATGTGGGGTGCCTACTGTTTGTCTTGATCACCTAGTTTACAACCGAAATAAAGCTGATATGCCTTTGTTATTAGTGGAGTAATGGACCGTCTCTGAGATGCAAAAGTGACATCACCACACACGTAACAAAACTGATCTGGATTGTTTACACACTTTCGAGACATCTTGCATGAACGCTGTCAGCCAACTGAGGAAAAAATGGCTAATATAAAACAATATAATGTACACGTATGTATAACGTAACACAATCATGCCGATTACATCATCTTTCCTCGCCGAATATAAAAATATAGCACGTGCATGTTTGTAAATTACAGTATATTAACACTGTCACAGCAGGAACACATATAATTACCGTATCTCTAAAACTTGAACTAATATTGAAAAAATAAGTTTCATTCCGGTTTTAGCACATTAAAAATAGTAATATTTTGTTGATTTTATTTAGGATATTTTTTGGCTGTCGATCAGTGTTATTCTGTATTTTGTGATTTGGAGAAAGCAGGTTATAAATAAAATATAAGTACAAGATTCATGTAGGCTGGAAGGATGCATGTCATTTTCAATAAAGGTACCTCATCTGCAGAAAACACACATTGTTAAGTTTGTGGTTGCTTGTCTCGCTACTACCCATTATTGGAATATATAGGGCGTTTGGAAGGTCGATACAAAGTCTTGGGGAGGTGGAGGGGCAGACCATTTAGAATCTTTTAAGCCAAAAATATCTCAGTTCAAAGTCTTGCGGTTTTCGGGTTATTCGAGGGTTTCGATTTATAATGAAAAAAATATATGCCTTTTATTTCTGTTACCACTGAAAGAACATCAGGCTCTATGAAAAAGTTCTTTAATACTTAATAGTATGGTTTTTTCCGAATGTTCGAGATGAAAGCTTGTTTCCTGGGTAAATCGGGTGCGCAGATTCCAAATTCGATGTCGATACAGTGCTAAAAGTTACAACTAGCCCGGAAAAATGGTTTCCTGTCAACTTTTCACACTAAATCCAGTCTGATGACACTTTGGAATTTTTTCACTATGTTATTCATATTCAGCGCCCCAAATTACCTCATTGAGCAAAGCTTCACTTCCATGTAGTCATCGATAGTGAAAATGGTGACAAGGTATACGCAGATATCGTTCACATGTATGGCAGAGTAGATGGTAATGGACTAGAAGCACGACGGTTGTACCAAGAGCGATTTCCTGGGAGAAGTTTGACTAATGTCAGAGTGTTTTACAATATTTACCGACGTCTTTACGTAACGAACCTGGTGTTAATCCAGGTCGATATCCTCCTGAAACCGAAGACCTAATCCTCCAAGCGTTTGAAGATGATGCCACTACAAGTACTAGGAAAGTTCCGTTAATGTATGGGCCGCCGTCATGGGACAACGACTAGTCGGTTCTCATTAAACGGCGACAGTTATCTACACTTTTTGGAAAATGATCTTCCCGAATTACTTGCAGGAGTATAAATTCCAGATGACATGCAAATTGTTTTCCAACACGAAGGATGTCTAGCTCATTTCCGTTTAGACGCCTCTGCCTATCCAAATAGCTGGATAGGCAGAGGTGGACCAATTCCGTGGCCTGCTAGATCCCCGAACTTGACACCATTGGATTTCTATGCCTGCGGACGGGCTAAACAGCTAGTTTACACTGAAGAAACCGTATCAGGAGACGATTTAATAAGACAAATTTGAGAAGCTTTTTATTTAATGCAACAAAGCAAGTTATTATATTATTATTATATATTATGAGTCGATTGTTACGATTCGAGAGTTACACGAAAATTTAGTTCAAAATAATGTGCCCAGTGCCAACACCATTCGTCAGTCGGGTTGTTAAGTTAAAGGCCTGCCAATGTGTGAAAATATAGAGAGAATTCGTGAAAGTGTATTGAAGCGCTCTGAGACGTCTACGAGACATCGTTCTGAAGAACTTTGTATTTGTCGCACGTCATTATGCCCTATTTTTAAAAAAAAGAACTGCAGCCTAAAGACCAGGTATGTCGCCGACAATAGTCAGGCAATATTGCAGCTTACCCAAAAAAAAAAAACGATTTTCACCGAAAACTGATAATGAGCGATGAAGCCGACTTCGATATGAACCGATTTGTTAATAAGCAGAATTGTTGTATCTGGGGATTAGAGAATCCTCGTGTCATCCATCAACGACCACTACATCCTCGTCGAGTCACATTTTGCCGTGGTATTTGGTGTGGTCATTTTACCTTACTTCTTTGAACACGCTGCAGGTAATTCTCTTACTGCCGCTGACGAGCGCTACCGTGTTATGGTGCAAAACTTTCTGGCTCTTCAAATCCAACGATTTAACGTGCAAAGCACGTGGTTCCAGCAGAACGGAGCAATTTGTCACACAGCCAGAGAAGCAATGATTCTCTTGGGAGCAATATTTCCGGGACGCTTAATTTCTCGATGTGATGATGTCAACTGGCCACCAAGGTCACCGCACTTAACGGCTCCTGATTCTTTTTTATGGGGATTTTTGGAAAATATTGCTTATGATAACAAACTAGATACTGTAGAGCAGCTGAAGGACATTTGTCTGATATTATTTTTCATGCAAAAAAGATAAAAAAAATCAAAGCTGCATATCGGCCACCCTGTATAATTATGATCGAAACAATTTCGATGGGGGCATGAACCCATAGAAGACGATCTCAGAATCTCAGTTTTTTGGGACCAGGCCATCCTTATCATTGAAAAAAGTTAGGTAACGAATCAGAAAAGATACAATTTTTCCAACCGAGAAGTGTTTCTGTACCAGGACAATGCGACCGTGCATAAGGCTGTCGCAGCTTCGTTCCCTATAATTTTGATAACATTGTTAAGGAAGTCCCTTTGTTGTGGGTTATAGTAAGAGCACTATGAGTAATCGAGCCAAAGGCCTTTGAGAGATCGGTAGTAACCGCTGCTACGTGATGTTGTCGAAGCATATCGGTAACGACTTTAACTGTTCGGAAGAGTTGCGTTGTGGTTCGTTGGAATATAACTTTTTCGACATTTTTTTCCGATCATATTGAGTAAAGTGATTGGCCTGTATGATTCTGGTAGTCTAGGATCTTTACGGCCTTCATGGAGGAATATTTCCAACGCCGAGGAAAAAAGAATTCAAATTCGATTTCAATGATTCAGTATTTTCATGAGTTCCGTCCATGGTTGCTTTTTAAAGCATTCACTCTGTATACACCTTGCAGCCTCAAGAAGAGTAATATAACGAAAGATATTAAATCTCAAGTTATTAGCCGTTCCCTAAATACATAAATTTCGTTCAGCTAGATGCGTCAAAATTAAAGCCCAGTGTTAATAGAGGGACTTGCCGTTCCATCGTGCAGCCTTGTTTTTAGTTACAAAAGTCTATTATGAGTGTTAGATAGAGTAGAGTTGCTTTACTAAAGAAGTAAAAGGACTTGCAGCATCACTTTTATAACTGATGGCATCAGCAAAAATTTAACTTTCCCAAATTTTTTCTTAGTGTAATTTTTTGCTTTTTGAATAAAAAAACTGATTCTTCGCACTTTTCAACATAAAAAACCTCTCTTGTGAATTTTCGTTATAGTTAGGCGTTTATGAGATATTTTGATTTTTAAGGTTCGATGCATTTTTAATTATTTATGGGAAAATAATATTTTTTTTTACATTTTCGATTTGGGCATTGCAAGTAATTAAGATGATTGTTTAGATTGTGTTTTTAAACACAGCAATAATTCCTAACTCCAAATAAACACAAAAAACAGATTATTAATTTGTTTAATTTTCCAATATTATTTTTAACAAATTAAATTAATTATTTACAACTAAAATGCTATTGGATAGTTAGGACAAACATACAAAATCTAAAGTAGTTGCTCGAAATGTAAACCCAATTGTTCAATACACAATTCACATCTACGAATGATCGAACGTGGTATAGCATTATTCAAATAAGGCCTTATTTCATCACATGCATTCCTGATTCTGTCTATTAGCATATCTCTTGTGGTTACGGGAGTCTGGTACACTTTTTCCTTCAGAAATCTCCACACGAAGAAATCTAATGGATTTAGGTCAGGGGATCGTGGAGGCCAGGCGACTGGTCCTCCACGGTCGATCCATCTTTCAGGATAATTTTCGTCCAGTAAGTTTCTAACTATTCTCGAATAATGAGCTGGACAACCATCAAGCTGGAACCAGGCCAATCTTCTTAAATCTAACATAACATCATCCCACATATTTGCATGTTCAGCCTTTAAAAATTCCAAGGTCACAGCATTTAACCTTGCAGGCAAAAGGTAGGGTCCAAATATTCGATTATGGTAGATACCAATCCACACGTTCACACTAAATTCATGCTGAAAATTTCTTTCCCGAACTGCATGCGGATTTTCATGCGACCAAATATTTTGATTTTTATAAAACTTAAAAAAACAGGTAAAAGAAACTAAATTTCGTGTATTCACAATTGCAGAAAAACGTTTCAGGTTTCAACAGATAACAAAACTAACTGTCAATTAATTGACGTTTAACATTATTCTGCTTTCAATTTCAAAAATATTTGCAGGCACAGCCTACTTCTAAAAATTATCGAGATACTGACTTTTTAACGTTATTTTATCATAAATAATTAAAATGCATCGAACCTTAAAAATCGAAATATCTCAAAAACGGTTAACTATAACGAGAATTCACAAGAGAGCTTTTTTATGTTGAAAAGTGCGAAGAATAATTTTTTTTTGTTCAAAAAGCAAAAAATTGCTCTAAGAAAATTTTTTCGGTCATTTTAATACACTGCAGGTACTGTAGAGAGCGCCCTCTAGCGGCTATAGTAAAACTATGCCCATGGTTCGTTTTGTCCTACAAAAAAACCCTTGTATACCAATTTTCACTGTTATATATCAAATATTGTTCGAAATATTTAAAAAAAACTATTTTAGAAAGTAAATTTAAAGACCCTGTATTTCGGAAGCCACGCATTTTTCGACCCATGTTTATATAGCCTTTATGCATTAATTTTAAAAGTTCTATCGAATCTTAAAGTTATGCAACAATAAACTGAAACACCCTCTTAATGTCATATACATCATATTTTTTTATACACCTACATTTTTTAACTTCTAACTTGTCAAATGTATTTATGTTTTTTGTATTGTTTTTTCAGTTTTTCTTTTATTGGCGGGGGGGGGGGGGGTTAAGTGGCAGAGTAGCATTATGCCAAAGGAAGACGATTTATTATTATTATTCTTATTATATGGAATTTCAAATTTCACCTAATAAATTTGATTATAAGAATTATTTTTAAAACTCCGACTAGTTATCTACACAGATGGATCGCGAACTGACAGTGGTGTCGGCTGTGCTATAGTAGTCGATCAAACTGCACATCAATGGACACTATCATCAATAGCATGCATATTTACTGCTGAACAATATGCTATTTGGCAGGCCCTACGATGTCGAATAACATAACAACAGCTATTATAGCTAGTGACTCGCTACCAGCACTTCAAGGCCTGATGAACTATGCATCTCGAGATTCCTTAACTGTGATCTGTCTTGAAACTGTCAAACATCTCTTAAATAAAATTTCTGTGGTTTCTAGGACACGTTGGTATACAGGGGAATGAAGCTGCTGATATGGCAGCGAAAGCAGCAGCAGCAGCGCAACAAAACATCGACATCCCTGAAATAAAAATGTCTGATCATAAAAACTACCTCATAAACCGTATACAGCGACACTGGCAAATTAGATGGGGTAACACTGATATCCACTCAAGACAGATAAAACCTAGTGTAGGATCATGGCCACATCCTATCAGACTGCCACGAGAGGAATGGGTGCGCATACATCGCTTACGCTTTGGCCAAACACGTCTTACACATGCACATCGTTTGCTCGGAACAGATCCGCCCTTGTGCACTGGATGTAACTCTTCACTCACTGTACGCCACATTATCTGCACATGTCCGATATTGTCCCAATATCGAGTGATCTATGGACCATTTGATAACCTGACAGAGAGTCTCACACAACCAGAAAAACTGAAAAACGTCATATCATTCTTAAAAGTATCTGGTTTCTATTGGAAGATCTGACCTAATGAACTTTCTAATTTTTGTGTATCTTATTCTCAACCGAGATTAAATGAATCTGATGTAACGATGATTCTGCATCATACCTACCTTAGCTTAGTGTTGTCATCTGGAACTAAAAGAAATATGTAGCAATAGAATTTGTATAAATCGAAATACTTACGTGAACGCAAACAAGATCGTGAAATAAAGATAATGACCACATCCGTCGATACTGCTGAAACAAAATAAAAAAAAAAACAAAAAAAAATAAATTAATATTAATGCCTGACAAATTTAGTCGTCTAACATTTCCCAGAGATTATCTTTTGTTGCTAATAGAATCTGAAAATAAATGACAATAGTATATCCTTTTCGATTAATATCTGGAATTTACATATATAGTTTCTTAAAAAATGCGACATTTACCCCTTAGACATGTAAGAGATTATATATTTTATACTATAGATTTATATATTTTTACTAACACTTGCAATAACCATAGAAGTTGACGCCGTCAAAAAAAAAACTCCGACTAAAAAAATTAATTTATATTATTTGTATAATCGCAAATAGTTTCACAAATTTTGTTAATATTAAATTCCAATCCTGATCTAGATTTCTTTAAAATTAGTTTAACTTACTACGAATAACTATTCAAAATATACTAAGTGACATATAAATCCGAACACCCAGTTTAAATGGTTTTATTTTAATAAAATTTTGTATAAGTACTTAATGAAGCATAATAAGTAAATGACAAAAATTTCAAAATTGTTGCACTGCTTTAAAACCCTTTGACCTTTAATAATCTGTGGATGCACCCTGATGTGCTACGCATTCTCCAACGCGCCTAGGCTTGCTTCTGATCAGGTGGTCAATGTCCTCCTGTGGTATCTCATTCCAGGCAACCACCAACTCCTCTCGAAGTGCTTCTAGAGTCTGAGGAGGACGTTGCAAATTGAGCAATCTCCTACCCATCATATCTCACACGTGCTCAATTGGGGATAAGTCGGGAGATCTTGGTGGCCATGGTAACAATGTGACATCGTTATGTTGAAAGAAGTCTATTGTGACTCTTGCAACATGTGGTCGGGCATTATCTTGTTGGAAAGTTGGATCTGCCAGGGTGTCAAGATAGGGTAAAAGATGGGGTTCTAGAACTTCGTGGATATAACGCTGCGCGTTCATGTTACCTGTGATGAAGATTAAAGGTGACCTGGAACCATAAGCTATAGCACCCCAAACCATAACTCCAACAGTGTGGTGAACATGTCTTTCAACAAAAAACTGTGTATTCCTCCTTTCACCACGTCGCCTTCTAACCCTGGCACGACCATCGTGCATGCCTAAACAAAATCGAGACTCGTCACTAAAGACAATACTGTTCCATTCCTGATCCCAGAGTGACCGTTGTCTGCACCACTCAATGCGATTACGTCGGTGTTCTCGAGTTAAAGGGAGGACCCAGTGTGGCCGGTATGAAAACAAGCCAAAACTTCTCATTCGTCGGTAAACACTTCGCATGCCAATGGGTCTTCCGTGTTCTGCAAACCATTCATTTGCAATGGACCTGGTAGTGGAGAAACGGTCCCTTAAGGTCAATAATCTTAGGCGGCGATCTTCACGGTCTGTTGTTCTACGGCGGCGTCCAGTGCCCCTTGCTCTTTGCGTACGGCCTTCTCGAAGCCATGCCTGACAACACCTAACCACAGTGTTTACACTTCTTTACACTCTAACTACAATTGCCCGAAAAAAATGTCCAGCTTCCCGAAGTCCCACTATACGGCCCCTATTAAACTCACTAAGTTGACGAAATCGTACAGGTCTCCGTACTCTAGGCATCGTAACCGATCGTAAAGGATGTCAAGAACCAAAATCTGCCAACGTTTATTCTTTACTGCGGCTGAAATATTCATTTTTAGAGCGTTAGTGAATTAAAAAAAAGCAGTATAAAAACCGGAATGTCCAACTGATAGGGCTGAAAATTTTTTCACTTGTTATTTACAGTAAGATAAATACATTCACCAACTTTAATTAAAATAAAACCATTTAAACTGGGTATTCGGATTTATATGTCACTTAGTATATTATTTGTATAATCTAGTTTCACAAATTTTGTTAATATTAAATTCTAATCCTGATCTAGATGTCTTTAAAACTAGTTTAACTTACTAGGAATAACTATTTAAAATATTTTTAATTTCCAACAAAAGTTTACATATAACTAAAACAAACAAAAGATCTCCAACCTAAACAAAATTTTTTTCCTGTGATACTAAAAATACTCTCGTTTACAAAAAGTTATAAACTCATGATTAGTAATAAAAAATGATTGCATTTTCTATCCAATAATCAAAATGAATTTTGCACTAACTTGACTCTCACAGGGGGTGCAATGGAAGCCGAATTATATTAATGAATCTCCGGTTTTTGAATATAGAAACTGAGCTCTCCAAATTATTTGCCTCTACCTAAGAAAATAAATCTTACCAGAATCATCTTAATTTCAAAAAATAAATTTTTGAAATCAATTATAGTTTGAAAAATCACTAGTACAAAACGAATCTATTGTCCTCAATGATTTTTGTATTAACAAAATAAATTTAATTTTTGTTATCCATTTACTCAGCGAATGATCCCATATGTGATAGATGGACTACCGGTAGCGGACTGAAAAGCCAGGCCCGAAAGACCCCAAAACGTACCTCTAAGTGGGTCGTATTATTGTCACTCTTATGCCCTCCATCGGAGCGAAGACTGATATGAAGATGGTTTCCTTATCACTACCCACCAACAGCTTGACTGCACGGTCGAACGCATCAGAAAACTTATGTCGTAAAGATTGGAGGGCAAAGCTTTCCACCGATGCTTATCGACTTCAACACCCACAAGGGACCCGCGGAAAATCCTCTTCCTGGGACGCTGAGCACAAAGAAAACAATTTTCCCCGCCATCGGCGCCACCTAGATTATCCAGGCACGTTCCCGTATATGCGATTCGCACTCGACGTGCACTTTCCCACGCTCTGGCAAGTAGCAGTGACATGTGAGGACGTATAGGTATGGTAAAAGAGTGGTTACAAGAGAGTAAACTAACATTGAATTTATCTAAGACAAACTATATTGCGTTTTCGTTGACCAATAAAAACAGACCAAATTACAGCACTATTATCTTGGATGATAATTATTCTGTTCAGGAAGTGTCTCAAACTAAATACCTTGGAATCATTATTGACCATCATTTAAAGTGGCAGCCGCATGTTGATTATGTATCGTGTAGAAAATTAATCCATAAATGTTATCTACTGCGTGACTTTCTCGATAAAAACAATTTAATAACAGTTTGTAAAGCATTTTTTGAATCTATAACACTGATCAACAGCCAAAAAATGTCCTAAATAAAATCAACAAAATATTACTATTTTTAATGTGCTAAAACCGGAATGAAACTTATTTTTTCAATATTAGTTCAAGTTTTAGAGATACGGTAATTATATGTGTTCCTGCTGTGACAGTGTTAATATACTGTAATTCACAAGAATGCACGTGCCACATTTCTATATTCGGCAAGGAAAGCTGATGTAATCGGCATGATTGTGTTACGTTATACATACGTGTACATTATATTGTTTTATATTAGCCATTTTTTCCTCAGTTGGCTGACAGCGCTCATGAAAGATGTCTCGAAAGTGTGTAAACAATCCAGATCAGTTTTGTCACGTGTGTGGAGATGTGACTTTTGCGTCTCAGAGACGATCTATTACTCCACTAATAACAAAGGCATATCAGCTTTATTTCGGTTGTAAACTAGGTGATCAAGACAAACAGTGGGCACCCCACATCGGCTGTAATACATGTGCTTCAAGTCTGAGGAGCTGGTTAAATGGCAAAAAACGGTCTATGCGCTTTGCTGTCCCAATGGTTTGGAGAGAGCCTACAAATCATATTAATGATTATTACTTTTGCATGGTACCTTGTGTTGGACAAGCCACAGGTATGTCCAAGAAAAAAAATCGGTTATTAACTACCCAAACATACCATCTGCGATGAGACCTGTGCCTCACAGTGACGAAAATCCTATTCCAAAACCCCCAGAATCCTACACTTGCGAATCAGAAAACGAATCAGATCATGGCGATTGAGTGATTCGTCAGGAAGAAGATATGCCATCAACGTCAAGAGATCCTAATTTTATACCGAGCACGTCATGCCACCAACCGCACAAAATAACACAGTCAGAATTAGGGATCTTGTAAGAGATTTAGAACTTCCAAAATGTAAAGCAGAGTTACTTGGATCAAGACTGCAGCAGTGGAACTTGTTAGAAGACGATGTTTCGGTATGTGTTTTTCGTAAACGCCACAAAGACAGAACCATTTTTCAATATGGAGAATAACTTGGTTTTCTGCAGTAACATTAACGGCTTACTGGCGGCTTTAAATATAAACTATAACCCAGAAGAATGGAGATTGTTTATAGACAGTTCAACATTGAGTTTAAAGGCAGTATTATTGCATATTAGAAATATTTTACCATCTCTTCCTGTAGGGTATGCAGTTCACATGAAAGAATCATATGACAATATGAAGTACCTATTGACATGCATAAAATACGATGAGCACCAATGGCATATTTGTGGCGATTTGAAAGTTGTTGCACTTTTACTTGGGCTGCAGCTAGGCTACACAAAGTTTTGCTGTTTTTTGTGTGAATGGGACAGTCGGGCAAAGGCAGTTCATTACACCAGACAAAACTGGCCTGTTCGTCAATTCCTAGAGCCAGGTCAAAAAAATGTACAGCATATGTCATCAGTAGATTCGAAAAAAAATTTATTACCACCACTGCATATCAAGTTGGGCCTAATGAAAAACTTTGTCAAGGCATTAGACAGAGATGGGTCAGCTTTTCAATACCTGCGTCAGAAATTTCCAAGACTAAGTGAGGCAAAGGTTAAAGAAGGTATTTTTGTTGGGCCACAGATTCGAAATATTTTGAAAGACACACAGTTTGAAAACACTTTAACAGGTATTGAAAAAACTGCTTGGAATGATTTCCGTCTGGTGGGCACTAATTTCTTGGGAAATAGAAAAGCTGACAACTATAAAACCCTTGTTAAAAATATGCTGTCATCGTATCAAAAGATGGGCTGTAATATGTCTCTCAAGATACATTTCCTACACTCACACCTGGACTTTTTTCCTGACAATTGCGTAGCCGTAAGTGATGAGCACGGCGAACGTTTTCATCAGGATATTTCAACAATGGAAAAAAGGTACCAGGGAAAGTGGAACCCTTCCATGCTTGCAGATTACTGTTGGATTCTTGGTAGAGATGCTCTAGAAACGATCCATAAAAGAACAGCAAAAAGACAGCGCATATAGTGATTCTTATAAGTATATGAATCTTGTTACTTTTTTTAATATATCTTTAAAAATAAAAGGTTTTTTTTTCTAAACCGCAACTAATTTTTTATTTCATTGTCATTTTTGGATTCAGCGCCCCAAAATTAACAAAGAAGTGCACTTTTCCCACAAGATACAATTAAAAAACTAAAATTTGTTATCCAGTGTAATTAGATATGCTATATTAGTATGGGGGGATTGTACAATAATGCTCTACATAAACTCATTATTATTCGGAAATATATTATTAAAATTATTTTTAAGAAAGATAAAAGATTCCCCACTAATAAACTTTTTACAAAGGTTGTGTGTAATATTAGATCCTTGTACGTGATGACAGTATCTACTTTTATTTATAGAAATGAAAAACTACAGAAACAAGCCATAACTACTGTACTCGTGCAAATGTGGGCAGGCAAATAGAAATTCCCAAGAATAACAATAACCTAAACTTAAGATACATAACGTATATAGGACCAAAGATATATAATATTCTGTCAGACCGCTTGAAAAATATTAAAACATTTAGCACCAGCTGCAGAGAATATATTTTTGAGAATACTGCACAATTTGAAAGGTTTTTCTAATGATTTTTTGTATCATAGTATGATTGAACTATTGTTCGGGATATTGAGGTTGATTATTGTTTTTTTTATTGTTTTTTTTTTTTTATTGTATTTTATAATCCAATAAATAGCATTTTCTTTTCTTTTGTAAGTGCGGATGATGAAAGCACATACAGGTGGTTTGAACCATCTAGGTGCATCTTTCTGTCATCAGGATGTCGTTGATGAAGAGGAATAATATTGTTGTGTTATATATTTATGTGTATTTATAATTTTTTGTATATTGTCTTTGTTGGATATTATTGTTATTAAATAAATAAATAAATATATAAATAGGAGGGAATCAGGAGGCATCGCCCGCAAATGTTCAGACTTCAAAACTATCATGTATTTGCTATTATGAAAATGAATGATTCAGAGCATAAATACTTATTGATGAGCTATGCTTTTTATGGGAAGCTGTTGTGAGTGACGAGGCAATGGCTTCAATCTGTTTGAGAATAGAAGATGCGATGTTTCCTGTTTCCTATGATTCTGAAGGTTTTGATCCATATAATCGAATAAGGGTGGAAATCACCAAGATTGCGAATGAGCTTTAAGGCCCATTCAACAAATTTTAGCAACCAATAGCTGTCAGATATTGAAAACAAAATAGTGTCAAGGTATGAGATCACAGCTTGTCATTGAAGCATCACCAGTTTATTGAATATTAAGAAATTATATATAATTCAGTTAAAATGTAAAAAATGTTCGATTTGTGAATAAAAGTCATGTTTTTTTACTGTTGTTGATCGTTTATTCACGTTTATATTATTTTATTCTCAATTGATATGCAATTTTACTGATTTAACATCACGTGTATTTTTTCCTATAAGCCTCTTACATAGCCATTAAACGCCTACTTGATGACCAAGACTCTACCAAACATTTCATAGATATTGCTCGTTTAAAAACATTCATCTATTTACTTGCCGTTCATCAGTACCGTTATGGCACCTTACATTAATATTCGTACTAAACCAGTCAGGATTTTTGACATTGAATATTTTTCGTTGTTAAGGCGTGAGTTTCCACAGTATATTTACGGCGATTGAGAAATATACTAAGTGACATAAAAATCCGAACACCCAGTTTAAATGGTTTTATCTTAATAAAATTTTGTATAAGTACTTAATGAAGCATAATAAATAAATGATAAAAATTTCAAAATGATTGCACTGCTTTAAAGCCCTTTGACCTTTCATAATGTGTGGATGCACCCTGATGTGCTACGCATTCTCCAACGCACCTAGGCATGCTTCTGATCAGGTGGTCAATGTCCTCCTGTGGTATCTCATTCCAGGCAACCACCAACTCCTCTCGAAGTGCTTCTAGAGTCTGAGGAGGACGTTGCAAATTGAGCAATCTCCTACCCATCATATCCCAAACGTGCTCAATTGGGGATTAGTCGGGAGATCTTGATGGCCATGGTAACAATATGACATCATTATGTTGAAGGAAGTCTATTGTGACTCTTGCAACATGTGGTCGGGCATTATCTTGTTGGAAAGTTGGATCTGCCAGGGTGTCAAGATAGGGTAAAAGATGGGGTTCTAGACCTTCGTGGATATAACGCGGCGCATTCATGTTACCTCTGATGAAGATTAAAAGTGACCTGGAACCATAAGCTATAGCACCCCAAACCATAACTCCAACAGTGTGATGAACATATCTTTCAACAAAAAACTGCGGATTCCTCCTTTCACCACGTCGCCTTCTAACCCTGGCACGACCATCGTGCATGCCTAAACAAAATCGAGACTCGTCATTAAAGACTGTTCCATTCCTGATGCCAGAGTGACCGTTGTCTGCACCACTCAAGGCGATTACGTCGGTGTTCTCGAGTTAAAGGGAGGACCCAGTGTGGCCGGCATGAAAACAAGCCAAAACTTCTCATTCGTCGGTAAACACTTCGCATGCCAAACCCTTCATTTGCAATGGACCTGGTAGTGGAGAAACGGCCCCTTAAGGCCAATAATCTTAGGCGGCGATCTTCATGGTCTGTTGTTCTACGGCGGCGTCCAGTGCCCCTTGCTCTTTGCGTACGGCCTTCTCGAAGCCATGCCTGACAACACCTAACCACAGTGTCTACACTTCTTTGCACTCTAACTGCAGTTGCCCGAAAAGAAAGTCCAGCTTCCCGAAGTCCCACTATACGGCCCCTATCAAACTCACTAAGTTGACAAATTCGTACAGGTCTCCGTACTCTAGGCATCGTAACCGATCGTAAAGGATGTCAAGAACGAAAATCCGCCAACGTTGATTCTTTACTGCGGCTGAAATATTCATTTTTAGAGCGTTAGTGAATTAAAAAAAAGCAGTATGAAAACCGGAATGTCCAACTGATAAGGCTGAACATTTTTTCACTTGTTATTTACAGTAAGATAAATACATTCACCAACTTTTATTAAAATAAAACCATTTAAACTGGGTGTTCGGATTTGTATGTCACTTAGTATATCCAAATATATGTCGTAAAGCTACCAGCAATCCTAAAACCTGCAAAAAAACTAGAATTTGCAATAATTTTCTTTTTTCACCGAGTACCTACACTCTAGGTTATATTTGAAGTCAAACCATAAACAACGGTATTTTTCACTAGATTAGTGTATATGCATTCAAGCAAAAAATATGCCTTTTGTTATCAGGATTACTTACTTACATTTAAGCGATATTTTATAACATTTTCAAAAAAGGTGATTTTGTTCTTTTTGAGAAAATTAACTATTTCTGTTAAAGAAAGCCCTCTAACCGCCATCTGTGGAACTAACAAAGCTTCAAATATTGTAACGTTTGTAGGCCAAGAATAGCTCTTTTCAAGTAGCTCAGGTTTGTTAAAACGGGCTCAGCCGTTTTGCAGACACAGGGTTCTTTTTAGAGAAACATTTGAACACCCTCCACCACTTTCTTTTTAGAGATATAGCAAAAATTGTCAAACAAAAAGATTCATATTATCCTCGACTTCAACGATCAGGTACTTTTTTGTTTGATTAATATAGCAAAATTCACATAAACCTCACTTCTTTAGATTCAAGATTGCAGTTACGCTCCCTAGCGGACATTTCAGAAACTTCAAAACATTTTCCAAGTTTTAGGCCGTAAGCCTTTCCAATGGATAGGTTCACAGAAACAGTACATTGCAATCTGACCACCTTGTACATTAACCGGCTTAAAACGATCTATCTCTCTATCTGTATGGAAGTTGGTTCAGCCATGATGTCTTCGGTGTCCTATTTTAATCAAGATTTGTTGGCCATTGCTAATTTTTTTTATATATATCGAAGCAGCCGCGCAGGCGGAAGCCTAAACGCCGGAATACCGCGGCTGCTATGATGATCTCAAAGAAATTTTGTTAATAGGATTTTTGAACTGCCTAAGATTAGTAGAACTGGGAAAAGCTTCCTCTTGTAGATTGCTCCACAATCCCGACACCCTAGGGACAAAGGAGTGGTCATATCGGCCAGTTCTGGATGTACGAAGTTCGACACGGTTAGGATGGGACGCCAAAGTCAGACGGGTCTGCCAACAGATAATAAAAATAAAAGTCGCAGCCGTTGCTTTATTATCTATTTTATAATCGTAGCGAGTATTCCAATTTGAATCTGTATGTGTTGATGTTTGATACCGCAGTGCTCTTAGTCCAAGCGTACCAGTTTCTATGAAATTGTGACAATGATTTTCGAACAGGTACTTGAAACGAGATCATTCCATTGTTTCAAATAAATATTGCTGTTACATTTAAGAAATGGTCCGTAGTTCAAAGAAAGTCTTAGAAACATAGCGAAGTCACGATCCTCGATTAAAGATAGCTACACTTGAAGCAAGAGCGATGTGTTTGTATGAATTTTTTATTTGTCCTCACAATGTAGCTTATAACCGCCAAGATGGTGTTCTATACGTAACAGTATGCAAGCTCCAACCTATTATATATTCTGTATGTCATGAAAATAAAGCGCGATAGCGAGCCCAGTACCGACATTTTTACGATCGGCCATTCGTGAGCGAGTAATTGGGGAGCAAGAGTCCGCCTGGACGGAGTAAACTGTTCACAATGCTGCGGAATTCCAAAGGATAAGATACATTGTTGCGTACGTCGGAAGATAGGATGTCTTTGTATGCAGAAATGTACTATGTACTAAATGTACTATATACTTTTATTAACTAGAACGGCGGTAGTAGGGGTTTGGAGGCTATCCTACCAGTGCGACATAAACGGGATTGATTATGTCCGGAAAATGCTTTCAAAACTGTCAATGATATATTCAATAGGTCATCCTACTCAAAGAACAACGTTAATGAAATAAAAACAAAAACAGGACAGAAAACAGACAATATTCAGCAAATATGTGATGAGTTCATAGAATTTTTCACGAATACAGGAGGAAACTTAGCAAATAATATCAAACAAAATGCTGATATTCATCTGCATGAAACAAGACTGAATAATTCATCTGTATTAACTGAAGTAGACTATCAGGATGTTTTCAATGCCATTATAACTCTAAAAAATAAAAAAAGCCCTGGAGTTGACGAAATTAGAGCTGAACATCTAAAGATACTGGCCAAACAAATAACAGAACCACTTGCTTATATCATTAACAAATCCTTCCAATCTGGAGTATTTCCGTCAGCTTTCAAGACAGCAATCATCATACCTATCTATAAATCTAATGATAATACGGACGTCACTAACTATCGACCTATTTCACTTATATCAAGTTTAGCTAAAGTTTTTGAGAAATTACTCCTTAATAAAATGATTAATTTTTTTAATAAATTCAAAATTCTAAATTCAAATCAATATGGTTTTATAGCGGGCAAATCTACAACAGATGGGGTATTAAGTATAGTAGATGAAATAACCCAAAATATAGATGGAAAAGTACCATCGATATGCGTATTTGTGGACTTACAAAAAGCGTTTGACACAGTTAACCACAATATACTTTTGGAAATCTTAGAAAGAATAGGTTTTCGTGGAAAGATGTATACTTTAATGGAAAATTATTTATCAAATAGACCGCAATCAGTAAAATTATTAAGCTCGTATAGTAAAGAAATGTTTGTTAAATGTGGTACAATTTTGGGTCCTGTGTTATTCAATATTTATTTAAACGATATATTCAAAATTAACAGTACTGGTAAAATAGTCAGTTTTGTAGACGATACTGCTATACTCTATAAAAGTAAGGATTGGAACGACTTAAAAGATATTATCCAAAATGACTTTTGCAAAATTATTCAGTGCTTTAATAACCGAAAATTAACAATTAACTTTACTAAAACTCATTTTTTACCATTTTCATCACTATCTAATCATCTACCAAAATATAACCACCTTCGGTTTAAGGTAAATGATAAAAATATAAAAATCAATAGAGTTAATGATACAAAATATTTAGGAATTTATCTAGATCCCCACTTGAGATGGGATGTACATATTTCTCACATACTAAAGAAAATTAGATTCATAGCATATAAAATAAAATTACTAACGGTATATTAACTGAATATTATCTACGAATAATATATCAAGCTTTAGTCGAGCCACACATAACATATGGTATAGTAGTGTGGGGTGCTGCATGCACGACATACTTTAACGATTTAGATGTACTTCAAAGAAGAATTTTAAAATCAATGTTAGGCAAATAAAAATTATACCCAACTAATGACTTATAAATGATGCACAAGTATATGATACTAAACAACTTTACTTCTTACATACCAACACTCATTATCACAAAACTATTAGTGAACACGACATAATTAAACATAATCATAAAACCAGATATAAATTACGCGCAAAAAATGTTCCTAAACCAAACAAATCCCTAATGAAACGATGTCACCTGTATATAGCTCCAAAATTGTACGAACATTTACCAAATAATTTAAAACAATTACGCAATACATTAGGCTTCAAAAAAAAATTAAAAAAATTTATTAACACGATTGGGAGAAATCAAATTAATAAAATAATCTCAAATATTACACAATAAATGCTCTACCATTCTTACCAATAATTTCTTTTTTCTCTCTATTTTATTATATTTTGCAATTCAACATACATATGATCCATGCACA
Organism: Acanthoscelides obtectus; assembly: GCA_963669975.1. Classification (NCBI taxonomy): domain Eukaryota; kingdom Metazoa; phylum Arthropoda; class Insecta; order Coleoptera; family Chrysomelidae; genus Acanthoscelides; species Acanthoscelides obtectus. The sequence continues at coordinate 5,973,441 of CAVLJG010000001.1, read as the reverse complement.
GGCGTTGTCCTCCTATGGATATATTATATTTATTTACTCGTTTCATGTTCCCTGTATTTTAGAGTAAATAAATATTATTATTATTATTATTAAAACACCTAGCATTTGAAGCTAGTATGATCTAGAACGATGTAAACATAGTTCAATCATGTTTCTGTGTAAGTTCCTAAACCATTTGATAGATGATTCTAGACAGGATCAACTACTATTCTTTTGAATGCGTGTAAATACGAACTTGCTGTGGATGTCACCATTTACAGTACTGAACTTTATTTGTAATTTGTGTGATATACAGTAATAGAAAAATATGAATATTTACCTAAATACCTTTAGAAAACGAATTCATAGTTCATTGCTCCATAAACAAATGCGTTATTAGTAGAAAAACTAAATTCCTTGTTTTTACATTATCTGCCATAAACACAATACAAGTCTGAATATAAGCACTTTTTTATGAGGGAAAAAATATGTAGACAAATACTTTTCAACATTGGTTTGGTACAGTTTCGTGTCAGAAGAGGACTAGTTTGTGTTCATCAAGTATTGTGGAATAAGATGACTGATTTTAAGACCATGGCGCATTGTCCAGAAATTTCTTTCGATGTGAAAACTAAGATCATTGAGTTATACAAAGATGGTCAACGTTAAGTCGACATGGCCAAAAATTTGAAGCTGAAGCGTAAAGCAGTTTGGGCGGTATTGAACAGATATAAACAAAAAGGTATCTTGGAAGCCTCTACGAGAAGTGGTCGACCTAGAAAACTAAATGCTAGATCAGTTTGATTAATAAGTAATTTCGTCCAAAGAACCGTTTAAAGCCCTAATAAAAGCCAAAATCGAGACAAAAGGAATTGTCAGTGTTTCTACTAAAACTATAAGTAGAAGATTAAAAGATATGAAGTTATTTGCACATCGCCAGAGTAAGAAGCCGCTAATCTCGATGAAAAACCGTAAGGACCGATTACAATTTGCACGGTTGCATCTTGATTGGAGCATCAGTGATGAATCCAAGTTCAATATGTTTTTATCAGATGGTGTTCATTAGGTTAGACGTCCTAGTGGACAAAGATTGAACCCCAAGTACACTTTGCCCACTGTCAAAATGGAGGCGGGTCTGTTATGGTTTGGGGGTACTTTTCGGGCTTTGGGATGCGACCTTTACATAGAATAGATGGAATTATGGATAAGTTTATATAAACGAACATACCAGAGCATGTCATGTTACCCTAATGGAAGACAATATTCCCTTAAGATCAATCTTCCAGCAAGATAATGACCGGAAGCACACTTCAAATCTCGCAAAGAAATTATTTCTCGATGAAAGTCCTCAAATGGCCTTCACAGTCTCTCGATATAAACCCCATTGAAAATCTATGGGCATACTTGATAAGCAGATACGAGATATACATTATTCAAACAAGGATGAACTTTTGGCCGCTTTAGAGCAAAAGTGGAGACAGATTGTTGAATCTTATATCAAGAAACTTCTACAATCTATGCCGAGACGATGCCAGGCGGTCATTGATAATAATGGTTATTCTACAAAATATTAACACAAACATGGTTGGTTTTCTATAATTCAATGAACTTTGCTTCTTTTTTCTATAATTGTTTTCCTTTGTCTATATATTTTTGTCCTTCATAGTTCCAGTTTTTTCCATCAATTTTTTATTGAAGGGCGTCTAATGAATTTATTTATGTATAAGTGAGTATTATGCTATAACGAATTAAGTATACAGGTTGGTGTATTAATAAAACAATTTAAAAAAGATATGCAGCACAATATTAATTTGTCTATATACTTTTGTCCATTCCTTTACTTTATTGAAGTTATAGATATCCTAATGGTATTCTTAGTAGGTCATGTGATTAATTATTTCTGTATGGCAATATTGCCTGCTAAATGGATCTTCTACTGTTAGGTAATAAACGCTAGTATGATTATTATCCGTAAACTGGATGCGGTCTTAATATTTGGTTTCTGATAATAAACGGGATATTATTGATTACAAACCGGAAGGAGTAGTATAGTTTCTGACTGAATGATAGATCTGGTTGCCACATGGAATAGGTTCCTTGTTACAGCTGTTGAATCGGTACCACCCTTACATTACTTTGTACTTTCAAAACTATCCCAATTCCCAAGGTATCTGTAGTAGAACATATTAAAGATCTGAGACGAATCAGTATTTTACGAATACTCTCCAAATTATTGAAAATGGTCATAAGGCAGCATATCTCGAAATTTGTTGTGACCAACAAAATTATACCACCGATCTAATCTGGATTTCGAGCCCAAAATGATACAACAACTGCACTGGCATGTATAGTTGGTGACTTCCCAATTAGCAAAGTAGTGGCATAAGCTTTTGGTAAAAGAACCATTCAGCCAGATCTCTATTGTTGTTGCCCGAACACCAAAATGCTGGCTTAATGTTGTGTGGAATGCAGATTTACTTTCTGCAACATACTTGCTCCAAAATGAGGTGTTTAAAATATTCTCATAGCATAGTTACACAACACCTTATAGGGCAAATTCTTAACTGTTGCATAAACGTTTATACAACTATTTTATACGGCATATTTGCAAGTTAGTCAAAATGGTTGTGTTGTGGCATCCATGGTAACGTTTATAAAACAAACCCGAGCCTTGTTGTTTTGGTTGCAATAAAGTAGAATCACGTAACAGAATAGTTGCATAGTTGACAAAAACTGAATCTTGCACTGACGCAAATGTCCTATAGCGGCTGCAAGAGGCTTACACTTTTGTTTTGTAACTGTTACCTGCAGCCCTTATACAACCTCTTAAATGACTGAAGTGTCCTATTAGGTGTGCCCATTCCGCTTGTATAGCTGTTCTAAGAGGGTTTTGCCAATGTTCTTACAGTATACAATGCTGTTTAAGGAATACTGTATAATCATTTTTGAAACTCTATTATGAGTGATAATTGTTAGTTGGGTTCTACAAATCACTTGACAAAGGTAATGTTATGTGTTTAATTCTCTTGGACATCAGTAAAGCCTTTGATATCCTAGATCATAATATATTGTGCATGAAGCTGAAGTAGTTTGGATTTGCATTTAATAAGAGACTACTTAACTAGTAGGTACCAATACGTATCGGTAAACTTTTCATCTTCTGACAAAAGAATGATTACAATGGGTGTACCACAAGGACCCATATTAGGCCCTTTACTATTTTCTTTATATATTTCAGACTTTCATAACTACGTAAAGACTTGCAAAATACATCACTATGCGGATGATGCACAATTGTACTTCAGTTTTCAGATTGATCGCATTTTGAACTCCTACTCTTTGATTAACGACGATATTAATATGTTATACAATATATCAATTTCGTGTCTGCGCTTCTCTTTTGGTATAAGAAAGTTTTGTCACATGAGCCACATATTCAAACAACACAACATTCTAAGTTTAGATAGATTGAGAAAATTGTATTTCCTATCACTAATCCAGAAAGTTCTCGGAATACCTTTTAGACAGAATTTTAAAGTTTGAAAATATCAATACATTATATACTAGAAATAGGCGAATGATCGTTATACAATTGTCTCCCAAATGATTTTTATGACTTCCCTTTATTGAACTTTAAGAAAAACCTAAAGAATTTGTATCTGTCTGAAGTGTGAAGGATCCTATATGCCGACTCTGTTTACGCCGACTACTTTTCTACTTGTTTCTCTTTCATTCTTGTTCTATTAATTGTTGATACAAAATACTTTTTCGTTACCTTCAAAAATGTATTATGATTTGCTGATATGATGTTGGTAGCTACACCAGCAACAAAAGACTTTTAATCTTACGTTTCATTGAGAAAGTTATGGTAGTTAAATGGATGAGCTGAAACTCACTACATTTTTTTTTATGATTAGTTCCTTTCTCTTAGGCACCAGGTACACCTTACAGAACAGTTATTATGACTATCATTAATACTTATGTTTATCTCTATTATTGTATGATATGTATATGTTCATGATACAGATACAATCTTTTATTTGAGGTTGGGTTGAAAAATACCGCTAGGGTAACACTACACCTGTTCAATTTTGCACTTTTGCGGTTTTCAAGATATCATTCTTTTGTTTTATTTTATGTATGCAAAGTTGAATAAAGGCACATTATTATTATTATTATTATTATTATTAATTACCCATCTTATTCATAAAGTATGTTTCTCACTTCCAGAATATAATTCTGTTATCGAATACATACTTAAATCTATAGTCAACGCCAAACAAAGTGGCGTGCACGTCATCACGATAAAAATTCCCCGACCTAATGCCTAGGTTTCTATCACAAACAATTGCTCTATTGCAGTTTCATATTAATGTGATATATAAATTGTAAAATGGTCATTACTCTCTTATTATGGTTAATAGTCATATAAACATTGTTATTAAAATATCACATAAGTTGCTTTCTGATAAATTTAGACGCATTATGCGAAATAAAATGTTTTGCAAACGCTCCAATCACTTATCGACATGTAAACGCACTAAACCGATTTCGCAGCGTTGACACATTGTCACCTTGAAACTTATTTAAACTGGGAACTGACATTTGTATTAATTTTGACACTGAATCAATTTGTGGCATTTCAAATCTTTATAAATCCTTTGGCCCCGCATACTGTAAATCAACAACTGTTTGTTTCAAAACAAAATTATTCATTTTACGAGTAGATAAAGGCAATTTTGGTATATAAAGATGCCCAAACAGTTAAATAGTCGGTGTAAGGAACTCGTGGCCTCGTTAATGCACTACTTTGAGCAAGAAAGGGACAACAACGGGCCTTTGTTGCCTTTAAATGCTGTTCAAGAGGTAGGTTACTAATAATTATATGTAATGTATATTAATAATAGTGAAATTTTATTTCATTTTTTGTAGCGTGTTGCTGCTGCTTTAAAAATTAGTTTAAGGACAGTTAGTCGTATTTCCGAGGGTGTGAAGAGTGATGCAAATTTAGAATCGCCCAAGAAAAAGCGGAGTTATATTAAACGTGTAACCAACACAGCGACATTGGATACAAGTGCCATTCGAGAAGTGATCTATAATATGTATCACAAAAGTAAGATCTTATTATAATAACTTATCAGAAATTTGCATTAATTTGTTAACTAAATTATAATGTCATATTACACATGGTTTCAGAAGAACAAGTTACGATACAAACTTTATGGTCTCGATTAAGAGATAGGGCATTATTTGATGGTAGTGCCACGTCTTTAAGGCGGTTGCTTAGAGATCTTGGATTTAAGTGGCTTAAGGACAATCCGCGACGAGGGCTCATGGAACTACCAAGTATAGCTTTGAAAAGGGTGGAATTTCTAAGGCAATACAATCAAGCCAAGGTTGAGGCCTTATACCAGTTTGTCTTCCTCGATGAAACTTGGATATTTCAAAATGGGACCATAGGTCGCTCTTGGCAAAATAGAAACCAAAAAAGCGTGAAAGCTATTAAAACAGATGGTAAAAGGTATGTACTTTTACACAATTTGCACTATAAAATTTAAAACTAATATATTTTAGATACATTATATTACATGCTGGAAATGAAAATGGGTTTAATGAGGGTAGTGAAGCGATATTTTCTTCGAAAACAAAATTGAGCGATTACCATGGAGAGATGAACCAGGACAATTTTTTGAAATGGTTTCAACATCAGTTATTAGAAAAATTGGAGAGTCCATCTATGATTATACTGGATAACGCCCCTTATCACAGCATGATATTGAACAAAGTGCCCAACAATGCATGGACAAAAAAAAATATCCAAGACTGGTTGACAAATCAAAACATACCATTTTTAAACACAATGTTTAAAACAGAGCTATTGAGTATTGTTGCTCGGTACATAATGCTTCTTAATTATATATATCTTGGTCGACAGTTTATATTTCTTTTGTTTATTCCTATTCTTAAAATAACTGCTTTTTTAGAAACAAACCACCTAAAATATACGTGATTGATGAATTGGCGGAACAACATGGGCACAAAGTTCTTCGTCTGCCTCCTTACCATTGTATATTTAACCCTATTGAGTTAATTTGGGGCATAGCAAAAGGTTACTATAACAGACATATTGGTAGAGATGGTAACAGTGAAAAAGACTGTTTGGATATGTGGAACGAGGCTCTGCAAACGGTTACCCCAGACATGTGGAAAAATAGTGTTCGACATACTGAGCAAGAAATTTTTAAATGGTATGAAAGAGAACGAATTTTTGATCGACCAGACATCAAACCTTTAATAATCAACTTTGAGAGTGATGAAGATTCAGATTCAGACAGCGCTGAAGAAAGAAACTCCGACTAACTTTATTGTACAGAAAAAGCTTACACCAGTAGCTTACCTAATTTTAGAATGCATTTTTCTGTATGAATTCTGTAAAATAAATACCATGCATAAAATTTGGAGGACCCCATTTGGATTTTTATTCAGTACCTTTAAGCTATCAATTAAATATGGTAGTTTCATAGTGTCATCTGATCAATAATTGTCATACTTAATGATTATGCAAGTACAGATCTATAATTTTATTATACTATTATTTTTGTTCTCATTTGAGGTTAATATTGCTTATAAACCTAGATATGTAAATAATAAATTTTATTATTTTACAAAAAGTTTGGCAACAATGTAAATTTTTCAACACACCCACCTTGATGACGTGCACGCCACTTTGTTTGGCGTTGACTATATCAAACTTGACCTTTGAAATTACGATTGGATGTCAGGTTTACAAGATCGTATTTTAACATTCCATCAAGTTAATTTTTACTTTAGTGCTTGCATGTTTCTGTTACAAAGGTTTAATATACATTTTATTATTTCAGGTAAGCATCCAATCGTCAAAACTATCGAGCCGCATGACAATTGGTACGATCGGCCTAGGTAAGTCAAGGCTTTACCTACACACTCGCTTATTCACTTCGACAAATATTACCATACCAGAGTCCTATTTACGGATACAACTAAAAGCAGATAAATCGTTAATGATGCAATTTCCACAATAAATTAAGCAAGCAGTGATGTTGTTGATCGGATAATAATTTGGGTATGCCAGATGAAATGCTATTGACAAATTAATCACAACATGTGTTCAATTTATGAACATTTTAATAACATAAAAACATCGCAATACAGAAAAGAGCAATCCTATTGATACACATTTTCGAAATAAAAATATGCAACATACCCCAGGTGCTAAAACGCCTCCATCAGATCAAGGATTAATTTTAGAACAAGTTAAACCCGCCGAGAAAAGAGTTAGCTACGAACATGTCCAACAGGAAAATCAAACAGGCTCGTAGGCATCGTTTTTCTGCCCTAGCGGTAGTTACTATCCATCTGGCAACATTGCCTCGGTACGCCAAGCGGCGAACCCCGATAGCTGTAGGAGACGCGTATCGAAAACGTTCGCAGCTTTAAAGGTAAATGTACGGAAGAGTCTGTGTCGTCCGCAATACAGCTAACAGGTGCGAGTTACCAGGCTGAGGTGCATAAAAAATTAAGATATGCCCACCCCCACAATTTACTACCGGCAACGCCCAATTATTAACGCCTACGAAACTTTTGGCCAGGGGCCTCTCAAACATTGAAAATCGAAATTTGAGTGATGTTAATTTTTCTCTTTTTTTTACTTATAGCTTCGCCGCCACTGAACCGATTTTCAAAAACCAAGCTTTTAAAGCTTATCGTAACTTGTATAGTAACAGCCTTGTGTGGAATTTTCATTAAAATCAGAGTTATAGACGGGAAAGGATTGGCGGAGGGACACTTGGTGCACCCACCCTGAGATCGTCGCTAAGACTCACCCACTCCACGTTCGAATTCAACATACCAACGAGAAATTGTCGACTGATGTGGTGCTTCGTTGCCGAAAACAGACAGTAACTCAGCAACGTATTCTTGTTGCGATAATTGTCTCTGAAAGTTGTAATAAATTATGGCGCGAAAATGTTCTCGTTTGAGTTCCATTTTTCTAATGACTTGGTGACACTGTAGTGAGAACACTGCACGTATTGTTGTGAAACTTTGAATTTAAGTTCACTAAGGAGTGTGGTTAAGATTCAGTACTGGCGTTCGATCCGCGCGGCCTACTATGTTTATATATGCAAAACTTAAAAGACATCCCATCCCTCGTATTGCAGGCCGTTAGTGACCTCAACGGGATGAAAATTGATAAAATGTATAAGTATCGGGTTCTTTATTTGAAAATACCATCATATTCAGTAATCAAGTTCATACATACAGGAAATATGGATGGCGTTAATATTAGATATAGAGAAACTTTTCAATTCTACGCCACATCACATCTCTTTTTCAGAAAACATATACTTATAATAAAAATTATATGATTCTTTAGACTTTAGCTTCAAAGAAACAGAGAATAATGTGAAAGACCTTTTACTTAATCAGAAGCGAAATCTATTGTAACTCATAAGTGTTAATTGACCTTATGTTTTCTGTATGCCTATACATTGATTATACTTTTAGTCGTTGCTGTATACAGGTATTAATTTTCAACAAATTTTCAGTTTTTATAAATCTCGTATTGTTAAGAGGGTTCGGTGGTAAAATAGATAGTCGTTAATAATAATAATAATAATGAATTTATTTTCCATTAGACATGCATGAACATGTATAGGTTTCGTCAAAAAGATACAATAAGTAAATATGTACAAAGTAAATAAATAAATAAAAAAACAAACAAATAACATCCAACAACAAACAAGTTAAAATTAGTGATAAAAAACGATATTTAAAAACTGACAAAGTCGCTAATTGCATAAAAACAGTTACTTATAAAGTAGCTTTTCAGCTCAGATTTGAATTGGACTATTGAGGTGATCCTTTTTATGGAGTCAGACAGGTTGTTAAAAATTTTAGGACCTAAAATACATGGTGATCTGCTGCCTAAGTTATAACGCGCAAAAGGTATATGGATGTCGTTTTGTCTGCGAGTGCCCATTTGATGTATATGACTATTCAAGGTGAAATCATCTTTCTTTAAAAAAGTATAGATAGCCATATTGTAGAGAAAAAGCGAAGGCAGTGTCATTATTTTTAATCTCTTGAATAATTCTCTGCAACTATAAGTGCTGCTTACTCCCACCATACACCTCACCAGCCGTTTTTGACTTAGGAACACCTTAGAAGCGTTCACCGATGAGCCCCAGAAGCACAAAGTATACAGCATGCGAGACTCAGCCTGACAATGATACAACATCAACAGCTGATTCTCTGTGAAAATAGATTTCAGGTTCTTGAATAAATATGCTTGTGAATTTATTTTTGATGATAGATAATCGCAATGTCCTTTAAAGTTGAGACATTGGTCTAAGTGGAGCCCTAAAAACTTAGTGCTTTTATCACTCTGCAGTGCTGAACCGTTCAGAACAAGCTGAATCGCTGGTATCGACTTTTGAATGTTATGGAACCTTATAACTGTGGTCTTCTCGCTATTAAGAAGTAACTGATTTTCTTCAAACCAGCTATTGATGTTGTACACTAAGGTGTTACATTTATTTATTAAATCAGCCTCGTCTTTATTTGATATAATGATGGAGGCATCGTCTGCATATAACGTGAAATGTGCTTCAGGGAAACATTGCTCCAGGTTATTTATATAAAGGGAAAACAGCACTGGCCCCAATATAGATCCTTGTGGTGCGCCTATATTTATGTTAACCATACCCGATTTGACCTGCTTCAGTTGACCAGCGTTGTTGTGTGTTATTGCCACGAATTGTGACCTATTCTGCAAGTACGATTTTATCCACAGGTAGGCTGAACCACCAATTCCATAGTCTGTTAGTTTGGCTAATAGTATGTCATGACTGACACAGTCGAACGCCCTACTGAGGTCACAAAATATCCCAACCGGGCATTCTCCTGCCTCAATACAGTAGACTAACCTGTTGATAAATGAATAAAATGCGGTCATGGTTGATTTTCCAATACGGAAACCATGTTGATTGGATGATAGAATGTCATTGCTTTCCAAGAACAGCAGAAGTCGATCTAAAAAACAATACTCAAGAATCTTGGAAAAACAGCATGGAACAGTCACCGGTCTGTAATTGCTAACCAAAGAAATATCTCCTTTCTTAAGAATTGGAGTTACTTTTCCTGTTTTCAGGTTGTTTGGAAATACACCAGTGCAGAATGATAAATTAACTAGAAAAACAAAAGGTTTGGTTATGTACAATAATATTTTCTTGACTAAGAAATTCGGAACTTCATCGGTGCCTGAAGAACGCTTGTTTTTTAACTTATCATTAATTAGTTTATAGAATTCTTCCTCCAAGAACGGGTATAAAAACATAAAAGATTTTTGGTCGCAGGTATGATCACTTGGAACTGGATTTGTATCCTTAGATATTTTTTGAATAATATCCAAAGGAGCCTGTTTAAAATAGTAGTTAAAATAATTAGAAATTTCTTGTGGATTTCTAATGGTTAATCCATCATCAAGCAGTACAATGTTCTTTGGTACTCTATTTCTTCCGTTTATGTCAGAAACCACATTCCAGGCAACCTTCATCACGTTGTGCGATTTGGATATTTTTTGTTGATAATATGCCTTTTTTGTTTTTCTGACAAGCTCCTGATTGTTGTTTTTTGCATCTAGATAATGTTGTCTGTACTCAGGGATAATTGTTGGATGTAGAATCCATAAAGTAAAAGAAGGTCAAAACGCTTACAATAAAAAAACGAGTGCTCATAAGGCATGAATCACAAACGAAATCAAAAATTGTAATTTAAGAACTCCTCCACTGAGGAAAAACATTGATCGAGGAGGTTGTACTTCATTTGTTTTTTGAATTACATACAATTCGGCTCACGGATGTTCTGAGGTAGTTTCTTGTAAAAAATAGATTTAATGATTTCTGGCAGATTAATCTAGTCTATAACGTGGCAGTGTCAGTGTTCCAGCTTGTCTTGTGTTATAATTGTAGATTTTTAATTGGGTTGTGTAGCAGTTCAAGTTTTCAGTGAAGTGTAAAGTATGCAGATACATGGCAACGGCAAATACTCGTATAATAATTATTATAACCCAAGGCCACCAAGTTACAGGAGGTACTATTGACTTTTTCTGACTGAAAGTGAAAAAACTAAATCAGAACGTATGTTTCCTGAACGATTATTTTTCCAAGTTTCTTGGGCAATTTCGTGATATGGCAAGGCCAACATTTGGAAGAGAGATTTGCAGTGCTCGTTGAACTTAGCACCTATTATAATCCTCACTGCACGTTTTTGCATTTGGATTGCACGCAGAACGAATCATGATTCCATAGATCGGCTGAGAGTGAAAAATGCCAAAATATTGTTATTGGCGGAATACGAATAACTGCGTTTTTTACATAAAGATTCTACATGAGTCTCCCATTTGAGAGTCCAAGATTTCAAGATGAGAAACTGCTTCATTTTCATTTGACCGATTGTTTATCGACAGAATGATATTTCGAGTTTTGTCTCTGTCAACTAAACCAACTTTCTATTTTGAATTCAGTGTCTATAATGTTTGCAACGAGCACATTTTTGTCCTCATGTGACTGAGCTAAGGTAGTGTGGTCAGCAAAATACGCGCAATGCATTGGTGATAAATAATGAAAGATGTCATATACATATATCACGAAAAGTAAAGGCCCTAGAATAGAGCCTTGCGGTACACCATACTCTGTTCAAGATAATGATGAATCTACTAGACAAACTTTATTTTTCTATTTTTATTGTACTTACTTCTTTTACACCTTGTTCTGTTTATTATTATTGTATCTGTTGTTTTCTCGATTAAACTGTGTTTCTTTCCATTTTTAACCGACAAATTTATGTATTTATACTTAACTATATTTTTAATTTTTGTAGATAATAACGTACTCATAGAGATGTGCCTCACGAGTCTTATATCATTTCTGTGATCCGGAGACAATAAAGCATCTATCTATCTATCTATCTATCTATCTTTACAAAAATCTGTCTCTCAACCTGATCTTCCGTTTTATGGAAAGTCGGACAGAAACAAATATTGAGAATCATAATTTTACTCCACCTACTTCTTCCATTAGTGTGAAAAATCGGCTATTAAATACTCAGATAACCGCTTCTCTCGCAGCATCCGAGAAAAAAGTTCCTAGAGGAATCTTCAAGAGGTACTTAGTAAGCTGAGGAAGCTGTTCATTACATGAAGTCGCAGAAATCTCAGCGAAGTTTCCACGGAACTTTTAACGACGTTTGTCACTGATTAACTAGCTCAAATGATTATACTTTTTTAATAGCTTGCGGTTGGTGTTTCCGATAATAAGTTGGATCGCCTGTCTGCGAACTTCGAACTGGGTGGCCGGGAACATGGTTTTTATTAAGAAAACGGATGGTAATTTTGATGAGTGCAATAATCCTCTAAAAATGCTCTATTTTCATGACTGTAAGGTTTATCTATTTTGAATTGTAATTTCTAGGTTACTGCAAATAACCTGCAATTTCAGTTATTCAACCCCACAAAGCGTTGGAAACGTAAAATTCGAACACATGTTTGGTCTAACGTGAGCAAACGCGGCACTCAACGCGCGAACTGCTTTCTCATGCCTAAATGTTGATTTAATATGAGACAAACATGTTCTTTTGATATTTTCAGACCCTCTTCTAACTGTCTCACTTGAATTCCACTCTCGCCAAGCACCACTTGGCGAACTTTGGCGATGTGTTCGTCGGCAATTGCAGTTTTTGGACGTCCCTAATGTTCATCGCCTCCCAAGCTCTTACGGCCACGTTTAAATTCAGCTCCAAAATTTCCATTCCATTCAAATTTGAATAGTCGTTTTTTCTCATAATAAAATAATAATTCTTTAATTCAATTGTCCATCTCATCAACATTATAGTTTGTTCAACTACTTCTCGTCTGTTGACAAGTTCTTAATTAACATACTATCTGAAATGATTTGGCAACATAGCACACATCCGCCGACACTGACACCACCAACTTTCTGTCATCTGTCAAACGTTTCATCCTACTTATGATCCTGTGCCACACCATTTTGTGCAGCATCAGGTGGTTCACGATGTAATTTTAACTTTCGTTTTAAATATTTTTAATCCGTTTTAATTTGTTCCTGACATACAGCTGTGTGTAGTTTATATTAATTTTGACGAATGTACCATGTATCCAGCTTTCACCTGGTTACTGGGTGTTTCCCTCAACCTAAACGTTAATAACATTTAGCAACAGTCTCACAAACTACTGTAAGTTAATTTGAAATCATTTTGCACAATAGTTGCTATTTTGTCGAAATGCTATTGCAGCTCCTGATGAAGATGGCAAAGTCCATTGAAAGCTGGAGATTAATGAAGTATAAAAAGTCCGCATTGCTTAAATTTTGTGTGGAAGCTTTGTCAGGTGGTTCACGATGTAATTTTAACTTTCGTTCAAAATATTTTTAATCCGTTTTAATTTGTTCTTGACATACAGCTGTGTGTAGTTTATATTAATCTTGACGAATGTACCATGTATCCAGCTTTCACCTGGTTACTGGGTGTTTCCCTCAACCTAAACGTTAATAACATTTAGCAACAGTCTCACAAACTACTGTTAAGTTAATTTGAAATCATTTTGCACAATAGTTGCTATTTTGTCTCAATGCTATTGCAGCTCGTGATGAAGATGGCAAAGCCCATTGAAAGCTAGAGATTAATGAAGAATAAAGAGTCCTCCTTGCTTAAATTTTGTCGAAGTAACCAACAAAAGGCGGAAGCTTTAATTTTCACCTAACTGGTCTAGACGACAATGACCACGTATCAAGTTATATATCTATAATCACAACACAAGCCCCTCCATATCTATCAACCAAATTTATCAGATACTCGGATGTTAATCAACTGAACACAAAGAATAAGCATATCTTGGTTATCCCGAGACATTCACCATCTATATTTAAAAGGTCGTACGTAAATACTGCTATCAAGCTACACATCGCGTTGCCTACCGAGTTCACTCACTACTCTATAAAGAATTTCAAAAAAAGATTGAAGAATTTTATCTCTGATTTCATTGCCCAGTAAGTAGACCATGGCCATGAATAAGGACTCGTTACAGGTCTTTTTAACTCTTTTGTTTTCATTAAGATTAGAAAACATACATAAATATTTGTTGGCTTAAGTTGAAAAACGTTTTTTAGCGACACTTCGCCTTTTTATACTTTGTATAAATAAAGCCGGATTATTATTATTATTATTATATATATAGGTGAAGATTAAAGCTTCCGCCTTTTGTTGGGTACTTCGACAAAATTTAAGCAAAGAGGACTCTTTATACTTTTTTAATCTCTCTAGCTTTCAATGGTCTTTGCCATCATCATCAGGAGCTGCAATTACATTGATAAAAGTAGCAACAATTGTGTAAAATGAATTTAAATTAACTTACAGTAGTATGTGAGGATGTTGCTAAATGTTATTTACGTTAAGGATGAGGGAAACACCCAGTAACATGGTGAAAGCTGGATACATGGTACAATAGTCAAAATTATACAAACTACACTCAGCTGTATGACAAGAACAAATTAAAAACAGATTAAACACATTTAAAACGAAAGTTAAGCATTACATCGTGAAACCACTTGAAGATTGCACAAAATGGTGGGCATAGAATCATGAGTAAGATGAACCTTTTGACAGATGGCCGAAGGTTAGCAGTTTCCGTGTAGAATGATGGAACGAAAATTCTTTTGTAAGTCGTGTGCTACGTTGCCAAATCACTTCAGATGGTGTGATTTTCAAGATATGTTGGGTAATTACTTGTCAACCCGACCAGAGGCAGTTGAATTAACTATATTATTATGAGATGGGCATTTGAATTAACAGTTATTATTTGATAGTGAGAAAACAATTATTAAAATTTGAGTGGAATGAAATGTTTTGGTGGAATAGACCAAGAAACGGATTCCATTTATGGTTGTGAAGAGTCAAAATTTTTTCGCAGTTTAGCAAATATGAGTAAACGACACTCAGTTGCTTAACATGTCTTCTTATTGATACAGTTGTCATTCACGAAAATGTGGGACATTTCCAGGAATAAACGTTTGGATAGGTATTTTTCTTCATCGAGAACTTTGATACTTGTGTAGTTCATAGAGTGCCCTGTTGTATTGACATGAGATTCCAGAGCATCTCTCGGGATGAAGCCTGTATTCTCTTTTGTGTGATGAAATCCTTCCTTTTAGAGATCTGGAGGTCTGACCTATGTATCTTTGGTTGCAATTATTGCAATTGATAGAGTAAACTGTGTTTGTTAAGCCAAGCAACGGGACTCTGTCTTTCATCTTTAAAAAAATACAGTATATAGGGTGACTTTGAAGTTGAGTCATTAATTTTCAGATAATGATTGTAGAAGGAAGACAAACCAAAATATGTGTGTAAAAATAAAAAAAAAATTAAAAAAAAGTCACCTGATTCACGAGCCCGTTGTACTACATTAACAAAGGCACGAGGGGTTGGTTCCACACGATTGGGAAACCGATCCGCATAAACATGTGCCATTTTTTATTTCGTTTGAGCCACGCAACAGACACTATTCACACGCGTTACCGATTGATACTGACTGCATGTATAACTGAACTGAATAAAATAATTGTAAAAACATCGTTCCAAATTCTTTCGCTTTTTTGTTTCCGATGTGATGAACCGATAAGGCGGATTATATCCGTTGTTGCCAAACACGAGCACATGATATTATTATTGAGACAGGGCGGTACTCAAACTTCCAAGGGCTATAACTTTGTTAGTTTAATTTTACCAGAAAAATGGTAAAGGAAAAAAACATTTCTTTTGATCAGATCTACTCACTGTTAAAATAAATGACTCAACTTCGAAGTCACCCTGTATAGTGAGGACGGATTTGCAAGCAATTCGACAGTTCAACGGGCTACATAGTCTGATCAGCTTAGGGGTCAGTTCTTTGATATAGGGCAGGACAGCAAAACCAGATCTGGAATTTGGGATGGTGGTTGTACTGTTTGAATTGGTGTGGTTGTTGGGAATTCTATCAGTTCTGTTATTAGGGGTTGTGAGAGTATTACTTGTATCACTAGAATTTGGCAAAATACTGGGAGGTGAGCTAAATAAGATCTTGTTAATCAGACACTTCGGATAACCATTGTTAACGAACAGTTTTGATAGTTTACGTAAATTTGAAGTGTGGAAGTATTATCTGAGATGCTGATTACCCTTGTTTTCATCTCAAAATTGAGAAACCGGTCTGAAGCCATGGGTTTCTGGTACCAGTCTAGCAATAAAATAATATGTTTGCTAGTTGGGGATGGTAGATTGCCAAGTTATTTCGAATTATCAGCACGTTGTATCGGAACTTTATCATTCAATTTTTCCGTTGATGCCGGGATCAGGAGCTTCTTAATGATAGGACGTCTGTATTACATTTACGACCCCTAACCCTCAAATTTCAATCCCTACAAAAAATCTAAACCCGATCAGGAACCTCTGGAACGTTGAAGCGAACGTTTATTATTTCATTCGTATTCTTGCCCTTCCCTTCATTAAAATCCGAGCGATACTTCTCAATTTATAGGCGGTTATAAAACTAGCGGACATACCAAAAACCAGACAGGCCAACGAAAATGTGTGACATAGCATTCAAAAAACATAATATCTCAATTTCGGAATTTTTCGCGATCACTATAGCTCCTCGTCAAGTTAGAAAATAAAAGCGATGGAGAATATTTTGCAAAATACTTTAAAGCATGACAGCTTCTATATGCGATGCTCAAAAGTTGGACATCAACGGAAACCGACAATCAGATTATCTCCCAGAATAGAATCCGTAAAACTTTTGAGAATATCTTGAATGCCTCTCACACGCCTTTTTCTTTTTATAATCTTCTCGTAATTTCATAGTTGCGAACCTCGTGCTTTGTACTTCCGGAACTTTTCAGGAATTCTCTCGGAGTTAGCATTTTCCTAATATAAAAGTTGCAAGCGGTTGAAATTATTACGTTGAACAATCCTTACGTCCCGGCGCTTCATTTGTGAATCAGAAGAGTAACTGAAAAAGGCATACAAAAGCTTTCTTTTATGTTTAAACTCCCGGCAGTGTAATGGTCCCTGATAATTGCCTATTGTTTTAATAGCTTACTGTTAGTCCAGGAGAAATGCATTTTTGTCAAACTGTTCAACTTTTTGAAAAGATCAACACTAAGATAGAATGATGGATGAAAGATGAATATTTTGCAAATATCTCGAGAACTACTAATGCTATTCTTGTGAACTTGCAGCCGTTATCAGAGTATAGATACAGCTCAGTTTTGTTGATTTGGCATACGAGTAACAGTCCTTCGATTTAATTACATAGCCTTCAAAAACAGTGCTATAGATGAAGCTTTGTGTCTTTATCCCGCAAAGGAGAGGGCACAACCCTTCCGTCTTTGGTGAATCTTGTTCTAACTTTGGGTATAAGCTCCTCATAGCAATACAAGAACGGAGTATTGCTCATCAACAAATAATTACACTGGATAACAAATTTTAGTTTTTTAATTGTATCTTGTGGGAAAAGTGCAAATTAGTTGCGGTTTAAAAAAAAAATTATTTTTAAGGATATATTAAAAAAAGTAACAAGATTCATGTACTTATAAGAATCACTATATGCGCTGTCTTTTTGCTGTTCTTTTATGGATCGTTTCTGGAGCATCTCTACCAAGAGTCCAACAGTAGTCTGCAAGCATGGAAGGATTCCACTTTCCCTGGTACCTTTTGTCCATTGTTGAAATATCCTGATGAAAACGATCGCCGTGCTCATCACTTACGGCTCCGCAATTGTCAGGAAAAAAGTCCAGGTGTGAGTGTAGGAAATGTATCTTAAGAGACATATTACAGCCCATCTTTTGATACGATGACAGCATATTTTTGACAAGGGTTTTATAGTTGTCAGCTTTTCTATTTCCCAAGAAATTAGTGACCACCAGTCGGAAATCATTCCAAGCAGCTTTTTCAATACATGTTAAAGTGTTTTCAAACTGTGTATCTTTCAAAATATTTCGAATCTGTGGCCCAACAAAAATACCTTCTTTAACCTTTGACTCACTTAGTCTTGGAAATTTCTGACGCAGGTATTGAAAAGCTGACCCATCTCTATCTAATGCCTTGACAAAGTTTTTCATTAGGCCCAACTTGATATGCAGTGGTGGTAATAAATTTTTTTTCGAATCTACTAATAGCATATGCTGTACATTTTTTTGACCTGGCTCTAGGAATTGACAAACAGGCCAGTTTTGTCTGGTGTAATGAAGTGCCTTTGCCCGACTGTCCCATTCACACAAAAAAACAGCAAAACTTTGTGTAGCTTAGCTGCAGCCCAAGTAAAAGTGCAACAACTTTCAAATCGCCACAATTATGCCATTGGTGCTCATCGTATTTTATGCATGTCAATAGGTACTTCATATTGTCATATGATTCTTTCATGTGAACTGCATACCCTACAGGAAGAGATGGTAAAATATTTCCAATATGCAATAACACTGCCTTTAAACTCAATGTTGAACTGTCTATAAACAATCTCCATTCTTCTGGGTTATAGTTTATATTTAAAGCCGCCAGTAAGCCGTTAATGTTACTGCAGAAAACCAAGTTATTCTCCATATTGAAAAATGGTTCTAAGTCATTGTGGCGTTTACGAAAAACACATACCGAAACATCGTCTTCTAACAAGTTCCACTGCTGCAGTCTTGATCCAAGTAACTCTGCCTTACATTTTGGAAGTTCTAAATCTCTTACAAGATCATTTAATTCTGACTGTGTTATTTTGTGCAGTTAGTGGCATGACGTGCTCGGTATAAAATCAGGATCTCTTGACGTTGATGGCATATCTTCTTCCTGACGAATCACTCGATCGCCATGATCTGATTCGTTTTCTGATTCGCAAGTGTAGGATTCTGGGGGTTTTGGAATATAATTTTCGTCACTGTGAGGCACAGGTCTCATCGCAGATGGTATGTTTGGGTAGTTAATAACCGATTTTTTTTTCTTGGACATACCTGTGGCTTGTCCAACACAAGGTACCATGCAAAAGTAACAATCATTAATATGATTTGTAGGCTCTCTCCAAGCCATTGGGACAGCAAAGCGCATAGACTGTTTTTTTGCCATTTAACCAGCTCCTCAGACTTGAAGCACATGTATTACAGCAGATGTGGGGTGCCCACTGTTTGTCTTGATCACCTAGCTTACAACCGAAATAAAGCTGATATGCCTTTGTTATTAGTGGAGTAATAGACCGTCTCTGAGACGCAAAAGTCACATCACCACACACGTAACAAAACTGATCTGGATTGTTTACACACTTTCGAGACATCTTGCATGAACGCTGTCAGCCAACTGAGGAAAAAATGGCTAATATAAAACAATATAATGTACACGTATGTAAAACGTAACACAATCATGCCGATTACATCATCTTTCCTTGCCGAATATAAAAATGTAGCACGTGCATTCTTGTGAATTACAGTATATTAACACTGTCACAACAGGAACACATATAATTACCGTATCTCTAAAACTTGAACTAATATTGAAAAAATAAGTTTCATTCCGGCTTTAGCACATTAGAAATAGTAATATTTTGTTGATTTTATTTAGGATATTTTTTGCCTGTTGATCAGTGTTATCAGAGGAAGCTATTTATGGGTTATATGGAATCCGAGGGCACTGCTCACAATTATATAGGGTGTCCCAATTTTGCCCCACATGAAAAATATTTTTTAGAAGGTCGAACTTTTTATTACGCACCCGGATCCCCCATGAAAAAAAAATAGATTGCTATAACCTACTTGTGGGTTTTATTAGATTTTACGTACTGTGCTATCTGATAACCCACATTTCTGCTCTGCTGAGCTGGGGAACATCAGGATTTCGATGTAACTACAGTTCATCTGATATTATGACAAACATAAAGAGAAAGAAGAAATAGACCAACGAAGTCTTTCCTTTTCAGAAGCCATTCACAACTAAGCTCATGCGTCATATCTTCTGAATAATTTTATCTGACATTGTATATCATCTTACGCATCCGCAACGTACGGTGATGATGCCGTATGTTACGACCAACTTGAACGACACGATAAAATCCGCATAGTAAAATGTAAAATATGTCTCGAACATAGGGTATACTTCCAAGCAATAAACATTGTAGCGTATACGTCCTCTGATCCACTGCTTTCATGTGGTTTTTATCGATGTATTTTTGCATTTTTGGATGATACAAAGAGATCACTGCTATATTTTTCATGTGCGCTAGTCGAGGCTTAGAAGTTGAAGAGGTTATGCTGTTGTCAGCTGGTGTTTACAGATGGTATGACGTCAGAACACACTAATATGGCGGACAGCGTTTTTGAATGTCTAAGAAGAATAGGGGAGACCGGGGATGATTGACTAGTTGATATTTTTTTGTGCTTTTATACATACAGACAATAAAATTGCATCAATGGATAGAAAAGCTATTGAACTTATAAAAAAATATAAAAACTAGTCAATTATTCAATATAATGATCATAATTTAACCCATTTTACAGAACACAATTCTTAGTCAATTTACCCTGGCTCCGGGGTAGATCGACTATATGCCCGGGGTAAGTAGACTTACGTAGCAATAAGTGACAAATTATGAGAAGAGTCAAGTTATGAAACTTTTTTTATAATTTAACAAAACTTTTTATACAAAAACAATTTTAATCAGTTACAATTATCTTACAATAAGACTTTAACAAAACTATCAACACCCAGTTTTTATTTAAACTTTTACTAGTTTCATGAATTAATAGTTCCTTTGTATCTTATAAGTCTTCGATATCAGAAGCGCAATGTTTGCATTCAAAAAACATTAGATCACCTCTTGCACATTTGGAATGAGCCCATAAATTACAAGCTATGCACTGAGTCCATTGTTCGCCTGGAACACTATCGACGTAGGATTCAGTTCACTCTAAACAAATCATACTCTCGTCATCTGAATCTACAGCATTACCGTCATTCTCATCGACGGTGTCATCAGCAATCTCATCAACTTCATCCTTTCCTTTTCCTTTACCCTTTCTTTTTACTTTGCCATTTCCTTTTCCTTTGCCCTTCCCTTTTCCTTTTCCTATTCTGTCCTTTGTATCTGTTTTCTTCTTCTCATATATTTCTCTTTTGTTTTTCATATCTAAAAGATTTAGTTTTTCCGGGGTGTCGGCATATATAGTACTTTTACGTTTCCGAATATTTCTTCTATTTTCTAAAAGTGGCGCCGCTTTTGGAAAGGGTTTTAGCTCTCCAAATGTTGCTGATGAAGTTGAGGAAAGGTTTAGATTGTGTAAAGATGGGGCACATTTGCTTCTGTACAATGAACGTTTTCTGGTGGTTTGAGGTTTTCTCTCAGTTCCGGTTCAAATACAGAATTGAATGTTTCGTCAAAAAGAGAAGGTGACTCACATTCGGTCCTCAAAGATCTTGTAGGAGAGGGTGTTGTGGTCAGTTTATTGTTGCATAACTTCAAGATTCGATAGAACTTTTAAAATTAATGCATGAAGTGTATATAAACATGGGTCGAAAAATGCGTGGCTTCCGAAATACAGGGTGTTTAAGTTTACTTTCTAAAATAGTTTTTTTTTAAATATTTCGAACAGTATTTGATGTATAACAGTGAAAATTGGTATAAACGGGTTTTGCGGTACGACAAACCGAACCATGGGCATAGTTTTACTGTAGCCGCTAGAGGGCGCTCTCTACTGTACCTGTAGTGTATTAAAATGACCGAAATTTTTTTCTTGGTGCAATTTTTTGTTGTTTTGAATAAAAAACTGATTCCTCGCACTTTTCAACATAAAAAAGCTCTCTTGTCAGTTTTCGTAATAGTTAGCCGTTTTTGAGATATTTCGATTTTTAAAGTTCGATGCATTTTTAATTATTCATGGGAAAATAATATTTCTTTTGCATTTCCGATTTGGGCATTACAACGGGCCACTTTAGGTCTATTTAACATCACTAATATGTAAAAAGAAGGTGGTAGACAAGGACCAGTCGACCGAGGCAGTACCACCCGCTAGCTTTTCCCAGGGTGTCTTATAAATGTCCGCATGTTTCCACACCTAAGCTATGCAGTCGGTTATCTACCAAAACAAAGAAATTAATGATGATGGATCCCTCGAGCACTAAAAACTCCGGACGTAAACTCACTCCACTCTCGGAATGTCCGGGTGAAGGGTGGGCTCGAGGGAACAACATCGAAGATAAAATTTGTTTTTCGAACATCTGCGGGATCAACAGCAACATTGATGCTGTTCATCACTACCTGCAATCCAATCGTCCCGCCGTGCTTTTCTTGGCGGAGACAAAAATCTCAGAGGCTGCACCGATTAACCATCTCAACTTCCCAAACTACGAGGTGCACTCCAATCTGAGAAAGAACGGGGGAGTTGTGGCTTTTGTCCGCAGCAGTCTTTCCTGCTCCAGGGATCTTTCTTTGGAATCAGACCGGAAAGACATTCTGTGGCTTCGCCTCAACTCCAAAACATCACCCAAATTTATTTGCTGCCTTTATCGCTCTCCCTCGAACCATAACTGGGATGACCTACTTGAATACATCGCCGTCCAGATCGACTTCCTGAACATCAATCACCCCGCTTCAGAGGTAGTTCTTCTCGGTGATTTCAATGCCCATAATGAGCTTTGGTTGGGCTCAAATAAGACCGATGCAGCAGGTCGTGCAGTCGAGGCGTTCGCTCTTACTCAAGGGCTGACCCAGCTGGTGACGAGCCCTACTTTTTTCCCCCGCGTCTCGTCACACGCCAGTAGCCTGCTGGATCTCTTTCTGACCACGCATCCTGCCCCTTACAGCACTGCCGTCCTGTCCCCCCTGGGTAACTCAGATCACGGTGTTGTGGAGGTTAGGTTTCGGTCAGAAGCCGCTGTGGCCGCAGAAACTCGCACAGGCCGCAAAACTTGGCATTACGGACATGCCGACTGGGAGGGGCTCAGAGACTTCTTCTCTAGCTTTCCTTGGAGAGATGTCTGTTTCACTGACGCGGATGCGTCGACTGTCTGTTCTTCAATAACCGAAATTATCCACGTCGGAATGGAGGAATACATCCCTCACACAGTGAAAGTTCCTAAACCAGGGTCCAACGGCTGGTTCAACAAATCGTGTGACACTGCTCACCAGCAGAAGATCAAGGCCCACAGAACCTACTTACAAAACCCCACTGTAAAGAACAGACAAGCCGACGTCGAGTCCAGAAACAAATATAACGAAGCGGTTCGCAATGTCAAAACCCAGCATGATATAAAAGTTAGGCACAGGGTAATGTCACAGCGCAATGGCAGTCGGTCTTTCTGGACGCTGGCCAAGCAGATTGAAAAGAACTTCTCACACAGTAGCCTTCCACCACTTACGTGTCAGGATGGAACTATTGTATTCGACTCAAAGGCCAAGGCGGAAGTGCTAGCCAAGATCTTTGCTGCCAACTCCACCATGGACGTCCCCCCCAACGCCCAAGTGCCGTCAATTCAAAGGGTTCCCCACACTATGCGGGAGGTAACATTCAGGCATAAGACCGTAAGACGAGTGCTCTTGTCGCTCGACATCAACAAAGCTTCTGGTCCGGACTTGATTCCTGCCATTGTACTGAAGAGATGTGCAGCTGAGCTTGCTCCAGTTCTTTCGCGTCTCTTCCAGATATCTTATGAATCCGGCACCTTCCCAGAAAACTGGAAATTTGCTCATGTACAGCCCATCCCAAAAAAAGGATCTAAAACCGACCCTTACAACTACAGGCCTATAGCTCTGCTTTCTGTTATAAGTAAAGTGATGGAGAGGTGCATAAATCGCGAGCTTCTGGACTACCTCGAACGTCACAGCTTGATTAGCGACAGGCAGTACGGTTTCCGGCACCAACGATCCACAGGGGACCTCCTAGCTTACGTCACGCAACTGTGGAGTAAACTCATCCAGTCTCATGGTGAGGCTCATGTCGTTGCTCTTGACATCACGAAAGCGTTCGATCAGCTGTGGCACGCTGCCCTCTTGAGTAAACTTCCATCCTACGGCCTCCCAGAAAAGCTTTGCAGATGGGTGGCTGACTTTATCTCTGGCCGCAAGATATCCGTCGTAATTGACGGATTCTCCTCTTCATCCCACAACGTCAACGCGGGTGTTCCCCAGGGATCGGTCTTGGCTCCAACACTGTTTCTCTTACATATCAACGACCTCCTTTCCTGCACGATCAACCCAATCCACAGCTTCGCTGATGACAGCACTCTACATGCAGGAATTCAGAGTGACAAGCCGATCTCTGCCGCTGAGCTGGAAAAAAGAAGACTAGCGACGACTTCTTCTCTGACAAGAGACCTGGAGGCTATCACTGCTTGGGGACGCAACAATCTTGTACAGTTCAATGCTTCCAAAACACAGTATTGTACTTTGACGAACAAAAAGCGTCCTAGCGCTCATACAGTTTCGATGGACGGTCGAGTCCTACCAAAGAGCCATTCATTTCGGCTGGTCGGAGTCCAGATCACCGAGGACCTGATCTGGCACGAACACATCTCTTCAATAGCTGCAGCTGCTGGGAAAAAGCTAGGCTATTTGTTTAGGGCTAAGAAGTACTTTTCTCCGCATGACCTTCTCACTCTATACAAGGCCCAGATAAGGCCTAGCCTCGAGTATTGCTCACACATTTGGGGTGCTGCCGCCCCGACTACATTGTCCGTGCTCGATGCTGTTCAGAGGAGGGCGGTCCGACTGATCGATGACTCTTCTCTAACAGAAAGTCTCGGGACTCTTTCGCACCGGCGGGCCGTCGGCGATCTGGCTCTTTTCTATCGCTACACCAACGGGCTTTGCTCCTCAGAGCTCTCTTCCATGATGCCGCCGCGCGATGTGCCTGCCAGACAGACCCGCTTGACTTCGGCGTCCCATCCTAACCGTGTCGAACTTCGTACATCCAGAACTGGCCGATACGACCGCTCCTTTGTCCCGAGGGTGTCTAGATTGTGGAACAAACTACGGGAGGAAGCTTTTCCCAGTTCTACTAACCTTAGGCAGTTCAAAAATCGTATTAACAAAATTTCTTTGGGATCATCATAGCAGCCGCGGTGTTCCGGCATTTAGGCTTCTGCCTGCGCGGCTGTTTCGATATAAAAAAAAAAAAAAAAAAAAACAAGGAATTAAGATGATCGTTTAGATTGTGTTTTCAAACACAGCAATAATTCCTAACTCCAAATAAACAAAAAAACAGAATATTAATTTGTTTAATTTTCCAATATAATTTTTAACAAATTAAATTAATTATTTACAACTAAAATGCTGTTGGATAGTTAGGACAAACATACAAAATCTAAAGTAGTTGCTCGAAATGTAAACCCAATTGTTCAATACACAATTCACATCTACGAATGATCGAACGTGGTATAGCATCATTCAAATAAGGCCTTATTTCATCACATGCATTCCTGATTCTGTCTATTAGCATATCCCTTGTGGTTACGGGAGCCTGGTACACTTTTTCTTTTAGAAATCCTCACACAAAGAAATCCAATGGATTTAGGTCAGGGGATCGTGGAGGCCAAGCGACTGGTCCACCATGGCCGATCCATCTTTCTGGAGAATTTTCGTCCAGCCAGTTTCTAACTATTCTCGAATAATGAGACAACCATCAAGCTGGAACCAGACCAATCTTCTTAAATCTAACATAACATCATCCCGCATATTTGCATGTTCAGCCTTTAAAAATTCCAAGCCACGCATTTTTCGGCCCATGTTTATATAGACTTTATGCATTAATTTTAAAAGTTGTATCGAATCTTAAAGTTATGCAACAATAAACTCAAAGACCCTGTATACATCACATGTATAAATTACTGTCAAATACCGAATATGCATATACCTATTAAAACTCAGTAATAAGGTTGTATATAAAGATTTAATAATGCGGCGCTACAAACTGATTTTTTTTTTGAAGTGGCCCTTGGGCCACATTAAGTTGGACAGCCCTGAACTAGTCTATTAAAATATATGGTGGTCCAGGAAGCTGTTCATTTCGACACAGAAATAAGGGCCTTCCATACACTTTTATGATCCGGTTCGCCAACATCTCGATAGTCAACCCCACATCGGGATTTCTACCACAAAGAAAATTATTGAGATAAATTTCGTGGAAACCATAAATTAATTAAAATGCAGGTCTCTGTATGTAATTTTAAATTTGCATTAGTTTAAGTTGTTAACGTTTCTGCAGAGCTTTTCCTGAATAATTTTATCGAAGACTTACTAGTGCTTTTTCGGGTCAGAAGTAATAATAAGACGGGATTTTTGAACCCTTAAGATACCTTTATTTTCCGCATTATAGAAGCAGGTCCGTGAATAAGTTCGGCGTTGCTTGTTTTGGACCAGCTTCCACGAAAACTCCGCTGCATATCACGTAAACTTTGCGAAATATCAACAGGTCCTTGCGTGCAGTCTACAACACCCCATCGGAATGAAACCCCTCGAAGGGATAATTTTGAAGGAAATATTTGGCATTTTATTGCCGTAATTCCAAAATTCACTAATGTTCACTTGCTTCAACTCTTATTTCAATTAAATGAACTGCAGTACATAGAAAGTCCAAAGTAGGACTGATTATCGCCATTTTACTGCATGTCATTACGTTCTTTTAATAGCTTTGGATTGTTGGGGTATACGGATGTTAAAAAGTTCCGTTGTCAACAATTTGTGATTCATTTTCATCAAGGCTAAAAAAGGCAAATCGTTGTAAAACACTACATTTGTGAAATTTCATATACGTACAGGGTTTGTCCGGAAAGTAGTAGGACTGAGTCGATTTAAAAAAAAATATTGAGCCAATCGTTACAATTCTTTAAAAACTTTCAAAATAGGCTCCTTCTGCGTCGATGCAGCGCTGCCAGCGCGATTTCCAAGCATTGAAGGCGTCACAGGAGGCATTCTCCGGAATAGCCTTGAGAGCCGCGGTGCACGCTGCTTGGATCCCCTCTGTCGTCTCAAAATGCTTGCCTTTCATCGACCTTTTCAGGCGAGGAAACAAAAAAAAGTCCGGGGGGGGGGCTCATCTGAGCTGTAGGGCGGCCCCTGCGGAAGCGTTGGGATGCCGGCCTTGGTCAGGTAGCTGTTCACAAGAAAGGTGGTGTGAGCCGGGGCGTTGTCGCCGTGCAATTTCCAGTCGGCTGCGTTGTCTTGTCGGACCCGACTGACCCTTCGTTTGAGTCTCCTGAGCACTTCCACGTAAAACTTGGCGTCGACGGTTTGTCCAGGAGGAGCAAATTCATGGTGGACGATGCCTTTGATGTCAAAAAAGACAATGAGCATCGTTTTCACTTTGGATTTGCTCATTCTTCCCTTTTTTGGGCGAGGAGACGCCGTCGTGTGCCACTCGGAAGATTGCCTCTTTGTCTCGGGATCATACTCAAAGATCCACGACTCGTCACCTGTGATTACTTTCCGGACAATCCCTGTATGTTAGACAGAGAATGAAAAAGTTTAGTTAAAAATATTGGCCAAGAAAATAGACAAAGACAAAAACACCACAGAATGAAAACAAACAAAAAACAACGAAAATAAATGTGTATTCATATTGAGAAGCTATCGTATGGTTTTAGAAATTTCGACAATAAAATATAGAAAAAAAATGAAAATTGAACATTATACATACGGACGTAAGAAGCCATTGCAAATGTATAAAAATATATAAAAAGAGCAACGTTACTTATTAAATTGAAACTTATCGAGTGAAACAAAACATACGTCACAAGCGACAACATATCTGGGTCATTATCACAAAATCCATACTATTCCACTAGCAGTTTAATTAAAAATATACTTGAGTAGAAGATTATGATTTTAATATTTTTATATTTGTAGTGTCAGTCATTACTTGAAAAACTATATTTCCGAGATCATTGAACTTATTTTCTTTCAAAATTGAGAGAAATTTGAAACATGTGTTCACGGTGGTGAGACATTAAAAACGGAGCTGATATCTGATTTTCACTGAGGTGAGATATCACTGAAGAAGGTAACAATTAATGATTAATGATTATATATATATATATATATATATATATAGCAGCAAAAAAGTAAATATATTTATTTAGAAATGAATTTTGTACTCCATAAAACATAAAATCAAAAAATAAACGTGATGAGCACACCTAAGGAAATAAAAGCAATGATTACAATTATTAGGTATTAATACAGATTAGGGTAATCAAGGCTATCCAAAAAAATGTATTCATTGGTTTTCTCATTGAGCTCCGGGCAAACCAATGCAACTTGTATATCTGATATATCTATATCAACAATGTCATCTCGTTCTGGAAATACAAATGTTTTCTTTCCAGATATTTTCCTTCCAGTTGCCTTCATGAATTTGACGTTATATTCACCGCTTCCATCAACGCGAAGAACAACAGCAACGTAGTGTCGGATAATCTTCTTTCCAGTTAGTTTTACGAGAACATACATGCCTTCATTGAATGTTGTGGAAATTTTGTCTTTCAAAACTGAAAGTGGGATGTCGTCGGAACTATCACTGCCAGAAGGTGAATAAACATCTTCATAGTGTAATCGGTCACAGTTGCTCATGTGGAAATCTGGAAAACAAAGGGTAATAATATTGAAGCAGTTGAACAGATGTCTACTTTTTACCTGCAGTTGCTGGAAATTGTATTTTGCCCAAACCGTAATGCTTGCACTCTTCATCTGCACTACAAGTGATACATGAAAGCCGTCTCATTTGTAAAATGTCTGGAGCATTTATAGTCCAGCATACTTCATGTACTTTCATTGTTCCTCGGAAGACTGGCAGATCATCTGGAACAACATTATCTATCTCTTCGATGTGCTTCGAATTCAAACTAAGGACTATCACTTTTGTCGAATTACTCAGCATTTCTACCAAACTTTGAAGATTAGGAATGTCTCTTCCCACAGCAACTAAACGATCAGCTTCTCGTTTGATAACAGCACCCACCCCATCAGGTGCACCTTTGCCATGACCAGTTTCACTATAATCCCAATACAGATGATTCACAGCTAAGTGTCTTGCTAGAAAGTGCGTCATCAAAAAAAACATTTTTTTATTTTTGTACTGGGTGGATGGACCATCTGATAAGAGATGAACATTCTTTATCCTTGTAATAATTTTTTGAATCTCGGTGATAGCCAACTGTAAGTGAGCGCAAACTGATTGAGGGTCATGTCGTAAGCTGTCTGATAGGGTACAAATAGAAAGCGGCACAGTATTAGACGTTACGGAATCCTTGTAGTATATAACTACAGTATGTAGCGTTATCTGTGCTTTGGAACCTCCAAAATGTGCTGATTGTACCTCTTCATTATATTTGCAGTTATAGTTCTCGGAGAAATCAGCATGTATTAAGATTTCGTCAGTTGACAGTTGTTGTTTTAATTTATCTATGGATCTATATTGATGAAATATATTTCTTAAATGAAGCAAGAATCCATTAAATCCTTGTTTTAGAATACGTACGATATCAGATTTTTTGCAAAATATTTTATCCTTAACTGTTTTTTTACATGTCTTTTCCTTCCCTTTTATTATCAGTACGTGCTTTTTTGTTAACCACTTTTCGTAAAACGTTTCATCATCTGTATCATAATCTAAAACTTTTATTTCCTTGTGTTTGCATTTTGGACATGTTCTCTCAAGACATTGCTCGAGCAGATAACCGTTATGGCAGGTAAGTGATTTTACAAGATCCTCTGGTGATTTTTCGTTGATAATTTTCAAGTAATATAATTTAGAAACAATAAGATTCATATTTGTATGTAACAAGCACAAACATGTATTTCTTGCTGATACTTTAGGCTGCAGTACCCAAAATGGACGCATTCTACAAAATGTAGTGTATGAAATCATCATCTCCGGATGAGCGCTTCTAAATTTAACGTAAAGGTTTTTCAAGGTGTCATTTAGGTATCTCTTTTGCATTTTGTGTTTTTTGAAAGTTATCGTATCTTTCTTTCCAGGACAAAGCCTACTATTCTCATCTTTCAGGAGAAATGCCCTTACAGATCTGTTAACTTGCAAAACTTTTTGATGCACCATTTGCTTGTTTTTTCTGTTTCCATACAATATAGTGTTAGATGATAGCGATGAAATGAACTTCATGAATCTGTACTTTTTTATGAGAGGCCCCGTGATATTATCAATGAACTTCCTTTTTTGTATAGAACCTCTCTTGCTCTTATAATTTTCTTTTAATTGTGCTGACATAACTTCACTGAAAAGTAATTTTTTTTGACTACTTGACTAACATTTAGTCCAGAAACTAGGCTCTCTACATACGTACGGGGACTTGTCTTATTTTGAACTTTCTTCAAACGCTGTACTTGTTTCTTGTATTTTCCTGCTCTTCTTTCCGCCTCCTGTAATTTAATTTCGAGCTTTTTTATCGTTATATTCAGCTTTCTCCTGTTATTCCTTCGAAGTTTTTCGCCGCACGATACCTTACTTCTGGAACTTGAAGTAGATTGTTTCGAAGTACACGGTGTACGATCTTGATTATCAATTTCTGCAGGTATCTCTTGAACTGGTTGTCGACATGGAGATGATGGAGGAGTTTCTTCAGCTAAAAATCTGTTCAATTTTTCTTGTGTTTTCTTCCTTTCATAGCATCTTTTACTTCTGTCCTTCCATTTCCTTCGAATTGTCCTTTTTTCCCTTTCGCTCATATCAGCAACACCTTTTATTTTACCAGCAGCTTTTCTTGCATGGTATCTTTCCCTTTCCTTCTTTTTTGCCTCTTCATATCTAACTGGATCACTTTTAATCGCTTCTCGTAATTTCCTCATACTTTCCCTCACTATTTTCCGTTTTCCATCGGCGCTTTTAACCTTTGATTTTACAGGAGCCATCGCAGTGAACAGTTCTGTAAATTAAAGCACAAATATCACCTCAGTTACTAAAACCTCACCTCCGTGAGCAGAAATAGTCACGGAGGTGAGGTTCATGGAGGTGAGAAATTATCAGGTATCAAATCATATAAGAAAGTATTTTGAGGTTATGGAAACAACGCCTGTCGCATGGAGATCTATGTTACTTATTGTAAATATTTATAGATAACAGTTAAAAGAAATCAATTTCTTTTAACAAAAAAAGTGTAAACGGAGGTGAAAACTCATCTTGAACAAACAGATTATCTTACCTTCGAATTGTAAATTCACTAGATAATAACAACAGTCACCAGTAGTTTTAAGCAGACTTGATAAAAAATGGCTGCTAACTCATAGTTTGAGATGCACACACTAGGTGGTGCCGAAATTGAAGGAATTATTATGTTTTCTATAATCACTAACGGAGGTGAGAAAACTATGCGGGGACAATACTTTGACGTAAAATGTAACCTTCCAGGTGATATAAATATAATGTTTTTGATATAGTCCTACTACAACGTCATACGGTGATTCGGTACTGACCGTAGAATTGATTTATCGTTGATAGTTTTTCTATATCAGACGAAAGTATATTTAAATATGGTTCAAGGGACAGTTCACGGAGGTGAGATCTCACCCCTTGTGAATGTAAGAAAAAGGAGAAAAAAAATAAAGAGTGAAGTGACGATAACCTGCTAATGTTCAGTTTACTTAACTATAGTCTTTTCTAGCTGTCTACGCTTGCTAGTTTGAAATATAATTTAATTATCCATTAGAGACACGAGTATTCGTCTTCCGTTGAGAATGACCCATCTAGCTCTTATCTGAAAGCTGCAAGGAATTTCTACCGCTAGTGTGTAACCTTACCTTGGAATAATATAAAACACCGAATAGAACCAGAGAGGTGTAGCTGATTCAATGTATTCAACCCAATTCCAAGCAGAAAAGACGGGAGCTCCGTTTATCACACCAAATTCGAATACAAAAGCGAAAAATATATGCAAACTTGGGTAACGAACTTGCCTCCCTTACAAGCAGCGTGCAGGAGAGGTGAATTACCTCGTAAAAAGTGGCGGACCCTGTGAAGGGAGGCACTTTATTTTATTACATTTCATTGGTGAGCTCGGAATATCCAAAATCCTTGTAGCTTTCAGATAAGCTTGAGAGTGGAGTTTAAGCTGCGGCTTCGCAAGTTTTTGAGTGTCCATGGAATCTGGAGGCATTTTGAATTCTCTTTCACCAATCCTTTTCAAGAAGATCTGATTCTTGACAAAACTATCAAGTATTTTACATCTATCGAATCTGAAATAATATCCCCGTATAGACTTTTATCATTGGGGTGAGAAACTGCATGGAACAGTACCAGTCAATCGTCAGGAACTTTACCGTGTTACCAATCAGAATTCCAAAGCATTTGTCTCTGTTCACTACTTAATAAGTTGATGGATTAACAACTTTCGACGAATCCAATATCGACCTAAACAATGGATAATTGAATGGGTAAAATATAACCCTAGTGTTACATAAGAATGCCTAAATTGGCATAAGTAAAATTACTGTTAGTTTTACCCTTAATTTTTGGACGAAGTGGCTGTGTTCTCAACTTGTACGAGATTAAGACAGGCCTAGCAAAGTAAAAGAAAATAATTATTACCTAGAACAATAAGGGGTCCACATAAATGGGGAACTGCTCCTCACAGACGTGAGTTCCCTCTTTAGAAATCATGTTGAGAAGATGAACACGTGGCTTGGAGAAATGTTCACTTACCAGTTCTATGGTTGAGTGTAGTTGAGACAACGGATAGATACCAAAGAGGGACAGAAAAGGGGTCCAACAACAAATTCACCAGACAGGCCGATTTCTATCAAATCTCCACAACCCCATAAATACCGCCACCGGGTGTGAAATTTTGTCAACTACCGCGGCTTGTGGGCCGCTGAACTCCTACACGAGAGTACCGGAAATAGCACTGAGTCACCTTCAGCTCTCGTATCTGCGGTCAACCGAAATTATAAAAAAATGATCTTTACCGAGATGGAGAGTAGAGTACGAGTTTCTACCATAAAATTATACTAAGTGACATATAAATCCGAACACCCGGTTTAAATGGTTTTATCTTAATAAAAGTTGGTGAATGTGTTTATCTTACTGTAAATAACAAGTGAAAAAATTTTCAGCCTTATCAGTTGGACATTCCGGTTTTTATAATGCTTTTTTTTTCACTAACGCTCTAAAAATGAATATATCAGCCGCAGCAAATAATTAACGTTGACGGATTTTGGTTCTTGACATCCTTTACGATCGGTTACGATGCCTAGAGTACGGAGACCTGTACGATTTCGTCAACTTAGTGAGTTTGATAGGGGCCGTATAGTGGGACTTCGGGAAGCTGGACTTTCTTTTCGGGCAATTGCAGTTAGAGTGCAAAGAAGTGTAGACACTGTGGTTAGGTGTTGTCAGGCATGGCTTCAAGAAGGCCGTACGCAAGGGGCACCGGACGCCGCCGTAGAACAACAGAGCGCAAAGATCGCCGCCTAAGATTATTATTGCCCTTAAGGGACCGTTTCTCCACTACCATGTCCATTGCAAATGAATGGTTTGCAGAACACGGAAGACCTATTGGCATGCGAAGTGTTTACCGACAAATGAGAAGTTTTGGCTTGTTTTCATACCGGCCACACTAGGTCCTCCCTTTAACTCGAGAACACCGACGTAATCGCCTTGAGTGGTACAGACAACGGTCACTCTGGGATCAGGAATGGAACAGTATTGTCTTTAGTGACGAGTCTCGATTTTGTTTAGGCATGCACGATGGTCGTGCCAGGGTTAGAAGGCGACGTGGTGAAAGGAGGAATCCACAGTTTTTTGTTGAAAGACATGTTCATCACACTGTTGGAGTTATGGTTTGGGGTGCTATAGCTTATGGTTCCAGGTCACCTTTAATCTTCATCAGAGGTAACATGAACGCGCAGCACGAAGTTCTAGAACCCCATCTTTTACCCTATCTTGACACCCTGGCAGATCCAACTTTCCAACAAGATAATGCCCGACCACATGTTGCAAGAGTCACAATAGACGTCTTTCAACATAATGATGTCACATTGTTACCATGGCCACCAAGATCTCCCGACTTATCCCCAATTGAGCACGTGTGGGATATGATGGGTAGGAGATTGCTCAATTTGCAACGTCCTCCTCAGACTCTAGAAGCACTTTGAGAGGAGTTGGTGATTGCCTGGAATGAGATACCACAGGAGGACATTAACCACCTGATCAGAAGCATGCCTAGGCGCGTTGGAGAATGCGTAGCACATCAGGGTGCATCCACACATTATTAAAGGTCAAAGGGCTTTAAAGCAGTGCAATCATTTTGATATTTTTATCATTTACTTATTATGCTTCATTAACTACTTATACAAAATTTTATTAAAATAAAACCATTTAAACTGGGTGTTCGGATTTATATGTCACTTAGTATAGTAGACCAAGAGAAGTGTTTTGTTATAAAAATAAAATTCGATATTTTCAAGGACAGCTATAAAATTATTATTCTAAATAAGAACAAGATTGTAATAATTTACCATAAAAAGAAACTATAATAACTGGAAGGGAAATTTATATAAAGCTACAGAGATTGCCTGTGGGCCGAAGTTTATATTTTTGGTACAAGTGAGCTATATCCTCTTTTCTGTGTGAACACAAAGGGGTGGTGCATCCGGGATGTACTATATTTTCTGGACAAGCATAGAAAGGATGGTTACCGCATCTATCCATAGGACCAAACAGTCTATTTAAGTATTCGTTTTTTATTTTTTCAATTATGTGTTACATTAGCGCTTCCCGAACATCAAAAATCCCCACAGAGGCTAATCTCAAGCGTCAGAAAATATCTTCGTTAAAAAAGCTTAATTGCCTTTTCTTTGACGGTAACTTTCTAAGACGTTGCAGGGTCGAGCTTTTAAGGCATACAATATTTATCGACTGCTTATGAAACGATGAAAGTTTTATTACCAGAAGCTTTTTGTTGCTGCTCAATAATTAACGTAACTAGGTTTCAGGAGCAACTGAAGCGCTTTGAAGTATGTGATACCGGTTCCACTCAAAATGGTCCAAACGTTTCAAGACCTGAGACCACTTCAAGCAAACCTCATTAGAAACTGTGGGGAGGTCAACATCGAGTATATAAAATAAAGCATCCCAGCTATATAGCTTAGGTTTACTTACTTGAAGCCTTGTCAATACCTTGCTTAAGGATTCCTTGGGTTACTTAAGGCTTAGTTTTAATGTAAAGCTTGCCTTTGCTTCGTCCAGGATCTGCATTCAACTTAAACTACTCCAATCTCAGCCTTCTTTCAAATCATGGACCAATATACGTCAAGCCCTAGATATACTAAGTGACATATAAATCCGAACACCCAGTTTAAATGGTTTTATTTTAATAAAATTTTGTATCAGTACTTAATGAAGCATAGTAAGTAAATGATAAAAATTTCAAAATGATTGCACTGCTTTAAAGCCCTTTGACCTTTAATGATGTGTGGATGCACCCTGATGTGCTACGCATTCTCCAACGCGCCTAGGCATGCTTCTGATCAGGTGGTCAATGTCCTCCTGTGGTATCTCATTCCAGGCAACCACCAACTCCTCTCGAAGTGCTTCTAGAGTCTGAGGAGGACGTTGCAAATTGGGCAATCTCCTACCCATCATATCCCACACGTGCTCAATTGGGGATAAGTCGGGAGATCTTGGTGGCCATGGTAACAATGTGACATCATTATGTTGAAAGAAGTCTATTGTGACTCTTGCAACATGTGGTCGGGCATTATCTTGTTGGAAAGTTGGATCTGCCAGGGTGTCAAGATAGGGTAAAAGATTGGGTTCTAGAACTTGGTGGATATAACGCTGCGCGTTCATGTTACCTCTGATGAAGATTAAAGGTGACCTGGAACCATAAGCTATAGCACCCCAAACCATAACTCCAACAGTGTGATGAACATGTCTTTCAACAAAAAACTGTGGATTCCTCCTTTCACCACGTCGCCTTCTAACCCTGGCACGACCATCGTGCATGCCTAAACAAAATCGAGACTCGTCACTAAAGACAATACTGTTTCCATTCCTGGTCCCAGAGTGACCGTTGTCTGCACCACTCAAGGCGATTACGTCGGTGTTCTCGAATTAAAGGGAGGACCCAGTGTGGCCGGTATGAAAACAAGCCAAAACTTCTGATTCGTCGGTAAACACTTCGCATGCCAATAGGTCTTCCGTGTTCTGCAAACCATTCATTTGCAATGGACCTGGTAGTGGAGAAACGGTCCCTTAAGGCCAATAATCTTAGGCGGCGATCTTCACGGTCTGTTGTTCTACGGCGGCGTCCAGTGCCCCTTGCTCTTTGCATACGGCCTTCTCGAAGCCATGCCTGACAACACCTAACCACAGTGTCTACACTTCTTGGCACTCTAACTGCAATTGCCCGAAAAGAAAGTCCAGCTTCCCGAAGTCCCACTATACGGCCCCTATCAAACTCACTAAGTTGACGAAATCGTACAGGTCTCCGTACTCTAGGCATCGTAACCGATCGTAAAGGATGTCAAGAACCAAAATCCGCCAACGTTGATTCTTTACTGCGGCTGAAATATTCATTTTTAGAGCGTTAGTGAATTAAAAAAAAGCAGTATAAAAACCGGAATGTCCAACTGATAAGGCTGAAAATTTTTTCACTTGTTATTTACAGTAAGATAAATACATTCACCAACTTTTATTAAAATAAAACCATTTAAACTGGGTGTTCGGATTTATATGTGACTTAGTATACATCTTGTCAGTACCAGATGAATTAGATTGTATTGACATTAATTCAAGCTCAATATCTTCAGCACTCACAAATTGGAATGAACATTTGATGCTAATATGACGATCAGATACACACTCGTCTGTATTAACGCCAGATGAGGTACCACTGCAAGGAAAACATCAATAAAAAGTTGTCCACAGCTTTCCAAAATTCTCCAGAAGATAACTTTGATTTTGACTGCAAATATGCTTTCTTTTCCGACTGTCTGTTGTGGTTAATCATGTCGAATGCCTAAGGGCCATATCGTCAGTCGCTACTACAATTGTAGGACACCTTTGTGGCCTCCTTGGTTTTCACAGCTTTCTACTATTCCGTGGCAGTGCTATATTTTGAGGTTATGTATTAAATCTGGTGATTTTATGAATAATCTGCTGATTGGTGAAAAATGGTGGTTTTTAAGATCTGATCGATTTTTTAACAATCCTTCAGCGACCAAAAACTACATTCGTTTGTATTTAGGATTATTATAAAACTGCTATATGGATTATTTTTAGTTTCTAGTTATAGATATACTAGATGCTTGTTAATTTATTTACACTACTTGACAGAAGCATTATGTATTATAATCATTACATAGGAAAATAAAAACTTGTAGGATTTTTTCTAGAACAATTCTGATCAGGGTACTGAAAAGTAGTATCTTAAGTAATAATAAAATGATATTTTACTGCCTTCGCAGGAAGTTTCTTGTGAATTGTGTATTATTAAATTAAGTTGTATATTAATATCACAGGTACATTTTTTCGTTTACTACTAGCAATACTTAAAAAAATACCCTTTAAATTCGTGGTGATTTTTTATTAAATCTGGTAGCTTTTCACTAAAATTTCTGGTAAATTTTTTTTTCACCCCGCAAAACTGACTGTAGAAGTAAAATCATTAAAAAGACGACCAGTCTTCTCATAACACTCCTATAGATGAGTTGGATGAGCTTTTGCGGAAAAGTAAGGATGGAAATTCATCTGTATAAAGAAAGGTAAACAACCAAACAATGATAAATCAGATTGTTGTCAGCCCGATATCGATTGTCCCCGTAGACTATTGAATCCTCCATGAAATATATCAGGAAAGTGACCTAGGGAACAGCCATTATTCAAAATAATGGATGTATATGACCAACATCGGTTCACCCTTGTAATAGATGAGAAACTTTCGATGCAAGGAAGTTGCAAATTGTGTACAAATCGAAGCTTTATCATATACAGGGTGTTTCAATTTATTGTTGCATAACTTTACGATTCAATAGAACTTTTAAAATTAATGCATAAAGTCTATATAAACATGGGTCGAAAAATGCGTAGCTTCCGAAATACAGGGTGTTTAAATTTACTTTCTAAAATAGTTTTTTCTTCAAATATTTCGAACAATATTTGATGTATAACAGTGAAAATTGGTATACAAGGGTTTTTTGGTACGACAAAACGAACCATGGGCATAGTTTTACTGTAGCTGCTAGAGGGCGCTCTC
Organism: Acanthoscelides obtectus; assembly: GCA_963669975.1. Lineage (NCBI taxonomy): Eukaryota > Metazoa > Arthropoda > Insecta > Coleoptera > Chrysomelidae > Acanthoscelides > Acanthoscelides obtectus. The sequence goes on along the minus strand of CAVLJG010000001.1, from coordinate 5,935,149 downwards.
TACTGTACCTGTAGTGCATTAAAATGACCGAAAATTCTTTCTTAGTGCAATTTTTTGCTTTTTGAATAAAAAACTGATTCTTCGTACTTTTCAACATAAAAAAGCTCTCTTGTAAATTTTCGTTACAGTAAGCCGTTTTTGAGATATTTCGGTTTTTAAGGTACGATGCATTTTTAATTATTTATGATAAAATAACGTTAAAAAGTCAGTATCTCCATAATTCTTAGAAGTAGGCTATGCCTGCAAACATTTTTGAAATTGAAAGCAGAATAAGGTTAAACGTCAATTAGTTGACAGTTAGTTTTGTTGTCTGTTGAAACCTGAAACGCTTTTTTGCAATTGTGAATGCACGAAATTTAGTTTCTTATACCAGTCGCCTTTGCCTCCACGATCCCCTGACCTAATTCCATTAGATTTCTTTGTGTGGGGATTTCTAAAAGAAAAAAGTGTACCAGACTCCCGTAACCACAAAACATATGCTAATAGACAGGAATCAGGAATGTATGTGATGAAATAAGGCCTTATTTGAATAATGCTATACCACGTTCGATCATTCGTAGATGTGAATTGTGTATTGAACAATTGGGTCTACATTTCGAGCAACTACTTTAGATTTTGTATGTTTGTCCTAACTATCCAATAGCACTTTAGTTGTAAATAATTAATTTATTTTGTTAAAAATAATATTGGAAAATTAAACATATTAATATTCTGTTTTTTTGTGTTTATTTGGAGTTAGGAATTATTGCTGTTTAAAAACACAATCTAAACGATCATCTTAATTACTTTTGTAATGCCCAAATCTAAAATGTAAAAAAAATATTATTTTCCCATAAATAAGTAAAAATGCATCGAACCTTAAAAATCGAAATATCTCAAAAACGGCTAACTATAACGAAAACTCACAAGAGAGCTTTTTTATGCAGAAAAGTGCGAAGAATCATTTTTTTTATTCAAAAAGCAAAAAATTGCACTAAGAAAAAATTCTCGGTCATTTTAATAGACTACAGGTACAGTAGAGATCGCCCTCTAGCTGCTACAGCAAAACTATGCCCATGGTTCGTTTTGTTGTGCCAAAAAACCCTCGTATACCAATTTTCACTGTTAGACATCAAATATTGTTCTAAATATTTAAATAAAACTATTTTAAAAAATAAATTTAAACACCCTGTATTTCGGAAGCCACGCATTTTTCGACCCATGTTTATATAGACTTTATGCATTAATTTTAAAAGTTCTATCGAATCTTAAAGTTATGCAACAATAAACTGGAACACAATGTATATCTCTTTATATTATGTTCAGCTAGGGCAATGTAATTTCAAGCAGTCAAATAATAAGTTGGCAGGCAGTTTTAACATATATTCTTTTAACTGCTTCTATGGGGTTTGTTTGAGCAATATGTCATTTTTGAGATGCTTCGTAGACATCTGTTGAAAATGATCAAACCTCCGTCTTATACAAAAAATTCCCTGCTAGTCGTAAATACCCAATTCTTCTAAATTATCTGATTATTTCTAAGTGGATACATCTTTTAACGACATGACGGAAGGCTAGCAAACTTCCGAAAGATCATAAGATGGGGACGGAACTCCTTCTTTTTCAAAAGGAAGGTGGAATAATTTGCTTATATGAAACAATACCAGTGATTGCTTATCCAATCGCACAGATGCATATCTCTTACACTCAGTTTACAACAAAGTTCTCCGACACAGGATCCACCTATAAAACTACCATAAATCGTCGCGTTTGGTTTCAGATTATTGGGAGTCTTTTGGCAATTCCTACATGTAGGATGCTGTCATCAAAGCTGTAGATTGGACTGATCGTATAGGGAAGGAGGTAATTGATATGTAAGAGACACAATGTTGGAGCCAAGACCGATCGCTGAGAAACACCCGCGTTAACGTTGTGCGATGAAGAGGAGAACCCGTCAATTACGACGAATATCTTGCCGGGCTTCTCAAAATTCTCAGCAACATATTTTCAAAATTACGGTAATAATCTCCATTACAATTCAAGTCGACTCTACGTGACCAGTTTTTGTCGACAGAGGGGCAAACCTCATAAAATTTAACTTATCTTGCAAATTTCAGCAGAATGTGTGTTAGCTTTATGTTCTATTATATCCAGAACATAAAGAACATAGGCACTGATGAAGGTTAAGTGGCTGTTCCGAGTCGGAGATAGTATGGATATTTTAATACGACGGAATATGAAATGCTCAGTTGTTAAAGAGGCCTGAGTCTCTCATAATTCTAAATGTGGACCACTAGCTGTAATTTGTTCAACTAAAGGGTTTAAACTGGAACGAATGTGAGACAGACTGGACTTCATTTGATCTACTAGTAGTAGCATCGTTCTACAAAACTTGCAGAATCTGAATACAATAAAACATTGTGAAGAGTCTAATCAGAAACTTAGAAACTTAGAAACCCTTCGTGGGAAGAGTGAGGGTTTGTCCACGAACATCATGACCATATTATGTTTTGGCTAGACCTAGCATCATGCCATTACTCAAGACATACCCAAAACTAGATTCGAAAACACAACCCAAAACGATAATCCTCAAAACTTGCCGGAGGCTTGCCCAGTAGAGGATTTTTGGTCTTTACTGTCTAGGAAGGCTTATCATGGAAGCTGGGAAGCCCAAGATGAAGAACAATAAGACGGCGAATTTAAGAAAAACAGAAAAATTGATCTGAGTTGCGTCCAGGACCTGATGAGAGACTTTCGAAAAGAGTTGCGTCTGGTAGAGCAGAATGAGTGACTCCACATAATTCGATACTATACAGGGTTATCCAAATTAAGTGTCCACCATTAGTAACTTTGTTATTAGTGAAAATACAAAGTTGTTTGAATTAGCAAACTAGTAGCATTTTTAACGCTGGTAAAAATGAGAAATAAAAAAAAACAATTGAGAGTCGTTATTTTGATTTTTTTCAGTAAAATAACATTTTTTTAAATGGAAACCCCTGTATATTATATTTTTTTCTGTTAAAGCATCAAATTTTAAACAAAAAAGTTCATAATGACTTTTCCGCTAAAGTCAAAAATAAAGTCAAAATAACGATACATATTTTTAATTATTTGCAGTATTATAATATTAAGACGGCTATGAAAACAACATGGCGTTCGCGATTTGACAGCATTAAGATAAGCGACAAATTGTTAAACTGGACATACTCGCAACTAGAAGGCTTTGGAAAACAATGATAAAATCAAATAATGTCAAACATTAGTGTAAATACTTGTTTATAAGCTTTATTGTGTCATTAGTTTAAAGAAAAATGTTCTCCCATGAAGAAAAGTGTGATATGTTAGAATGCTATTTAGTGTGCAGAAAATCCTCCTTGAGAGCAAGAGAATAAATACTACAGTGAATTATATCCCGCTCGCATTCAACCGTATGAACGATATTTTCTGAGACTTTATCGAAAATTTAGGGGCAACGAAAATGTTTTTGCTAAAACAAGGGCAAAAAAGAATTCATAATAAGCGAGGCCACGGAAATTGCAGTTATTGCATATTTTGAAGCTTATCGTGAGAATTCAATAGCAGATATTCTCAAGGACTCTAATTTCAGTTATGGTACTGTTCAAAGGATTTTAAAAAAATACAAATTTATTCCGTATAAGTACCGACCAGTTCAAACGCTTTTGGCAGAGGATCCAGAGAGAAGACTTGTTTTTTGCCATTGGTATCTTAGCTTCTGTCGCCAAAATGTAAATAACTTTCGTTACCTTTTATGGACAGATGAATCAAATTTTTCAAATTCTGGAATGTTTAATAGAAAAAACCACCATTATTGGTCAAGAGAAAATCTTTTGTTAGTACATCCAAGAGGCCCACAAGTCCGTTTCAGTTTCAACGTTTGGTGCGGTATAATTGGTTCAAAAATTGTTGGCCCGTTCTTTTATGAGGGAACCCTAACTGGTGAAAGATATTTGGAATTTATGTCAGAAATTCTGACTAATTTCTTAGACGAATTGGATCTTATAAGTAGACATCATCTGCATTTTCAGCAAGATGGCGCACCTGCCCACAACTCCAGAGGTACTTATCATTTTCTAAGTACTACTTTTAATGATCAGTGGATAGGAACAAATGGCCCAATACAGTGGCCTCCCAGATCACCAGATCTAAACCCACTTGATTACTTCTTGTGGGGTTACTTAAAGAACCAAATTTACAAGCGAAGGTACGATAACCTTGAGGCGTTAAAGACTAGGACCATACTTAAGACAGTTCGAGCAGTTGAAAAACGTGCCCAAAAATGTATTGAAGAACAAGGTGGTGTTTTCGAGCATCTTCTTTAAAAAAAATTGTTATTGTATTTTGTAAGATTATAAGTTGATGTTGAAAATAAAGTTTGTCGATACAATTTAATTGTTTCAGATTGGAGGCCATAACTTCAACAATTTGTAACCTAGGAGAAAAGTTATTGTGAGCTTTTTTGTTTAAAATTTGATGCTTTAACAGAAAAAAATATAATATACAGGGGTTTCCATTTAAAAAAATGTTATTTTACTGAAAAAAATCAAAATAACGACTCTCAATTGTTTTTTTTTATTTCTCATTTTTACCAGCGTTAAAAATGCTACTAGTTTGCTAATTCAAACAACTTTGTATTTTCACTAATAACAAAGTTACTAATGGTGGACACTTAATTTGGATAACCCTGCAGTTTAGTTAACTATTGAATTGTAATCAATGATAACTAGTTAATGATTAATTAAACTTGTTCATTAAAAAAAATCCGATAATTATTTTGTGCCTTAATCTTTATTTGTTTCAAGATTTTCAATTGTGAATTAAATGACTTTGAGACAATTCAGCATCAAGGCTCTTTTGTCTCAACAAGTCCCTATAGGAAGTTAATTTTTCAAGGTGAAAGACGATGCCTCCGATTCACAGTTACTAATAAAGCTTCAATTCTATAGGTATTAGAAATTTAATAGTACAAGGTTGAGATTTTATGTAACTAGTGTAACTAGTATGACAGTACTTGCCATGCAATGAATTTAAATGGTGAGAGTGCTAGATTACACATGAGGCTTTTCGATATATGAAGCGATAGATCACAGAATTCGAACCTAGGCATACAATTTTTGAATTGTAACTGGTCACGTCATGGTTCGAAAGATGTTCTAGTGGAAAATATTCTTACGAGCTAAGGTACTTGCTTCTGGTCTCTAGCCAGGCTTTCGTAGAAAGCTTGATATATTCCCGTTTTATCGCAATAGTCAAAAAATCATACTGATCATAGTAAAAGTGGTTATATGAAGCTTGAAGAGCCGCAAAAGAGTACTGTGAAAAATCAGCGATCAGCTTCTAAAATATTTATCTCTAGATTCGCATATCATTAATGAAGCTATCCTTGCATAACGTGGGTAGACCTTGAAAGCTTTACTATCCTTGTTAAGTCAACTAAAAAGTCGCAGTTATTGTCATGCAATGACAGTATCTTTCCACTCACACTTTCATCCATTGAACTTAAGGACACAGACGCAGCAGATCATCACTCACATCGTTTATTTTTTCAATGATGTCCCTTGCCTTGTTGACATTGGCTGTCGACGTTAAAATCATAATCCTAGGTCATAGCAAAAGGTAAGTCTTTAGGTAAATAGATCGTCTGTCTACCTTAAGCTTTTTCTATTATGCATCAGGAACATTCGAGTATTCTAAAAGGCCACTTTAGTCGGTTTGAAGCTTTTAAGCAAAATTATGAAAGTTATTGGCAACTCATTTGTTATTGATACAACTCATTAAGGTTATCTTGGAAATATCTTCATCCTTAGTTTTACGATAGCCCTAACTAAATTTAGTATAGTATTTTTTATGAGAATATATATATATATATATACAGGGTGTTCCATAATTATTGCGACAAAATGATAGGGGTTGTAGAGGGCATCAAAATGAACAATTTTGCCTTATAAACCCCTGTTCGGAAATATGCCGTTTGGGCTGCAGCAAAAAAATATCAGTTTCTTGAAACAGCTTACCTACAGTAATTGCTCAAAGTGTCCTCCACCTTGCTCAATACACAGCTGTGCACGATTGTTCAATGATTGGCGAACTCTGTGGCATACCCCCGGTATGTCCTGAACATGTGCGGACGCGGCCATCACTCTTCCCAGTAGCTCTTGTTGGTTGGGAACAGGAGTTTCGTACACTAAAGCTTTCAGATGGCCCCAGAGAAAATAATTCAGTGGGGTCAGGTCGGGTGACCGCGCAGGCCAAGGCACAGGGCCACCTCGGTCTATCCACCTATTTGGAAATTTGTCGTCCAAATACTGCCGCACTTGTAAAGAAAAGTGGGCTAGAGCGCCATCGTGTTGAAACCACATGTTGGCTCTTATGTTCAGTGGCACATTTTCTAATAGTTCCGGTAGCACATGCTGTAAGAATCGACCATAAGCATGCCCATCCAAACGTGGTGGAAGCAAATATGGCCCGGTGATATGCTCGTCCACAATGCCGCACCAGATGTTAATTGAAAACTGATGTTGATCTCTATGGATGGCTATGGCATAAGGGTTTTCTTCATCCCAAATGTGACTGTTACGGCTATTAAAATAACCGTCCGTTGTAAAACAGGACTCGTCAGTGAACAAAACGTAGCGACCGCGAGGTGTCTGATGCTGCCACTGACACGAAGACGTCCATGAATGCTTGCAAAAATGGCGTGATGCGGATGAGGACGTTCTGGAAACCGTTGGGCGTAGATTCGCGAGGCTCGTCTTCCGTTACCACCAGCTTCTCCGTAAATTAAATGCATATCCGCAAGTTCCGCATACGAATAACGCTGCATTTTAACACTAAGGTACTAGTTTGACGCACCACTCAGATAAATTAAATGAATCGGTGTGGAGAATTTACGATAACAAAAATGTAAACACAGCAGGCTTTTTTTACAAACCGGCGAGATCATGAAATGTGCTAGACGAACATTTTGCAGCTGGTGAATTTTTTGTTTCTCCTATGAGCTCTTAAGGTAAAATTAGCAGTAGTGCTCAAACGGCATATTTACGAAGAGGGGTTTATAAGGCAAAATTGCATATTTTTATGCCCTCTACAACCCCTATCATTTTGTCGCAATAATTATGGAACACCCTGTATATAAGCTGATGATTTAATCACAACGTTACTGTTAAGCTAAACGACGATTTATTATACTGGCCTTGTACAGAGCCATGTTCCTTGCAAGGCCATTCAGAAAAAGCTTAGTAAAACTTGAATTATTTTGAAAAGTATCATAAGAGAATAATGCGTTAATAGTTTGTTTCTTCCAACAGTCCAGTAAATGGTAAAAGTAGTACTAGTTCATTTGCTAGCGTGACCCTTCATGGTACATCCAACTTATGTATAAAAACTGAAGTTATGGAACTTGTGAAGCATCAAAAAGATACTCCAGAACTATAATGTAGGTTAGATAAGCACAAAATGGTACTTGAGTAAATTTTTCGTAACGTGCCGCTTGTATATGGTATGATAGCAAAGTACATTCAAATTCCGTTGCTGCTAAGCCTGGCGATTTTCTTAGGATTTCATCTGCGACGGCTCAGTCTCTATACCTTAAGATGACAATATACTCATTAGTAATTGGATCTGCAAGCGATAAACTGCTCATTACTCTTAACGTCCTCTTTGCGTATACCTATATGTGCACTTATTCCATCGTGAGTAGAGCATAGGAAATGAAGTTCTGATGGGACGTAGTCTCAACGGGTAAATGCGCGCAATTACAATGTCTTTAATAGCTCATCAACTGCCTTGCAGATGAGCGCGTTGGTTCGTTTGAAAAATAAATTGCTTCCACTATCTCAGAATCAAATCCGAAGTGTTTCCTCTCGTTCGCGGAACTTTCAGAGATGAGTTTTAGAGTAACTATTTTCGAACAAGTCAGGCGTATAGATGTTTGATTTATAATGTCTTATTATGACCACGTGATAGGCAAATTTTATTCAGGCAATCCAAATGAATTATCAAAAGTTATTTTAAAAGCTTTTCACTTCAATGTCGATATTATTTTCGACAATCACCATTTATCCAACAAACACTCTACTCAAGAGTGGATATAAATAATTTCGTCCGACAGGAGGAGATTTACTGTTCAGTTGTTATATATATTTTTCTATCTGCTTTTCGAAAGTGGTCAATAAAATTTCGATGAACTTTGATGCTCATCGCAGCACAATTACCCCCACTCACTCATTCTTCTCAGTTTGAGACGGCACTTTACCATAATTAGAGTATCTATGAACATTCAAATATCTTTTCGTGGTGCTCACTACACTACCACGACACCGACTCACTGATTTCTCACCTGTTTTAGATTAAGACGGTAATTCATGTTCACTATAGTTTTATTACACCTTTCCATTATAGTTTCTATAAACGCTGCCATACCATAGGAATACTACTTTACGACGACACCGACTCATTGATTTATCAACTATTTTTGAGTCAGCACTTCTTGTCAAAGATTCAATAAACCTTGAAATAATCTTCGTGAGTCTGATACACAATGATGACACCAACTCACTGACACTCAGACCTTAAAGATAGGGCTTCAATGCTACAGTTTTTATGAATCCTCAAATAACCTTCTACTTTAAAGTAATCATTACGCTTTTTTAGAGGTTCTATTTTTGATAGTTTGATATTTTCAGGTTCATCACAGGGACTTAAGAAAATATACCTCCAAGTTTTCGCTTGACATCATTTTTTTAGATTATACCCTGGTTAATACTTGTCAGCTTTTTTTCGAACTTTTTTTTTTCTTTATATCGAAACAGCCGCGCAGGCAGAAGCCTAAATGCCGGAACACCGCGGCTGCTATGATGATCCCAAAGAAATTTTGTTAATACGATTTTTGAACTGCCTAAGGTTAGCAGAACTGGGAAAAGCTTCCTCCCGTAGTTTGTTCCACAACCTAGACACCCTCGGGACAAAGGAGCGGTCGTATCGGCCAGTTCTGGATGTACGAAGTTTGACACGGTTAGGATGGGACGCCGAAGTCAGGCGGGTCTGTCTGGCAGGCACATCGCGCGGCGGCATCATGGAAGAGAGCTCTGAGGAGCAAAGCCCGTTGGTGTAGCGATAGAAAAGAGCTAGATCGCCGACGGCCCGCCGGTGCGAAAGAGTCCCGAGACTGTCTGTTAGAGAAGAGTCATCGATCAGTCGGACCGCCCTCCTCTGGACAGCATCGAGCATGGACAATGTAGTCGGAGCGGCAGCACCCCAAATGTGTGAGCAATACTCGAGGCTAGGCCTTATCTGGGCCTTGTATAGAGTGAGAAGGTCATGCGGAGAAAAGTACTTCTTAGTCCTAAACAAATAGCCTAGCTTTTTCCCTGCAGCTGCAGCTATTGAAGAGATGTGTTCGTGCCAGATCAGGTCCTCGGTGGTCTGGACTCCGACCAGCCGAAATGAATGGCTCTTTGGTAGGACTCGACCGTCCATCGAAACTGTATGAGCGCTAGGACGCTTTTTGTTCGTCAAAGTACAGTACTGTGTTTTGGAAGCATTGAACTGTACTAGATTGTTGCGTCCCCAAGCAGTGATAGCCTCCAGGTCTCTTGTCAGAGCAGAAGTCGTCGCTAGTCTTCTTTTTTCCAGCTCAGCGGCAGAGATCGGCTTGTCACTCTGAATTCCTGCATGTAGAGTGCTGTCATCAGCGAAGCTGTGGATTGGGTTGATCGTGCAGGAAAGGAGGTCGTTGATATGTAAGAGAAACAGTGTTGGAGCCAAGACCGATCCCTGGGGAACACCCGCGTTGACGTTCTGGGATGAAGAGGAGAATCCGTCAATTACGACGGATATCTTGCGGCCAGAGATAAAGTCAGCCACCCATCTGCAAAGCTTTTCTGGGAGGCCGTAGGATGGAAGTTTGCTCAAGAGGGCAGCGTGCCACAGCTGATCGAACGCTTTCGTGATGTCAAGAGCAACGACATGAGCCTCACCATGAGACTGGATGAGTTTACTCCACAGTTGCGTGACGTAAGCTAGGAGGTCCCCTGTGGATCGTTGGTGCCGGAAACCGTACTGCCTGTCGCTAATCAAGCTGTGACGTTCGAGGTAGTCCAGAAGCTCGCGATTTATGCACCTCTCCATCACTTTACTGATAACAGAAAGCAGAGCTATAGGCCTGTAGTTGTAAGGGTCGGTTTTAGATCCTTTTTTTGGGATGGGCTGTACATGAGCAAATTTCAAGTTTTCTCTTCAGTACAATGGCAGGAATCAAGTCCGGACCAGAAGCTTTGTTGATGTCGAGCGACAAGAGCACTCGTCTTACGGTCTTATGCCTGAATGTTACCTCCCGCATAGTGTGGGGAACCCTTTGAATTGACGGCACTTGGGCGTTGGTGGGGACGTCCATGGTGGAGTTGGCAGCAAAGATCTTGGCTAGCACTTCCGCCTTGGCCTTTGAGTCGAATACAATAGTTCCATCCTGACACGTAAGTGGTGGAAGGCTACTGTGTGAGAAGTTCTTTTCAATCTGCTTGGCCAGCGTCCAGAAGGACCGACTGCCATTGCGCTGCGACATTACCCTGTGCCAAACTTTTATATCATGCTGGGTTTTGGCATTGCGAACCGCTTCGTTATATTTGTTACTGGACTCGACGTCGGCTTGTCTGTTCTCTACAGTGGGGTTTTGTAAGTAGGTTCTGTGGGCCTTGATCTTCTGCTTGAGGTAAGCTAGATATTAATTGATTTGACGGTCTGATCTTTGTTTGGGCTGCACATAGACAATAACCATTGATCCAACAAAAACTCTACTCAAGAGTGGATATAAATAATTTCGTCCGACAGGAGGAGATCGATTTACTATACGGTTGTTCTATGTATTTTTCTATCTGCTTTTCAAAAGTGGTCACCAAAATTTCGATGAACTTTGATGCTCATCACATCACAATTACCCCCACTCAATCATTCTTCTCAGTTTGAGATGGCGCTTTACCATAATTATAGTATCTATGAACCTTCAAATATTTTTTTGTGGTGCTCACTACACTACCACGACACCGACTCACTGATTTCTCAAACCTGTTTTAGATTTAGACGATAATTCATGTTCACTATAGTTTTATTAAACCTTGAAATACTTTTTCTTATAAGCATAACTACACTTCTACAAAACCGACTCGTTGACACTTCAAATTCGCTTGAGGCATCACATAATTTCCGTTATAGTTTCTATGAACGTTGCCATACTATAGGAATACTACTCTACGACGACACCGACTCATTGATTTATCAACTATTTTTGAGTCAGCACTTCTTACTAAAGATTCAATAAACCTTGTAATAACCTTCATGAATCTGATACACTATGATGACACCAACTCACTGACACTCAGAGCTTAAAGATAGGACTTCAATGCTACAGTTTTTATGAATCGTCAAATAACCTTCTACTTTAAAGTAATCATTACGCTTTTTTAGAGGTTCTATTATTGATAGTTTGATATGTACAGCTCCATCACACATATTTGAGTAAATATACCTCCAAGTTTTGGCTTGACCTCATTTTTTGAGACTATACCCTGGTTAAGACCTGTCAGCTTCTTTTTGAACTTTGAGGTAAGCTAGATATTAATTGATTTGACGGTCTGATCTTTGTTTGGGCTACACATAGACAATCAGCATTTATCCAACAAACACTCTACTCAAGAGTGGATATAAATAAGTTCGTCCGACAGGAGGAGACCGATTTACTATACAGTTGTTATATGTACTTTTCTATCTGCTTTTCCAAAGGGGTCACCAAAATTTCGATGAACTTTGATGCTCATCGCAGCACAATTACCCCCACTCACTCATTCTTTTCAGTTTGAGACGGCACTTTACCATAATAATTATAGTATCTATGAACCTTCAAATATTTTTTTGTGGTGCTCACTACACTACCACGACACCGACTCACTGATTTCTGACCTGTTTTAGATTTAGACGGTAATTCATGTTCTCACCTCGCTAGCCAAACGCACGGAACTATAACGACAACCAATAATGCAAAATAAGATCCTATGCGAAACAAACCTCTCCTCGTCTATTGTATCTGCATAGTCGTGATTGCTCGAAAACGGTGCGTCGTGCTTCTGCAATTTCTGCATGCATACACGCCCGAAGGTAAAAGATTTTCAAGATTGCAAACACAGGCACTTCCGATTTCCCGAGATAAAAGTTCGTAGTTGCTTTTGTTTTATTCTTATACGGATGAGTCGAGATTCATTTGCGTCAAGCTGAGTATAAGAAAGTTGTTACACAAGGAAGTTTCTGTTGTTTATTTTTCAGAACTGGAGTATAACCCGTATATTGCAATACAAAGCACTTTATAGGAGATTTAAGGATTTGTTCACGTAACTATTGTTTTCAGGATGAGACTTCTTGAGTGAAAATTCGTGACAGTAGTAGTGCCGGCAACTATGGGATAAGTTATTATTGAAAAGAAGAGGGTTTTTATTAGTTTGAAGATGTTTGGTAAAAGTTAGACGCGGTCAACTTAAAAATGCAATTCTTATTGTGCCAAAGTGCCAGATCTCATACAGGGTGACCGTTTAGTGTTTGAAATTCTGTCTAGCGGTTATGTCTCCTTACAATGCTGAAATCTCATTTTGGCGTGTTAAAAAATTAGTAATCTGTTTGAAATTTCCGAAGTGGGACGCTATATGCTTGAACAAAATATTGAAATATTGGAAACTAACTTCCAAACTTCAAGAAAGAGGCTTTTGTAAATTATTCTCAAATGGAATGGTGATCATATCGTGATATTGATGAGTTCTTCATGATCCCAAGACAAACTCCCGTGTCTTTAAGAAACGCGGACTGGTAGGCTACCTTAGTTGATCATTTCCAGAGATAACATACCTTTTGATGATTAGTCAAGGTTACCAAGTACCCTTAAGGTTTATCCACACATGACCTACATGTTATTTAAAACATTCAAGATGGTATAGTCAACGCCAAACAAAGTGGCGTGCACGTCATCACGATAAAAATTCCCCGACCTAATGCCTAGGTTTCTATCACAAACAATTGCTCTATTGCAGTTTCATATTAATGTGATATATAAATTGTAAAATGGTCATTACCCTCTTATTATGGTTAATAGTCATATAAACATTGTTATTAAAATATTACATAAGTTGCTTTCTGATAAATTTAGACGCATTATGCGAAATAAAATGTTTTGCAAACGCTCCAATCACTTATCGACATGTAAACGCACTAAACCGATTTCGCAGCGTTGACACATTGTCACCTTGAAACTTATTTAAACGGGAAACTGACATTTGTATTAATTTTGACACTGAATCAATTTGTGGCATTTCAAATCTTTATAAATCCTTTGGCCCCGCATACTGTAAATCAACAACTGTTTGTTTCAAAACAAAATTATTCATTTTACGAGTAGATAAAGGCAATTTTGGTATATAAAGATGCCCAAACAGTTAAATAGTCGGTGTAAGGAACTCGTGGCCTCGTTAATGCACTACTTTGAGCAAGAAAGGGACAACAACGGGCCTTTGTTGCCTTTAAATGCTGTTCAAGAGGTAGGTTACTAATAATTATATGTAATGTATATTAATAATAGTGAAATTTTATTTCATTTTTTGTAGCGTGTTGCTGCTGCTTTAAAAATTAGTTTAAGGACAGTTAGTCGTATTTCCGAGGGCGTGAAAAGTGATGCAAATTTAGAATCGCCCAAGAAAAAGCGGAGTTATATTAAACGTGTAACCAACACAGCGACATTGGATACAAGTGCCATTCGAGAAGTTGATCTATAATATGTATCACAAAAGTAAGATCTTATTATAATAACTTATCAGAAATTTGCATTAATTTGTTAACTAAATTATAATGTCATATTACACATGGTTTCAGAAGAACAAGTTACGATACAAACTTTATGGTCTCGATTAAGAGATAGGGCATTATTTGATGGTAGTGCCACGTCTTTAAGGCGGTTGCTTAGAGATCTTGGATTTAAGTGGCTCCGCGACGAGGGCTCATGGAACTACCAAGTATAGCTTTGAAAAGGGTGGAATTTCTAAGGCAATACAATCAAGCCAAGGTTGAGGCCTTATATCAGTTTGTCTTCCTCGATGAAACTTGGATATTTCAAAATGGGACCATAGGTCGGCTCTTGGCAAAATGGAAACCAAAAAAGCGTGAAAGCTATTAAAACAGATGGTAAAAGGTATGTACTTTTACACAATTTGCACTATAAAATTTAAGACTAATATATTTTAGATACATTATATTACATGCTGGAAATGAAAATGGGTTTATTGAGGGTAGTGAAGCGATATTTTCTTCGAAAACAAAATTGAGCGATTACCATGGAGAGATGAACCAGGACAATTTTTTGAAATGGTTTCAACATCAGTTATTAGAAAAATTGGAGAGTCCATCTATGATTATACTGGATAACACCCCTTATCACAGCATGATATTGAACAAAGTGCCCAACAATGCATGGACAAAAAAAAATATCCAAGACTGGTTGACAAATCAAAACATACCATTTTTAAACACAATGTTTAAAACAGAGCTATTGAGTATTGTTGCTCGGTACATAATGCTTCTTAATTATATATATTTTGGTCGACAGTTTATATTTCTTTTGTTTATTCCTATTCTTAAAACAACTGCTTTTTTAGAAACAAACCACCTAAAATATACGTGATTGATGAATTGGCGGAACAACATGGGCACAAAGTTCTTCGTCTGCCTCCTTACCATTGTATATTTAACCCTATTGAGTTAATTTGGGGCATAGCAAAAGGTTCCTATAACAGACATATTGGTAGAGATGGTAACAGTGAAAAAGACTGTTTGGATATGTGGAACGAGGCTCTACAAACGGTTACCCCAGACATGTGGAAAAATAGTGTTCGACATACTGAGCAAGAAATTTTTAAATGGTATGAAAGAGAACGAATTTTTGATCGACCAGACATCGAACCTTTAATAATCAACTTTGAGAGTGATGAAGATTCAGATTCAGACAGCGCTGAAGAAAGAAACTCCGACTAACTTTATTGTACAGAAAAAGCTTACACCAGTAGCTTACCTAATTTTAGAATGCATTTTTCTGTATGAATTCTGTAAAATAAATACCATGCATAAAATTTGGAGGACCCCATTTGGATTTTTATTCAGTACCTTTAAGCTATCAATTAAATATGGTAGTTTCATAGTGTCATCTGATCAATAATTGTCATACTTAATGATTATGCAAGTACAGATCTATAATTTTATTATACTATTATTTTTGTTCTCATTTGAGGTTAATATTGCTTATAAACCTAGATATGTAAATAATAAATTTTATTATTTTACAAAAAGTTTGGCAACAATGTAAATTTTTCAACACACCCACCTTGATGACGTGCACGCCACTTTGTTTGGCGTTGACTATACCTAGCCATCTTCTAAGAAAATGTCATCATTACATTAAAACATAGTATTTATGCATAAACTTGATTTTCCCGAATATGTATACATACACCCCAAGCACGTTATAATTAATTCCTAAGAATGTGAATTGTATACTGGGATTAAAAGTAACATATTTTCTTTCATGCTAACTTTAGCTAAGACCTTATTTCTGATATACCTGAATAAAAAATTAATTATTGGGTGATACTTATCTGAAATATAACATAACACAATAATATACTTAACTGGGCGCTACGGTTGACACTGAGACAATATTGGAATTGGGGCAAAACCATGATAAGATCAACAAGCTTAAAGAATGTAATAAAAAAAAATGGAAATTATTACTCTCACCAGTAGAGAAACACGCAAGCAAGCAGTAAAATTTTTATGCCAGTTTAATGTCTGGAACGCTGCTTAATTACTAGGATTGATAACATTTTGTATTGCTGGTGTATAGTCCACTATATGTACACCGAAGCTTGATATCTAAACAGTGTTATCAGTAATTGAAAGCATTAAATAACATAAAAAAAATAAAATATCAAAGTCTATTAATAAAACCCCGCGCTATTAAAAGTAGAATAAAATGAAACAGACGCTTACTCTTTGACCCAGGAAGAGAGTGACCTCGATGCAGGAATAACCTCACGTGTCGGCCCATCCAGTTTTCATAATCTGAAATAACCTCCACCGGACGGCCAATAATACACATTTGCAGACTATGCATTATTTGCCGACGATGTGCATTTCTCAGCGGATGCGGTTTATGGTATCTATCGATCTATATGGCGCCTATGTGGCACGTTTAAGGCCTGCAAGGTCATCACACGGGGGGCAATATCCTGTCAAGAACAGAAGTAAGCTCAAATCAACTGGGCTTTGGGTTGTTCAATAAATTGCCAAATACTTTTTAAATCCTGCCAATGCCATTATTCAGATATAAACTTGAAGCTCTGTTAAGACACAGACGAATATTTCTTAGATATCCAGCTAGACAATCAGGATGCTTAACTACTTCAACTGTGAGCCCTGTGTTAGTCCCATATAAATTTTCAACTGTAACATATTATTCATGGTTTTTGTATTTTATTTACTTATTTAAATATTTTAACTTGGCCGATCCTTATTTTGATATATGTACTGTGTTGTATTTCTTTTTTCATTGTTTTAGTGATATTTCGTATGTATATCATTTTTTTATTTATACATTCTTGGAACCATTGACGTGTCCTAGGCCATGATAAAAGATCTACAGTACCAATGAATATTATTACTATTAATGAAACAGTGTATCACTTGTCACTCCTCATTATCATCGTTCATTGTTTGTCTAGTTTATTTGGTTACCAAAAGTGCTCAAACTTAGCAGATTATCCACCTTTCACAATAAATGGGCTACCTCTGATCCATAGAATTTCTTATAATAAAAAAGTAACGTCAAGTAAGTTGACTCTGTTTTTCCCATGTAGCGTTGTTATCTGTTCGTAAACGATTATGTTAGCCCTGGGAACATGTATAACAAAAATAATCGCCTCTCTTGATAATAATAAGTTTTCGGAGTCGCAAAAGTACCGCATACGTAAACGTGACATTTAAGCTCATTTATTTAATTTTAAAGCTATTTTTAATTATTTACTACCCTTGCTACTTATCATGGACATATGAATTTTCACGAGTATACCTACGTTAACGCTATCTAAAGAAATCACAGCAAGGTTCATGAATGATGGCCTACAAAGATATATCTTTGCTAATTTGCAGACTTATACGAGTATGATTTTTCTTCACTGCGCTTTAATAAACCTAGGTCACGAAACCTGATGGGATTTTCCTAGAAATAACTTGCGGTGATACTCATATCGCGTGATACATCACGCCAAATGCCAATAATCATTACAAATGGAACACTCTAATGAGTGCACATTACCTTAAGTGAACGAGGAAAGTAAATTATACATCCACAGATAAGAATGTATCTCCTATATTATTAGTGAAACGGATTTAGCAAGAAGTAGAGGGAAGCGTATACATAAAAATCAGCAAAAAGGAGCTAATATAAAAAGTGACATTAGAAGTGTTACATGCAGAAAAAAATGTCTTCAACCTTTTTGATAACATAATGACTATCTAAGCATTAGTTTTTGTGAAGAAAGCAGTATCTGAGAGCTGAGTAGTACAGATATTTCTAGTTATTGTCCTAGTGTTATGCATAACAAAATGCCTCGAGTTTGAATACGTCCAAATTATCACCATATTGGCGACTTTGATGAGGGTAGAGTTATTGCCTATCGGTTTGTCTGATCGCGAAATTGGCTGGCGTGTTAACTGTACTGCAATGACGGTAATGCGTGTGTGTCGTGTGTGGATAGAACAATGTAGAGGAACACGAGGACGGCCAACTGATCCACCGAGGCGTACCACAGAGCGTCAGGGTAATATGACTGCTGTGCGTTATGTTGATGAAGTCCTACAAACCACATTGATGCCGTAACTAGAGAGTCGTCCACACGTCCTTTTACATCAAGACAACGCACATCCCCATCTTGCTTGTCGTACTACGGACTTTCGGCAAGAAGGTTTTGCCATCGCCACCCCGTTCACCAGATTTAGATCGCATCGAACATGTGTGGGGTGTGATGGGGAGGGGCCTCGAAGGCCTTCGATCGAATAAATCATGATGTATTGCTTGGAAAGTTAATCAAATTTGGTTTTTCTAGTGACGCTAGGGACCTTTTTAAATCTTATTTATCTCCGAGGTGTCAATTTGTTTCTTATAATAAAATTTTAGTTCTGATACTTACTTAGCCTCATCCGGTGTTCCGCAAGGTTCAAATTTGGGTCGTTTGCTGTTCTTGCTATTCACCAATGATTTATGTGAAGATTTGCAGAGTGAGCGTTTATGTTTTGCGGATGATTTGAAAATATATTCCGTTATCAACGATTTGAATGATTGTACTTCCCTTTATACTCAATTGAACATCCTCCAGCACTGGTGTGACACCAATAAGTTATTTCTTAATGTATCCAAATGTAACATTATGAGTTATTCTAGGAGGAAAAGTACCTATCACTTTATTTACCTGTTAAATGGGCTATCTCTGTAGCATTGTACCGGAATTAAGGATTTAGGTGTGATTTTTGATTACAAGTTGACATTTGGTAAACAAATTAAAGCATTACTTTCACATTCTTAGAAGTGATTTTTGATTACAAGTTGACATTTGGTAAACAAATTGAAGCATTAGTTTCACATTCTTAGGAGTGATTTTTGATTACAAGTTGACATTTGGTAAACAAATTGAAGCATTAGTTTCACATTCTTAGTAGTGATTTTTGATTACAAGTTGACATTTGGTAAACAAATTGAAGCATTAGTTTCACATTCTTGTGAGTGATTTCTGATTACAAGTTGAAATTTGGTAAACAAATTGAAACATTAGCTTCACATTCTTAGGAGTGATTTTTGATTACAAGTTGACATTTGGTAAACAAATTGAAGCATTAGTTTCACATTCTTAGTAGTGATTTTTGATTACAAGTTGACATTTGGTAAACAAATTGAAGCATTAGTTTCACATTCTTAGGAGTGATTTTTGATTACAAGTTGACATTTGGTAAACAAATTGAAGCATTAGTTTCACATTCTTAGGAGTGATTTTTGATTACAAGTTGAAATTTGGTAAACAAATTGAAACATTAGCTTCACATTCTTAGGAGTGATTTTTGATTACAAGTTGACATTTGGTAATCAAATTGAAGCATTAGTTTCACATTCTTGTGAGTGATTTCTGATTACAAGTTGAAATTTGGTAAACAAATTGAAACATTAGCTTCACATTCTTAGGAGTGATTTTTGATTACAAGTTGACATTTGGTAAACAAATTGAAGCATTAGTTTCACATTCTTAGGAGTGATTTTTGATTACAAGTTGAAATTTGGTAAACAAATTGAAACATTAGCTTCACATTCTTAGGAGTGATTTTTGATTACAAGTTGACATTTGGTAAACAAATTGAAGCATTAGTTTCACATTCTTGTGAGTGATTTCTGATTACAAGTTGAAATTTGGTAAACAAATTGAAACATTAGCTTCACATTCTTAGGAGTGATTTTTGATTACAAGTTGACATTTGGTAAACAAATTGAAGCATTAGTTTCACATTCTTAGGAGTGATTTTTGATTACAAGTTGAAATTTGGTAAACAAATTGAAACATTAGCTTCACATTCTTAGGAGTGATTTTTGATTACAAGTTGACATTTGGTAATCAAATTGAAGCATTAGTTTCACATTCTTAGTAGCGATTTTTGATTACAAGTTGACGTTTGGTAAACAAATCGAAGCATTAGTTTCACATTCTTAGGAGTGATTTTGGATTACAAGTTGACATTTGGTGAACAAATTGAAGCATTAGTTTCACATTCTTAGGAGTGATTTTTGATTACAAGTTGACATTTGGTAAACAAATTGAAGCATTAGTTTCACATTCTTAGGAGTGATTTTTGATTACAAGTTGGCATTTGGTAAACAAATTGAAGCATTAGTTTCACATTCTTAGGAGCGATTTTTGATTACAAGTTGACATTTGGTAAACAAATTGAAGCATTAGTTTCACATTCTTAGGATTGAGTTTAGATTACAAGTTGGCATTTGGTAAACAAATTGAAGCATTAGTTTCACATTCTTAGAAGTGATTTTTGATTACAAGTTGACATTTGGTAATCAAATTGAAGCATTAGTTTCACATTCTTAGGAGTGATTTTTGATTACACGTTGACGTTTGGTAAACAAATTGAAGCATTAGTTTCACAATCTTAGGAGTGATTTTTGATTACACGTTGACATTTGGTAAACAAATCGAAGCATTAGTTTCACATTCTTAGGAGTGATTTTGGATTACAAGTTGACATTTGGTGAACAAATTGAAGCATTAGTTTCACATTCTTAGGAGTGATTTTTAATTACAAGTTGACATTTGGTAAACAAATCGAAGCATTAGTTTCACATTCTTAGTAGTGATTTTTGATGACAAGTTGACATTTTCTAAACAAATTGAAGCATTAGTTTCATATTCTTAGGAGTGATTTTTGATTACAAGTTGACATTTGGTAAACAAATTGAAGCATTAGTTTCACATTCTTAGGAGTGATTTTTGATTACAAGTTGACATTTGGTAAACAAATTGAAGCATTAGTTTCACATTCTTAGAGTGATTTTTGATTACAAGTTGACATTTGGTAAACAAATCGAAGCATTAGTTTCACATTCTTAGGAGTGATTTTTCATTACAAGTTGACATTTGGTAAACAAATTGAAGCATTAGTTTCACAATCTTAGGAGTGATTTTTGATTACAAGTTGACATTTGGTAAACAAATTGAACCATTAGTTCCACATGCTATACAGTTATATGGATTTGTTGTTAGAAACTGTTGCTTTTGTGAGGTCTAAACTGGAGTATGCTTGCATAGTTTGGAGTGCCAAAAGAGTTGTTTGGAGAAAGTACAGGGAAGATTTTCTAAGTTCTTAGTTTATAAAATTGATGGAATTTACCCACAAAGGGATGTTACCAGCTATAAGGTCGTGTTGACCTTATATCTTTGTTTAAGCTTTTAAATAATCTAATTGACAGTCCCTCACTTCTTGGAACGATCAACATCAGTGTACCGCGTACTCACTTCACGTTCAGAGCTACAACGGCAAGAACAAATATCTCACTGAAGTCGTCGATAAATAATATATAAATTTATGTTTAAAAATTTCAATAGAATCTGTACTTTCTGTGACATATTTTGTACTTCTAACAAAGAATTAGTTAGGATAGCTAATACATACGTAGATCGAGGATATACACGAGATATTTTTGTTTTGTTATATAGTTTGTTCTGTATCTTTTGTATGGATTTTGTATAATATTGTCCTGTTAATGGGCCACTGTTGGACAATATCTATCTATCTCACACTCTGCCACAGGAATTTCATTCTTGATGTAAGGCTACCTCATTGCCAAAAAATCAAGTTGAAATTATTTTTTCTAGGTGTGGCACTTCTAATGATACTCAGTTAATGCTCCACGGTTGTCGTTGCCGAGATACCAATGGTGAAACTCGAATTTGAAACTCCCGGTATTTACAGAGGGCGTCCCAAGGCAGATCTGGGATACTTAAAAGGATCTGGCACGCATCTTAGCAAGAGTGTTCTTTCAGCGATGGTCATCAAATCCGGTAATCGCGATGGCCGTGTAATACATTCAAGCGAAACGTCAAGCTTTACGGAAACAGCTCAGCCCAGTAAACCATGTGCAGAATGTGTTCTGAGCTGTGCAATAGTAAATGAGTACCACTTGATTATATGCATAATTCGAAAAAACATACTTGTTCGCTTGCTACGGCAGTAGTGTTAAGTATTATCGTCGACAAACCTACCATATATTACATCAAATTTTTGATTAGTGTGTAATTGGCCAGAGGTAGCGTAATGCATATAATAATTTAATGTATGGTGTAAGTTTGAAAAAAAAAATACTTATTCGTCTTCTACGACAGCAGTACTAAGTATGATCCCCAAACTACCTACTGTATGCTACGTCAAATTTTTAAATTGGCGTGTAATATGTCAGAAGTAAGGTTATGCATATACCAATTTAGTGAATGGTGTAACTTGTCTTCATTATCACTTAATTCACACCACGTTCCTCCCCTTCATAAGCCGACGTTTCTTCCTGAAATATATTTTACTCCCATTCCGCATGAAAATCTCTCGTTTTACTCTTTTTACAGTAGAATCTTGCACAAAAAATGCATTTGTTTTACTGGCTATGAAACTTTATACTGTTTTCTTGTGCCATAAAATCCTTCTGCTGAGTCGGCAGAAGCTCTTTACTTTTCAGGGTTGAATACGTTTCAAGATAAAGCCACGTTCTAACTATAGAACATACGCTGTTTGATTCCAGATAAGGTCCACTCGTCTAATCTGGCTTATATTTCCTCGAGTTGACTGCCTGTTAATGTTAGCCTTCCGCATGTCCTTCAATTGCGTTCAAGCTGTAAAGGTCAAAGTCGGGCGAACTCCGTAACAATGGTATGT
Source organism: Acanthoscelides obtectus (assembly GCA_963669975.1). NCBI lineage: Eukaryota > Metazoa > Arthropoda > Insecta > Coleoptera > Chrysomelidae > Acanthoscelides > Acanthoscelides obtectus. The sequence continues at coordinate 5,912,601 of CAVLJG010000001.1, read as the reverse complement.
TTTGCGGATAAGTTGTTGTTTGAAGACTGCTGATGGTGGTTCACGAACAGCTGCTGTTAGGTCAGTAATTTCATTAGTAATAAATATCGTCTACTTTTACTTGGAAAAAAATGTCTGTTTTTCCATTCCAACGAGGGTCATATGTATACAATGTTCGAACAAGTACATGCTTAATCACAGAATTAGAAAAAGGAATATTACTTAACACGAAGTAAAATAAGATGGAGTGAGATCAGTGTAAACACATTGAAAAAATTAGTAAAACATACATAGACAAAACATAAGTCACAAACAACACACTCACATAGTCACAGCCACATAATCAAATAATATTAAATAAAATCAATGGCTAGTATCATGTCACTGATTCCAGGTTTGAAAGCACTGAGGAGTCCTGTTGTACACCTTAGATGCTAGATATTAAAATGTACTTGTAAATGCTGTTGCTTTCTGCTTGGAAGCAACCAAAGTGTGACCCACATAACTGAATTTAATATCATTAATGTCAGTCCCTAAAGATGGCTTTTCATGCATCTCTAAATCCTTTAAACATATAAACATGACGAAAAATATAGAAGAAACACAACATTAGATAAAATTATTCAAGGTTTATAAACTATGAGCTTAGTTTTGAACGACTTCTGGAAAGAAAGGTTGTGTAAGTATTTTACTTATTCTTTATTTTTAGGTATATCATTATATCAGATGTACTTTAATTACATAGAAGTCTTGATGCTCCTCAGCTCAATAAAGCATAAATCTGCGTTGGCCAAAAAATTACCATCCATCAATGTGTCAATTTTCGGTGAATGTGTGCTTTCTGCAACGTCCATGATTGTATTTCTAATAGAACGAGAAAATGATGACTTTTGCGTTGAGTTTGAATATTTTAGAAATATTTGAAGAGGACAACGTTAGTTCGCGAGTGACATATGGTTGACGTATCTTTGTTTGCAGTTTGTATGACGTCACATCATGACGATAGTGTTATTACCGTTTTGTTTTGAAAATAAAAAACACGAATTTCGATTTACTGCTTCCGAAAATTGCAATCTGTATATTTCGTTTTCCTAATCTCTAATAATACTAAATATGATTAACAAAACGTTATTGAATTAAATCTTATTAATTAATTTTTTTTTTCAAAAAACTATATCTATAAAACGAATAACATTTCATTACCAAAATGTGGTTTATAATATTTATGCAACAATAAAAAAATAAATTTTCAGCTCTTTTAAATTCCAAGTAATAAAAATAAATTACTTTATTAATAAACCCTGATACACATTGTAGAAAAAATCCATTTTTTTTTTTAAATAAATACTACATTCTGTCACATTCAATAAGAATTAAAAAATCTCTAAAAATAAACCTAACATAAATTTATTTATTTTAAGAAATAAATATTTAGATTCTCAATCACTGATCAACAGCCAAAAAATATCCTAAATAAAATCAACAAAATATTACTAATTTTAATGTGCTAAAACCGGAATGAAACTTATTTTTTCAATATTAGTTCAAGTTTTAGAGATACGGTAATTATATGTGTTCCTGCTGTGACAGTGTTAATGTACTGTAATTCACAAGAATGCACGTGCTACATTTTATGTTCGGCAAGGAAAGATGATGTAATCGGCATGATTGTGTTACGTTATACATACGTGTACATTATATTGTTTTATATTAGCCATTTTTTCCTCAGTTGGCTGACAGCGTCCATGCAAGGTGTCTCGAAAGTGTGTAAACAATCCAGACCAGTTTTTTACGTGTGTGGTGATGTGACTTTTGCGTCTCAGAGACGGTCTATTACTCCACTAATAACAAAGGCATATCAGCTTTATTTCGGTTGTAAACTAGGTGATCAAGACAAACAGTGGGCACCCCACATCTGCTGTAACACATGTGCTTCAAGTCTGAGGAGCTGGTTAACTGGCAAAAAACGGTCTATGCGCTTTGCTGTCCCAGAAAAAAAAATCGGTTATTAACTACCCAAACATACCATCTGCGATGAGACCTGTGCCTCACAGTGATGAAAATCCTATTCCAAAACCACAGAATCTTACACTTGCGAATCAGAAAACGAATCAGATCATGGCGATCGAGTGATTCGTCAGGAAGAAGATATGCCATCAACGTCAAGAGATTCTGATTTAATACCGAGCACCTCATGCCACCAACCGCACAAAATAACACAGTCAGAATTAAATGATCTTGTAAGAGATTTAGAACTTCCAAAATGTAAGGCAGAGTTACTTGGATCAAGACTGCAGCAGTGGAACTTGTTAGAAGACGATGTTTCGGTATGTGTTTTTCGTAAACGCCACAAAGACTTAGAACCATTTTTCAATATGGAGAATAACTTGGTTTTCTGCAGTAACATTAACGGCTTACTGGCGGCTTTAAACATAAACTATAACCCAGAAGAATGGAGATTGTTTATAGACAGTTCAACATTGAGTTTAAAGGCAGTGTTATTGCATATTGGAAATATTTTACCATCTCTTCCTGTAGGGTATGCAGTTCACATGAAAGAATCATATGACAATATGAAGTACCTATTGACATGCATAAAATACGATGAGCACCAATGGCATATTTGTGGCGATTTGAAAGTTGTTGCACTTTTACTTGGGCTGCAGCTAGGCTACACAAAGTTTTGCTGTTTTTTGTGTGAATGGGACAGTCGGGCAAAGGCACTTCATTACACCAGACAAAACTGGCCTGTTCGTCAATTCCTAGAGCCAGGTCAAAAAAATGTACAGCACATGCCATTAGTAGATTCGAAAAAAAATTTATTACCACCACTGCATATCAAGTTGGTCCTAATGAAAAACTTTGTCAAGGCATTAGATAGAGATGGGTCAGCTTTTCAATACCTGCGTCAGAAATTTCCAAGACTAAGTGAGGCAAAGGTTAAAGAAGGTATTTTTGTTGGGCCACAGATTCAAGATATTTTGAAAGATACACAGTTTGAAAACACTTTAACAGGTATTGAAAAAAAATGCTTGGAATGATTTCCGTCTGGTGGTCACTAATTTCTTGGGAAATAGAAAAGCTGACAACTATAAAACCCTTGTCAAAAATATGCTGTCATCGTATCAAAAGATGGGCTGTAATATGTCTCTTAAGGTACATTTCGTACACTCACACCTGGACTTTTTTCCTGGCAATTGCGGAGCCGTAAGTGATGAGAACGGCGAACGTTTTCATCAGGATATTTAAACAATGGAAAAAAGGTACCAGGGAAAGTGGAATCCTTCCATGCTTGCAGACTACTGTTGGACTCTTGGTGGAGATGCTCCAGAAACGATCCATAAAAGAACAGCAAAAAGACAGCACATATAGTGATTCTTATAAGTATATGAATCTTGTTACTTTTTTTAATATATCCTTAAAAATAAAAAGTTTTTTTTCTAAACCGCAACTAATTTTTTTTATTTCATTGTCATTTTTGGATTCAGCGCCCCAAAATTAACAAAGAGGTGCACTTTTCCCACAAGATACAATTAAAAAACTAAAATTTATTGTCCAGTGAATTATTAATTTTCGAGTTAAATTGAATTCCACAATTAACCTTTTAATGTAAATATAATATTAATTTTGGGAATTTCTAACTCGTCGTTCTAGAGACACTTTCCGATACATCTACCTTGTTACGACTTATTTCATCTTAAAATGTAAGCGACGGGTGATATACGTACATATTTTAGAGATTTTAGGCCAGTACTGTCGGAAATACTGATTTATACTATCAAGCAGCCTGACAGACCGCTGTGACAGACAATAAAGAAAAGGTCTAGCTTTAAACCGTACTCGATCGTTTTAAACGACCGACTCCCCATGGAAATGCGCAACGCCGTGTTGTGATTCGCTTTGTTATTGCTTGCTTTGTATCGGGTCACAGCGTGCTCTGTTATCCGGTCACTGGACATATAAAAACTCCCTCCATTTGCTGAACGGCGATGTACACATCTCATTTTTCACCTAATGGCTGTGTTAAATGATGCACTCCGTTTCCCTACGGCTCTTGATTTGTTCCATTGTGTCCGTTGTTTCGTTCCGCGGAGGATTTACTCCGTTTTTATATCGTTAAATCAAACCTCCTGTACGGTCAGGAAAAAAGCTGAGCTCCTAGGCAAACGAAAATCTGGATGGTAAGAGTCCCAACGAATAAGGAATGTAGTTTGGAGAACAAACTGAAAAAGATAACGAAAAGAGGTTTTTGTGGTAACATTGGTTCATAGTTCATATTTTAAAATTATTTTAATATAAACAGGGTGTTCCATACCATCCTGACATAGCAAACGTATTTTTTACTATATTTTATTGCATATTTGGATAGAGATTCTAAAATCAAGAAGTTCGATATTGTTATAGCATATTGTTTCGATCGTGAATTAGTAAATATCTAGTGATGAAATTTGGCGGCTCACATCTCCGCCATTTTGGAAGATATTTGGATGAATTTTAGATTTAAAAATATAATTAGCATCGATTTTTACTTGATCTGGAAGAAATGCTAAAATATCTTTCTATTAATATACTAAGTGACATATAAATCCGAACACCCAGTTTAAATGGTTTTATTTTAATACAATTTTGTATAAGTACTTAATGAAGCATAATAAGTAAATGATAAAAATTTCAAAATGATTGCACTGCTTTAAAGCCCTTTGACCTTTAATAATGTGTAGATGCACCCTGATGTGCTACGCATTCTCCAACGCGCCTAGGCATGCTTCTGATCAGATGGTCAATGTCCTCCTGTGGTATCTCATTCCAGGCAACCACCAACTCCTCTCGAAGTGCTTCTAGAGTCTGAGGAGGACGTTGCAAATTGAGCAATCTCCTACCCATCATATCCCACACGTGCTCAATTGGGGATAAGTCGGGAGATCTTGGTGGCCATGGTAACAATGTGACATCATAATGTTAAAAGAAGTCTATTGTGACTCTTGCAACGCGTGGTCGGGCATTATCTTGTTGGAAAGTTGGATCTGCCAGGGTGTCAAGATAGGGTAAAAGATGGGGTTCTGGAACTTCGTGGATATAACGCTGCGCATTCATGTTACCTCTGATGAAGATTAAAGGTGACCTGGAACCATAAGCTATAGCACCCCAAACCATAACTCCAACAGTGTGATGAACATGTCTTTCAACAAAAAACTGTGGATTCCTCCTTTCACCACGTCGCCTTCTAACCCTGGCACGACCATCGTGCATGCCTAAACAAAATCGAGACTCATCACTAAAGACAATACTGTTCCATTCCTGATCCCAGAGTGATCGTTGTCTGCACCACTCAAGGCGATTACGTCGGTCTTCTCGAGTTAAAGGGAGGACCCAGTGTGGCCGGTATGAAAACAAGCCAAAACTTCTCATTCGTCGGTAAACACTTCGCATGCCAATAGGTCTTCCGTGTTCTGCAAACCATTCATTTGAAATGGACCTGGTAGTGAAGAAACGGTCCCTTAAGGCCAATAATCTTAGACGGCGATCTTCACGGTATGTTGTTCTACGGCGGCGTCCGGTGCCCCTTGCTCTTTCCGTACGGCCTTCTCGAAGCCACGCCTGACAACACCTAACCACAGTGTCTAGACTTCTTTGCACTCTAACTGCAATTGCCCGAAAAGAAAGTCCAGCTTCGCGAAGTCCCACTATACGGCCCCTATCAAACTCACTAAGTTGACGAAATCGTACAGGTCTCCGTACTCTAGGCATCGTAACCGATCGTGAAGGATGTCAAGAACCAAAATCCGCCAACGTTGATTCTTTACTGCGGCTGAAATATTCATTTTTAGGGTGTTAGTGAATTGAAAAAAGCAGTATAAAAACCGGAATGTCCAACTGATAAGGCTGAAAATTTTTTCACTTGTTACTTACAGTAAGATAAATACATTCACCAACTTTTATTAAAATAAAACCATTTAAACTGGGTGTTCGGATTTATATGTCACTTAGTATATAAGCTTTGGTATTTTTTGAGATACTCCTTGTTCATCTTACAATTCTCTTTGTGCACATGGCTTATTATGATCAAATTTTCGTATACCTAGAAAAAAACCGTAACTAGAATTTTGTAGCCGTTTTTATTACAGCTGGGCCATATACACTTGCGCAGTATAAAACCCTTGGAATTATAACACCATCACACAATGCCATTTTCAGTTTACTATTTAATATATTTCTTTGAGGATATATTTATATATAGCCCTTGAAGACGATATAGTTCAAAGCCTATAGCATAACCCACGATTCGCAATAAGTATAATATTTCCTTCATCAAACCAATTACACTGGAAAAGAAAAAACGCAACCCTATCTTAGCGTTGCAGGCGAAAGCCTTTGTCTGACAAAGACATGTTTCAACGGCGCAGTGTACGGTGATAAATTTATTTTTTTAATTGGGTTTTTATAATCCTGCAGGCATGCCTTTTGTAAAAAATGTTAGCGCTGGCTGCTTTTTTTCGAACATCAATCTTAATTTCCGGTAATATTCCACTTTTTCGGACTGCGGACTGCTTCCTCGGCGCCTGCTCGGTTTATTTTTTATGATTCGTTCAACAGTAGGGCACTTGATGCTTACAACTGTACAAGGTGTCCGCAAAGTTGGGAGCTTTTTTCACACTGCGCATAGATTTCAAAAAAAGGATAAGCAGTTATTTCTACACAAAGGTTTTAGTTGAAGAAAAATAGGATGTTTCGGCGACGACCAGAAACGTTATCTTCTCAGGTATAGTCAACGCCAAACAAAGTAGCGTGCACGTCATCACGATAAAAATTCCCCTACCTAATGCCTAGGTTTCTATCACAAACAATTGCTCTATTGCAGTTTCATATTAATGTGATATATAAATTGTAAAATGGTAATTACTCTCTTATTATGGTTAATAGTCATATAATCATTGTTATTAAAATATCACATAAGTTGCTTTCTGATAAATTTAGACGCATTATGCGAAATAAAATGTTTTGCAAACGCTCCAATCACTTATCGACATGTAAACGCACTAAACCGATTTCGCAGCGTTGACACATTGTCACCTTGAAACTTATTTAAACTGGGAACTGACATTTGTATTAATTTTGACACTGAATCAATTTGTGGCATTTCAAATCTTTATAAATCCTTTGGCCCCGCATACTGTAAATCAACAACTGTTTGTTTCAAAACAAAATTATTCATTTTACGAGTAGATAAAGGCAATTTTGGTATATAAAGATGCCCAAACAGTTAAATAGTCGGTGTAAGGAACTCGTGGCCTCGTTAATGCACTACTTTGAGCAAGAAAGGGACAACAACGGGCCTTTGTTGCCTTTAAATGCTGTTCAAGAGGTAGGTTACTAATAATTATATGTAATGTATATTAATAATAGTGAAATTTTATTTCATTTTTTGTAGCGTGTTGCTGCTGCTTTAAAAATTAGTTTAAGGACAGTTAGTCGTATTTCCGAGGGTGTGAAAAGTGATGCAAATTTAGAATCGCCCAAGAAAAAGCGGAGTTATATTAAACGTGTAACCAACACAGCGACATTGGATACAAGTGCCATTCGAGAAGTGATCTATAATATGTATCACAAAAGTAAGATCTTATTATAATAACTTATCAGAGATTTGCATTAATTTGTTAACTAAATTATAATGTCATATTACACATGGTTTCAGAAGAACAAGTTACGATACAAACTTTATGGTCTCGATTAAGAGATAGGGCATTATTTGATGGTAGTGCCACGTCTTTAAGGCGGTTGCTTAGAGATCTTGGATTTAAGTGGCTTAAGGACAATCCGCGACGAGGGCTCATGGAACTTCCAAGCATAGCTTTGAAAAGGGTGGAATTTCTAAGGCAATACAATCAAGCCAAGGTTGAGGCCTTATACCAGTTTGTCTTCCTCGATGAAACTTGGATATTTCAAAATGGGACCATAGGTCGCTCTCGGCAAAATGGAAACCAAAAAAGCGTGAAAGCTATTAAAACAGATGTTAAAAGGTATGTACTTTTACACAATTTGCACTATAAAATTTAAAACTAATATATTTTAGATACATTATATTACAGGCTGGAAATGAAAATGGGTTTATTGAGGGTAGTGAAGCGATATTTTCTTCGAAAACAAAATTGAGCGATTACCATGGAGAGATGAACCAGGACAATTTTTTGAAATGGTTTCAACATCAGTTATTAGAAAAATTGGAGAGTCCATCTATGATTATACTGGATAACGCCCCTTATCACAGCATGATATTGAACAAAGTGCCCAACAATGCATGGACAAAAAAAAATATCCAAGACTGGTTGACAAATCAAAACATACCATTTTTAAACACAATGTTTAAAACAGAGCTATTGAGTATTGTTGCTCGGTACATAATGCTTCTTAATTATATATATATTTTGGTCGACAGTTTATATTTCTTTGTTTATTCCTATTCTTAAAATAACTGCTTTTTTAGAAACAAACCACCTAAAATATACGTGATTGATGAATTGGCGGAACAACATGGGCACAAAGTTCTTCGTCTGCCTCCCTACCATTGTATATTTAACCCTATTGAGTTAAGTTGGGGCATAGCAAAAGGTTACTATAACAGACATATTGGTAGAGATGGTAACAGTGAAAAAGACTGTTTGGATATGTGGAACGAGGCTCTACAAACGGTTACCCCAGACATGTGGAAAAATAGTGTTCGACATACTGAGCAAGAAATTTTTAAATGGTATGAAAGAGAACGAACTTTTGATCGACCAGACATCGAACCTTTAATAATCAACTTTGAGAGTGATGAAGATTCAGATTCAGACAGCGCTGAAGAAAGAAACTCCGACTAACTTTATTGTACAGAAAAAGCTTACACCAGTAGCTTACCTAATTTTAGAATGCATTTTTCTGTATGAATTCTGTAAAATAAATACCATGCATAAAATTTGGAGGACCCCATTTGGATTTTTATTCAGTACCTTTAAGATATCAATTAAATATGGTAGTTTCATAGTGTCATCTGATCAATAATTGTCATACTTAATGATTATGCAAGTACAGATCTATAATTTTATTATACTATTATTTTTGTTCTCATTTGAGGTTAATATTGCTTATAAACCTAGATATGTAAATAATAAATTTTATTATTTTACAAAAAGTTTGGCAACAATGTAAATTTTTCAACACACCCACCTTGATGACGTGCACGCCACTTTGTTTGGCGTTGACTATAGATGTCGGTTTCTCTAACTAAACAATGACCTCGACAATTTCGGATTATATACAGGGTGGCCCATCCATGTGTGGAGGGAATATTACTCATAAACAAATACATTTTGGGAAAATCTATTGATGGGAGGTTATACATGACATTGAGGGCACATTTCTGAAATATTGGTCATTGTACAGGGTGTCCTAATTTCGACCTACATATCAAAGTTGTGATTTTGCAACTGGAATGTCTCAAATTTTATTGCATATTTGGATAGACCAATTCAAAATAAGAAAACTGATATATCATACTATGAGGTTTTGGTAATTAGCTACTGAGATATAAGGTGTTTTGCCTATAAAAACCCCCCACTTCGGCAACCCCTCAGGCCGCCATTTTCAAATTTGGAATGCTGAATTTTGTATAAAAAAAACTAACACACCTCAGCTTTTATCTGTTACTTTTTCGAATTTTGATTTTTGCTCATACAGGGTGGTCAAAAACGCAAACTGTAGTTTTTCTCAAAAATTTCAAATGGATCACCCTGTATAAATATATATATAAATTACATACATATGTACGTACAAAATGTATAACTATTACACAGAAAGCCTTACTATTGGTAAAAAATAATTACATATCATTTCAAATGTTGACAATTTGAGTGTAGATCATTCACTGGCGTTACATTTTTCGCACCGCAGACGCCTAAATGCCAGGGCATCGCCGCTCCAATGAGGAGGTTAAAGAAACTTTGTTAATCCGTTTTTCGAACCGCCTAAGGTTAGCACAACTGGGAAAAGCTTCCTCATGTAGATTGTTCCACAATCTCGATATCCCACGGAAAAAGGAGCGGTCGTATCGGCCAGCTCTGGATGTACGAAGTTTGACGCGGCCGAGATCGGGCGAGTCTGTCTGTACAGCACATCGCGCGGTGACAAATATTTCCTAATAAAAATGAAATCCAAAGGTAAAGTCTATATACAAGTTGATTATGTTATTTATATTGAGTGAGTGGCATGGAAGGTAGAATGCACCAGCTACGTTATTTTTATGAAATTTATATAGATACTTGATTGATTATTGCTATCAGTTCTATAATTCATGCTGATAGTGTCTTTCTTTATCTATATTATTTCAAGGATGTTTTTTTTTAAATAGTCTGGCTCTTTGTCTAGGATTTTTATACTTGGAAAATCAAATTCATGCCGATTGATTTTTGTATTTCTTATGTCATTCTTATGCTTATACATCCTTCTCTTTATATATTACTTAGCCTGTTCTATATATAGTAAGTAGTAAGTAAATTTATTAGCAACAGATTCAACATGTATACAGTTTTTTACATCATATTAAATATATAGACTTTACAATTATTGTATAATATTTAAATCCAGCTATCTATTCTTAAAATTACCCACTATTGCTAATAGTTTTAGATGCACAATTGTATTCAAAATACTGTGTGTGCACCCCATTCACATTGTTGAGTGTAACTTTTTCATTGAGGTTCTTAATTCTAGTTTACAAAGAGAAAAAGAAATATAAAAATGGATCAAACAAATTCAAAGCTATTATGTTTTATCTTAAATTTTAGGAACTTAATACCTTTAATGCTACAGGTTTTTATATTACATAATTAATGGCGTATTGACTATCAATAATCCATCTTGTTAATTCCTTTTCAACAGTAGAATATCTCAATCTCTTAATATGAACTTGGACAATCGTTTCCGGGCACTACTTTCAACTTTCTTTTCATAGCTTTAAGATGTAGCGAGAATTTCTGAAGAGGATCAAATATATGTACGTATATTTAGAGAGGCTCACTTTTATAGCCTACATACCTACATCATTATGTTCAATCAGGATTTGTGTAACCAATATTTTCAATTTGTAAGTAAGAAAAATGGAGCTATTATTCGGGCAATTACTATTGTACCTTATAGTAACCCCAACTAACAATTATCACTCCTATTAGAGTTGCAAGAATGTATTCCTTAAACATCATTGTATACTGTAAGAACATTGGCAAAACCCTCTTAGAACAGCTATACAAGCGGAATGGGCACACCTAATAGGACACTTCAGTCATTTAAGAGGTTGTATAAGGGCTGCAGGTAACAGTTATAAAACAAAAGTGTAAACCTCTTGCAGCCGCTATAGGACATTTGCGTCAGTGCAAGATTCAGTTTTTGTCAACTATGCAACTATTCTGTTACGTGATTCTACTCTATTGCAACCAAACTATTTCTTATGCATTGTATAGACGAAGTGAAGAATATATAACTAACACATTACAGTCATCTTGTTTACTTACATATCGGCCATTGTGAATTTCATACACAGGTATATGATAAACTTCTACACTTTGATATAGGGCTATTGAATTACTTGCGCAGCAAATTTTATTGTGATTATCGTGCAAATTAGTTACCCAGTTTCTACGGGCTTCGTATTTGATTCATATTTTGACAATGATCAAAAGTATGTCTAGATTTTTAAGATCGAAAACTGAACTTATCTGCGTTAAATCTTCCACAAATCCTATATTGAGACACAATTACACTAATTTTTATCACTTTATATCTGTAATTTCGAACTGAAACATAATTATTTAATATTAAATAGAGGAATAAAGGTTTGCCCAATATGGCGGGTGGTTGTGTACAATCATGGCATCGTCCATGTTGTCTTTAGGTTATCAGAATATTTTGGTGTTGCCTGCAGGTGTTATACAACAATTTGACAAATGTTTGAAATGAAATACCGACAAAGTCGAATGATTTACCCAGAATTTTTACCAGATCTGTATCTTCTGTTTGAACAGTTGATGAAACCTTTTGAACCAATATTCATGGGTTGTTCGTCTTAAAACAATGGTTATGGCATTTTAACAAAAATATGACAGCAGAAAGTTAGGTTATGGTGAAATTGTTTACCAACATATTTAACATAATATGTACAGCCTTTAACAGTTACTAAACAACAGTTGTATAAGTGCTTCCGTTGGAAGCAATTTGTTGGCTAAGGTAGTAAATTGCAGCAAAACAACAAGGCTCGGGTTTGTTTTATAAACGTTACCATGGATGCCACAACACAAACATTTTGACTAACTTGCAAATATGCCGCATAAGATAGTTGTATAAGCGTTTATGCAACAGTTAAAAATTTGCCCTATAAGGTGTTGTATAACTATGCTATAAGAATATTTTAAACACCTCATTTTAGAGCAAATATGTTGCAGAAAGCAAATTTGCATTCCACACAACATTAAGTCAGCATTTTGGTGTTCAGGCAACAACAATAGAGAACTTTTATGGCTGAGCGGTTCTTTCACCAAAAGCTTATACCACTGCTTTGCTGGTTGGGGTACGTTTAAAGAAATTCCAGAACAAATACACTGATTATTTGAGTGTTGAGCAACGAATATTTCTACGTTTCTTGAGAATGACTTACACTCCGAATGAGTTTATCCTGTAGCCTCCTACGGGCATAGACTCATCTTAAAAAATGTGTTGTCAATTGTACTTAAAAAGAACACAGTAGTGGTCGAGACACTAAACTGGAATTTAAACATTGTATGTAGTTTGTTTCGACAAAAAAGACGTTAGCTTAGAGTCAACTTTTGTAACAGTTACCTAACGAGCTGCTGACAAATACTGAAATTCAACATCTGAGGGATCAGAATCTATCAATCATAGCAATATTATATGTATTTAATACACCATTAATCAAAACCTTGAAGTATACAAAAATTCTAAATGAAGTATATATATATATACGTATATATAGGTGAAAGATTAAAGCTTCCGCCTTTTGTTGGGTACTTCGACAAAATTTAAGCAAAGAGGACTCTTTATACTTTTTTTAATTCTCTCTAGCTTTCAATGGACTTTGCCATCATCATCAGGAGCTGCAATTACAATGATAACAGTAGCAACAAAAGTGTAAAATGAATTTAAATTGAATCAACTTACAGTAGTATGTGAGGATGTTGCTAATTGTTGTTTTCGTATAGGATGAGGGAAACGTCCAGTAACATGGTGAGAGCTGGATACATGGTACAATGGTGAAAATTATATAAAATATGACAAGACAAGTTAAAGACAGATTAAAAATTATTTAGAAAACATTAGAGCATTACGGCGTGAAGCCACTTGATGATTGCACAAAATGGTGGTCATGGAATAATGAGTGAGATGAACCTTTGACAGAAGGCCGAAGGTTCTACATTTTAATAAGAAAATCCATATATATATATATATATATATATATATATATATATATATATATATATTTAATTATATAGTATCCATGGTTAATTGCTTTAGCTGTTAGGAGAAAATATTCTTGAATTACTTTGGGTAGAAGTCAAAGTATTGCAAAACTCGAGCTTTCGAAGATCTATGTCTTCATCGTCTGGAGCTGGAAACAATTATTGACAATATCAACATTTAACAATTTGGAAGAAAAACAGTTGCTTACTAAGTCGGCGAGATTGTTGCTGAAATTGTTTTTAAGCAACAGTGAAGGGAACATATAGTTCTTTTTTGATAAATTATAAAAATATCTGTTAATGACTACGTTATAAAGTACGAAATGCTTCTAAAATGTTAGTGTACGTGTACATATAATAAATAAATCATGGCTTATTTGAATTGGCATACTGAGACTAAGCTTGCTCAATTCATGACTTATTCCACAACATCTTCACACGCGCATACTTGATTGATCGAAATTCCTCTGATGCGAAGTGGCCTTTGGGCAAAACATTCACTTTCCGAATGAATTTTTTCTTGACGCCAATTAATCAATCTGGGAATGTAATTTTATCCTTTAAGTTCGCGGTCGGAATGCGATTTCGCCAAAATCAGCAGACCATACATTTCCATTCGTGAAATGTGGCGGGCTGTCTAAGCTCCGGAAATTTAGATTGATGCTCGAAAAACTGACAAATGCAATTCAATGCGTCTGCAAAACGAACGCTCGATTGGGAAGGTTATTGATGATTCATCTAGATTTTCTATTTTGAAAGCGTAAAAAATAAAAAGTCAACCATGTTTGATGTCATTTTTTATTAAGCAAAGGAAACGCCTATGGCATTCGTTTAGTGAATCTTGCTTTTCTTCTCACGCCTACTGACGGGAGATTTGATATGTATATTTTTGGCTGGCATACAAAGTGAGGACCGTTAGAAAGACTGCAGGTACAATTGTGGTTATAGGCATGATCTGGTGGCACGTCATTCGTATATCTAAAAGTGGCGAGTATACACGGAAAAAACTGTTTTAAATGAATGACTTGTATATCGGACAAAGTGAGTACCGACCGAGCTCCTAACATAACGAGGTCCGTATATCGAAATACACACAATAATCAGGATATATTCTCGCTTAGCGCATACAGAATGAGGACCGTACAAGCTGTTATGCCAACAATAGAGAAAGAGAGAGGGAGAGTGAGTTATTGACCGTTTGAGTAGCTTAAATAATTACCAAATACCTCAACACGCAATAACAAAATGACGTCAAGAAGGTTGACTAGTTCGGGTATCACGATGTTGAGCGGATCAGGATACATTTCGTGAGCATATGTGAAATGTCGTCCACTCAGGAGCGTGAAACGCCCCACCATCCAACATTAATATGACATCAAGTAGGTTGACTCACTCTAGGAATACCGTGACTGGGCGACTTAGGATTCATTTCTTGAGCGTCTGCGAAATGTTATCCATGCAGGAGAGTGAAACACCCCAACATGCAATAACAAAATGACGTCAAGTAGGTTGACTCGTTCGGGAATCACGATATTTAGCAGATTAGAATAGATTCTGTGAGCATCTGTGGAATGGGGTCCATGCAGGAGTGTGAAACAGCATAACCAAGCAGCATTAAAATGACATCAAGGAGATTGACTCGTTCAAGAAATAACTTTATTAGGAGGATTGGGATATATTTCGTCAGTGTATTCGTATACAAACCTCACTTTGTTGCATTCCTCACTTGGTATGCAGTGGTGAGAGAAAACATAATATGATATGTATGTATTTACATACATATATGTAGTAACACAAAATAATGAAATGAAAAGTGACTTTAAGGACGCAAAGATTCATATAATTGTCGTTTGTTTTTTTAAATGGCGTCTTGAAATCGTATTTCTAATTTAGAAGGATGCTCCAAAGGCTCTGTATCTCCCTGATTTTTTACCAAACTTTTGAGGTGCTTGGTGAGGGTATAATAGCTTTAGTATAATTTTAAATATGTTCTGTTGATACTAGAACCTCATCGATATCAGGATCTTCGGAAAGATCTTATATTTCACCTGGATTTTCAATTTCTTCGTCAAATATAGGCGGCAGGAATATGTGTAATATCATACCAGAAGAACCAAGATCGATGGGAGTAGCAGTCGCATTCGGTACAGATACGGTGCCTGTTAGGTGTACTAACATCAAAAATTTGAGATAAATCCTCTCCTAGCCCTACAGCCCCCACCCCAAAAATGTTCACCTTTGAAATGTTTTTCAAAAATGATCAGGATACTCTGAAACCTCACAAAATGAACATTTGAGCGACTTGACCGATAGAAATGAGTGACACGGTTTTTCGTGATGTACATTCCATGTAATTTTTGCAATTAAAAAACTCCCGCTCTATTAGGCGCGGTAAGTAGGGCCGGGAATTTTCTTTTGAAATGACGCTTGCAAGGTACAATAGAAAGCCACTCTCCATCGCGTTGTGAGTCGTGATGTCTATTTCAAAAATCCTAAGCGAACCACAGGTCTGACTTGATCTATCTGTCGCAAAGCGATTAAATTAGTCGACTCTGCAAGTGGAAGTTCCTGGACCATAACCATCAACTTCAACGTAGCTTATCTCGGCGACCCCAAAACGTCAATTCATCGCAGCCAGACACCCCTTTTCCCTGTCTCTCTCCTCCAACATTCGTGACAGATATCAAATTTTATTCTCCCTGAAAATTGGTTGCGGTGACGATGAAAATATGTAACATGTTTAAACGAGTTACAGAATTAACAGCCGCAGAGTTGTTGACGTTGGTTTGTAAATGGAACTGAAAAGTTTCATGTATATTGTTTTGTACCTGTCTGCACAGTGCGCTGGGAGTAGATTATCATGTTTTT
The DNA here is from genome assembly GCA_963669975.1 of Acanthoscelides obtectus. Taxonomy (NCBI): domain Eukaryota; kingdom Metazoa; phylum Arthropoda; class Insecta; order Coleoptera; family Chrysomelidae; genus Acanthoscelides; species Acanthoscelides obtectus. The sequence goes on along the minus strand of CAVLJG010000001.1, from coordinate 5,896,252 downwards.
GAATGAAATAGTGACTCATTTTGAGCGTTTTAGTACGTTCTGTGAACACGGGAAAATTAACCGCGGTATACATGTAGAGAAAATCTAAACGAGGGTGAATTCGTATTATTATACGAGGATCCGGAAACCGAAGCCACAAATATGCTACCTTGCCAGGCTTTTTTTCATAAACAAGAGGAGATGGTGGTATGATTCCTCTTTCCTTTTTTTTTAATTAATTAATGAATTGATAAAGCACTATGAATGAAATCTAAGGATCATTAAATGCAAAACAGCTGTCAAGCGGCGTGCAAATTTAGGCCATACCTCAATAAAACGGAGAGTAGGGGGGGTTAAGGGCGCCAGTGACTCAAGGTGGGTTAAGCCCCAAACCCCAAGATGTTAGTTAGACCACTACATAAAAAAAAAGAATCTAACAGTAACGATGAAACCTCATTAATTGTACAAAGAGAGCCAAATAAAACAAGATATCCCCCATGGACAATGCGCCTACCCGATATTAATACATCGCTTAACTGTTACACCAAAAGAGAAACCAATCATATAGTCATCCAAAAAAAATACAGAGAAGTAATTGAACACTACAAAAACCATATGCTCATCTTTACCGATGCTTCGAAGTCGCGAAATGGAGTGGGATGTGCAGCAATTCAAGAAAACAACAAGAAAACAGCATCTCTCCCCCATCACAGCAGCATCTTTACCGGAGAGCTAACTGCTATCAAGTTAGCCCTAAGCATCGCAGAGGCAACCGCAACAAGGAATATACTTATTCTGTCCGACTCCATGAGTGCACTGGAAGGAATCAAGCAATTATACCCGCAACACCCTATTCTTAAAGAAATAAAGCAATGTATCAACCTACTAGCCAACAAAATGAAGACAGTGAAATTCCTATGGATACCGTCTCACGTAGGAATAGACGGAAATGAAAAAGCCGATCGAGCAGCAGCTGCCGCGGTGACCGACGCCAATCTAGAAATAATAAACACGCCACATACCGATTTGATGACCCTGGCAAAACAACACATCTGTACTATTTGGCAAAGCCAATGGAACAATAGCACCACCAAACTGCGGGAGGCTATTTCAAGTGTGACGGAACACCTCAGACTACCCAGAAGAAGACGCGACCAAGTGATTATCTGCCGTTTGCTAATTGGTCATACGCTAGTGACACATAAATACCTGTTCAGCAACGAAGAAGCCCCAACATGCCAAACCTGCCAACTCCCAGACTGCAGACTTACCGTGAAGCATATACTCTTAGAGTGCACTGCCACGCAAGATGCACGAAACCATGCTTGCATGCCAGAATCCATAAAGGAAGCCCTCACCACGTACTACGAACGAACACTACAGTTTCTCAAAGAATCCAATACCTATAATTTAATCTAATGTCTTATGTATTGTATGTAACTATGTACCTTATCATTGTAACCTTTTCGTCCAGCCGCTAATAACCCTGCGTGGTTGATGTAGCTTTTGTGTTTTCTCAATAAAAAAAAAAAAACAAGATATTTGAAAAATTATTTTTCAACACTGGTTTTGCCACACGAACTTTGACAGCTAATTTTGTTTTATCAGTCTACCCTCATTATTACATGACAGCTGTCATATGTCTATTAGCCTCATATTTGTTGTGATACGGTAATACTCATAACTAGTACTACGGCAGTAAATTAACAGAAACGCTTACAAGTAAATCCTTATAAAAATATTCGTTGTTGAATTTGAACACTTTTTTGTGATTTATTAACCCTGTGAATATGTCGAGGAAGTGTAATAACGATCCTAACTCTTTTTGTTATGTCTGCGGAGAACTAACATTCAAAAAACAACGACGAAATTTTACGAATCTTGTGTTGGAGTGTTATCACCAATGTTTTGGTTTTTTTGTCGCCCATCAAGACAAATCCTGGGCCCCTCATGTCTGTTGCATAACGTGTGTGAAAAATTTAACTGACTGGAAGAAAGGTGCACGACCTATGCCGTTTGCTGTACCCAAGATATGGACTCAACAGCGAGATCACGTTTCAGATTGCTATTTTTGTCTCACAGACATAAAAGGTATAAATTACAAGAAAAAAAAACACAGTTATTTACCCTAACTTATCTTCGGCTATAAGACCAGTCTCTCATTGTAAAAAATTGCCAGAACTAATACCAGTTGCAACTACGTCTGTTGAGAACAATTCACAACCGTCCACTTCAGGTGAATGTGTTGACGAGGACGATGACTTTGAATTAAAGGGAATTGTAAACGAGCCACATTTGATAACTCAAGAAGACCTAAATGATTTGGTTCGGGATTTAAATTTGTCAAAAAAGCAGTCAGAACTATTAGGATCACGTCTAAAAGAATGGAATTTGCTACATCATAATACAAAAGTTAGCTATTTTCGAAACCGTGATCAACACTTCAGAACGTATTTTTCTCAGGATGGAGATTTGGTGTTTTGCAATAACATAAATGAGATTATGGAAATGTTGAACATAGATTTTGATCTCTCTCAGTGGCGTTTATTCATTGATTCTTCGAAAGCAAGTCTAAAAGCAGTGTTATTGCATAATGGAAATAAGCTTCCGTCTGTACCTCTGGCCCATGCTGCAAATATGAAAGAAACCTATGAAAATATGAAACTTTTACTTGAAAAAATAAATTACAGTACATATTCCTTCAAAATCTGCGGTGATCTTAAAGTTGTTGCACTATTACTTGGACTTCAGCTGGGTTATACAAAGTTTTGCTGCTTTTTATGTGAATGGGATAGCCGAGACAGAGCTAATCACTATATAAAAAATACATGGCCTACGCGTGCATCGTTAGCTCCTGGGCAAAAAAACGTAAAGTATTTACCCCTTGTACAGCCAAATAATGTGCTTCTACCACCATGGCATATCAAATTAGGATTAATAAAAATTTTGTGAAGGCAATGGATAGCAATGGGAGTGGATTTTTGTATCTAAAAGAAAAATTCCCTAAAATAAGTGATGCAAAGATAAAAGAGGATATTTTTGTTGGCCCTCAAATTAGGGAGTTAATAAAAGATTCAAGATTTGAAGAAAAAAATTAAGCGATTTAGAAACATCTGCATGGAAGGCTTTTAAAAATGTTGTTTCAAATTTTTTGGGTAACCACAAGAGTGACAGCTACAGAGAGTTGGTTAGCGAGCTATTATTGTCATATCAAGCATTGGGTTGCAACATGTCACTTAAGATCCATTTTTTAGACTCGCACCTGGATTTTTTCTTGACAATTTAGGGGCTGTCAGCGACGAGCACGGTGAGAGGTTCCATCAGGACATTTCTAATATGGAAAAGCGGTACCAGGGCAAATGGAGCCCAAATATGTTAGCAGATTACTGCTGGACAGCTAAAAGGGACCAACCAGAAGCTAAATATTCAAGAAAATCTTAGATTATTAAGTCATTTATAAAAAAAAATAATTTTTGATTTACGAGATCTGTGTTTTTTCTTAATATTCTAAATTACTCAATAGAATAAAATCCTTGTCTAGCAAATTTTTTTTAACTGTTTATTTTTTCTTACAATTACCAATTAAAGTAAAAAATATCAAAAAAGTCCGTGTGGCACGACAAAATTAAAATTTTGTTGACCAGTGTAATCACAATACATTATCAAAAACAAGCAGCACATATAAAAGGATATTATTCAAAACTACCTGACAACAAAATCATTAGACGCCTAAACCTAAACTTTTCTGGATAGTGGACTGCTTCCAGTTACAGCTCTAGGCACAGCCGAGATGTCATCAGCTCACAAATGCTTAGGTCAAAACCCAGTGGCCAGCAGTGAGCAGTGGCGTTAGGAACGTCACAAGGTAGGGTCTGCTTGCCTCATTTTCCAAAATTTACGGTATAAAAAAACCCTAGAGAGAGAAACACTGTTTAAAAAATCTACTCTCTACTCCATGTCCGAGAGAAAGCTGCTCATTTAAAACACTCAAAACTTGAAGAAAAATACATGTACATTCTCTTTCACAAGAAATTTAAGGCAAAGGCAAGAAAAGATAAATTTACCAAAAAGTTATCCCTTATTCTAACATAAGTTATGGCAGGCCAAAATTCAAAATCATGATCAATGTAATGTAGTAAGCCCAAAAGGAGGTGACATGTAGGCAAAAGCCTACGAGTATATTTGAATACGTAAAATGCCAAACAAAATCAAGAACACTCTTTTTAAACATACACCAAATTATTCAAGAGGCAAATTTAATTCTTTTATATAAAATTATCAATAATCAAGCTCCACATTATCTTAACCATTTTCTAAAAAAAAGATGTGAAATGCAAGGTTACATTAGAACAAAACAAAATTTCCATATACAAAGATTTAGTTTTAAAGGTTTAGAAAAGTCAATGTTTGTTGAAGGTTTAAAAATGAAGAATCTGCCTATTAATGCAAAAACATCTAGTAATGCTAAAATTTTCCAAAAGAGACTTCGGAGAGACTATTTTTTTTTGATGTGACGACCTCTTTGTAAATTTAACATATGTTTGTAAATAATATTTATTATTGTTTGAAGTAGCTTAAAGCGAAATACATCCTTTCTATCTATACTGAGTGACATATAAATCCGAACACCCAGTTTAAATGGTTTTATTTTAATAAAATTTTGTATAAGTACTTAATGAAGCATAACAAGCAAATGATAGAAATTTCAAAATGTTTGCACTGCTTTAAAGCCCTTTGACCTTTAACAATGTGTGGATGCACCCTGATGTGCTACGCATTCTCCAACGCGCCTAGGCATGCTTCTGATCAGGTGGTCAATGTCCTCCTGTGGTATCTCATTCCAGGCAACCACCAACTCCTCTCGAAGTGCTTCTAGAGTCTGAGGAGGACGTTGCAAATTGAGCAATCTCCTACCCATCATATCCCACACGTGCTCAATTGGGGATAAGTCGGGAGATCTTGGTGGCCATGGTAACAATGTGACATCATTATGTTGACAGAAGTCTATTGTGACTCTTGCAACATGTGGTCGGGCATTATCTTGTTGGAAAGTTGGATCTGCCAGGGTGTCAAGATAGGGTAAAAGATGGGGTTCTAGAACTTCGTGGATATAACGCTGTGCGTTCTTGTTACCTCTGATGAAGATTAAAGGTGATCTGGAACCATAAGCTATGGCACCCCAAACCATAACTCCAACAGTGTGATGAACATGTCTTTCAACAAAAAACTGTGGATTCCTCCTTTTACCACGTCGCCTTCTAGCCCTGGCACGACCATCGTGCATGCCTAAACAAAATCGAGACTTGTCACTAAAGACAATACTGTTCCATTCCTGATCCCAGAGTGACCGTTGTCTGCACCACTCAAGGCGATTACGTCGGTGTTCTCGAGTTAAAGGGAGGACCCAGTGTGGCCGGTATGAAAACAAGCCAAAACTTCTCATTCGTCGGTAAACACTTCGCATGCCAATAGGTCTTCTGTATTCTGCAAACCATTCATTTGCAATGGACCTGGTAGTGGAGAAACGGTCTCTTAAGGCCAATAATCTTAGGCGGCGATCTTCACGGTCTGTTGTTCTACGGCGGCGTCCAGTGCCCCTTGCTCTTTGCGTACGGCCTTCTCGAAGCCATGCCTGACAACACCTAACCACAGTGTCTACACTTCTTTGCACTCTAACTGCAAAATACATTCACCAACTTTTATTAAAATAAAACCATTTAAACTGGGTGTTCGGACTTATATGTCACTTAGTATATATATATCTAAGAATTTCAGTAAGCAATAATTCATATATTAAAATCTATAAAATACCAAATTAAAATGATATTTTACCTGTTCACATCAAGGAGCTGGCGGTCAACTCTCTACGAGGAACCAACAAAATTTTATGAGGAAACAGTCGTTAATAATACTATAAGATTAGGGTCCAAAGATTTCAACACAATACTGAATCGCTGAGAAAGAAAGATATAATATAAGAAAATTATTGAAAAGGGGTTTGGTCTAGGAATCGATACTATGTCATCGATGAAGAGAAATTCAAATTGCTGGTAAGTGATCAAAATAGTAAAAAAAGGGTACGTGACTTTGGCACGTGAGAACCTGATGCTTCTTATCAAACCAAATAATGATTTTGGTGTTATGCCACAGGAATATACCCCTATATTAAGGGTAGCAGCTTGGATTTGTTCAGTAAGCTGTTTAATTGCATAGTAAAATTCGGTTTAAATTAGATAATGTCAAGGTAGCAAATTTTTACTTCACGCAACTGGAGGCAATAGCGTTCAATTAGTGCTTAAATCTTTTCTGTGGAACAATAAATTCCATTTTATGCCACAGTGTGAGCAGAAATACCTATTCTCAAGAGAAACCCCAAAAAAGTGCCCTTTTATGGATAAATCACACAACTTTAAAATTCGATAATTTGAGTTACAGCCAACTTTCGAAAAATTTGAGTAATTGATTTGTTTAAGATAGTCCAGAGATCAAAAAGATGCATAGAAAAATATCCAAGATCAAAAATTGAGAATCCTACGGCCCCAAAATTTGCTAAAAAAAACTGGCTTCCTTTGTTCACCCTGTATCGGTAGATAAATTAAAGAGATATACCGGTCAGACACTGTACATATTCTCAAATAGTTGGTCAACAACCTAACGAATACCGCAACTCCATATCTCTTTCCGTTCCAAAAGTATCGGGATTTCCACTCTGGAACTTTAGATGCACATCAGAGCAGAATTTCACGTCGCTCGGATTTTACCAATAATCCTATTTCCGCTACTGTTCCTTTAGTGTGGACATACGCACGATTGTCGTTTGTTTAGGATCTTGAAACGCATCATACCAGAAAACTGTTATACGTTAAGAATTCCGTTTGAGATTCCTTAAGACATCTCAAGAGATCATTCCTGTATCGAAAAGGAAAAGATGTTCCATAAGTCCCGGAAGAAGTACCTGCAAAAAAACCCTTTGCTTACAATGCGCCGAAAAAATTTGTCCCAATGTACATAAATTATATTTCCTTTCTAAAATTCACGTAAATAAAGATCTGCACAATTCGTTTCATTTTTTTCAAATGGAAAAGCCTGGGTCACTGTGACCAGTCAGTAGTGGATAAGTAAATTATTTTTGTCTATAGAAGTTGAGGGTTAAAATGTGAGATGGCGAATGAAGTTCAATAACAAATTGAGTGACAGTAGATTTTTCCATACATTATGAAAACTGGGTGAACATTTCAAGACGGGCAACACAAGGCTTCGATAGGCTCCACATTGTTTTTGTTATAACAACCAGCAGGATATAACAATATAAGCAACACTTTACCATCCAGGATCCAGTGACGAGCTTTGGTATAATATTAAATGCATATGGAACGATTTGTTTGCCTTTTTCAATATTGAAAGCATTCTGGATGGATTTCCTGTTATTTTAAATTATTGATCCAATTCAATACACAGCAGCGATGCGGTGTTTTACATTTTGAATGAAGCGCGAATAATTAAAAAAAAATATGGTATAACTCGTACAGCCAAGGCCAAGGTAATACATTTTTTATCACGAGGGTATCGTATCCCGTAAAAGCTTTCCGTTGTCTAATAAAAAGCACTTCAGTTTAATACCGGAAAGTATGGGACTCCACAAAGTTATAAAAAAAGAGTCTATACATACATAAGAGGTTTTTTTCGGAAAATACGTATAGGTTAAATAGCCCTGTCACTGATGCAGTAAAAACATAACATACTCTATCAACAAGTGTAAAAAAATTACGTAAAGACACTCAAAAGTCATTTGAGCCAGGAAACATCCACACATCTCCTACACTGTACATGATTATGTGTATTTAGATTTATTTGGTGTTTATGTTGTTGGTAAACTGGTTATTACCAAAATATTCTCACATTTTCTTTAGGTTTATTTTGAACTGAGCCTTCTTCAAAAATGGTCTACAAAAATACAAACCGCACAATTCACACTGATTGCGCGGCTGTTAAAAGCAGAATGATTCTGCATAAGGAAAGCAATCCACGAAACAGACACTTTACGTCATGTTATACGCGCACTACATTTCCAAGAGCCACGCCCCAACTGGCGACAGGGTTGGTTGTGTTGGAACGCGTATACTTTATCTGAAGTCACTTGAAACAGTGTGAAATACCGGGTGCGTTTTATATATCTATATTTAACACGCTCTGTTGCTGCAAATATCGCCAAATTTCGCAGCAAATATCCCCCGTATAACATCAAAGGCAGTTTCACCGGTCCACGTGGAGTAAAGCACGCCTATGCGTGGACATAACCAATGAGAAAGCGTGTATTTCAGAGCTCCGAACAAGTGCAGGTGGCTACTGAAAATTGAAACAGTTTAGCCAGTGCCGTGTAGCGGTGAATAAACGTGTTTTTCTTTAGTCTGTCCGTGTTTTTTCATAGATTTTATTAGTTTGTGTGTTTTTGACTTTTGAATACTCAGTTTACTTGTTGATTTAATTGTTGTGTTGATTGTTCTTGTGTGTCCTAAATATGGCTCTTTGGAGACCTTGGGAAAATGCTCCAAGCCACGAGGAGATGGTTGATGAACCTGTGCAGGCAGAATTCTTTCATAAAGATTTAGAGGAACAGACCCAAAGAGTAATCCTAAATATGTATGATTGTCTGAAAAACGAAAATCCAGATTCCTCGCAAAATCAAATTTTAAACAGAATTTGTATCCTGACAAAAATCAGTCGGTCTACCATTTATCGGGTTATAAAATGGGGAGATGTAGTCAACCATTCCTTCCACAGAAAGCGCATAGGGCAAAAATTAAAAAGAATAGACGTGGGTTTTCAGGAAGATATTCGTCGTATAATATACGGATTTTATAAAGAAAATTTGGTGCCCACGTTGGAAATGATACGGGATAAATTAAAAGATTATCCTGAAGATTTTTATAATTACAAATGCTTAGACTCACTGCACTGTATTGTAAAACTGTGTAGTTTTCAATACAAAAATTAGATAAAAGAATGGTGGTTATGGAGTCGTCTCGAATCGTTGAATTGCGCCAAGAATTTTTGCACAAAGTTAAAATCTATAGAGAGCAGAAAAAAATCTGATTTACCTGGATGAAACCTGGTATGATACCCATGATGTTGTGCAGTACGGCTGGGTTGACGACAGCAACAAGTGCATTTTAAATGCACCATGCAACCGTGGAAAACGAATCATTATTCTCCAAGTTGTCAGTGAAAATGGATTTATACCTAATGCCTTGCTGTTATCTGCCAAAAATATCAAAGAATAATGTGCCGACTATCATGAGGACATTTGAAAAGTGGATAGAGCAGCAGTTAATACCAAACATTTCCCCAAATTCAGTGATTATTATGGACAATGCGCCATACCATTCTCGACAGAAAACCAAAATTCCGAATACATGCACAAAAAAACAAGACATTATTGATTTTATGAAGGATAAGGGAATGGAAATACCACAAAAATCAACCAAAGCCATATTATTGGATCTTATAAAAAGACAAAAATTTGAAAAAGAGTATGTTGTTGACAATCTGCTTCAGCAAAATGGCCATGAAGTATTACGTTTACCTCCCTATTACTGCATTTTTAACCCGATTGAGTTGGTCTGGGCTGCTTTAAAAAAAAAAGTGAGAAAACATAATCAGACCCCTCAATTAAGTGAATCGCTATTGGCCACAATAAGAGATGCAGTATCTCATATTGCTGCCACAGACCTATGGAAGCAGTGTTCTAGGCATATTATTGAAAAAGAAAATGAATATTGTGTTTTGCCTCCTGTAAATCCCGTTGTAATTCCTCTACAAGATGACTCTAGCGACAGCTCCGAAGGCGAGGATGATATATAAATACCTATAATGTAAGTCTTTATATACCTTTTTATATACCTACCTGCTATGTAAATATTTGCCTATGTCAAACGTTGGAATTCTGTAATTTTTCCATTTCTTAACTTTCAGTCAACAGAAATTAAACTCCCAATATAAGTATTTTTTATCCCAAATCAAAAAAATAAGAAGATAGTAAAATCCATTTATTGTGATATAAAAACACTATTATTATCGTTCTAAATAAATGACCGCACGCCTATGATACGTCATGAAATTACAAAGGACGCGCCGACCAAAGGTTTTTATGCTATTTCAAGTGACTTCAGATAAAGTATACTTGCGTCACCCTGCCGCGCCGCTACACCTATCGCGTATCTACACATTCATGTACAAGTACTCAATAAACTGTTCTGAACCGAAGACCACTGCGAGTTGAATTGCTTTGCTTACCTATCCTCAACAGGTTGTCATATTGACGATGACAATCGTAAATGTGGAAGACTTGTACGTTAACCAGCGATTGAACATTCCCTGGTGGCAGTGAGACAAAACTGAAAAACGTAACTTACTAACTTTTCCTTCTGAAAAGGTGTGTAAAAAGTTTTATTTGGAAGTGCGGGTATAATGAGATGCTCAGGGTTTGAGTTCTGAAACGAGATTATATAATGTAAAGTACGCCATACAATGCAAAGGAAAGAACAAACGTAATATAATACTGACGCTGATAAGAAAGGTTCGCGAAGGCAAAAGTGCTGGCTTGGCGTCTGCTCCTGTGTAGACTGGTACATAACTTGTATGAATGAGGCGGATGTATGGAAGTAATTCCTGTAGTTTTATTGTGTTTAAACCTTATTTAATCATCGAAACACATTTTTACTCCTTTGTTGGACAAAACACGTGCTCAATACCTAAATATAACTCATTGTTGCATGTTCAAACACAGAATCATCAGTACAAATAGGATATATAATGGAATAAAACGCAATTTGTAGTTTTATACTTAACATGTTTTCCCAACGACTGTTATTAGCTACATATTGTTACGTTTAATGACGTGTTAATGTAATTGAATATCGATATAATTATGATATCAAACGACAAAAGCGGACGTTTCCATATGATGGGTAATACATATACAGCGTGTCTGAAAACTCCCGGAACACCACGATAATTTGTGAAGTATTAATGGTAGGATGAAACTAAGCTCCGCGATTTTATAGTTTTCTTCAGCTATCCTATAGTGGCATTGGATTTGACCTTAACCAGACATCTAAGGTCACTTGAAATCAAGTCGTTTTTCTATGGGACGCAGTAAATGAAAAGAACGGAAAATTATTCGCTTAAATATGATCTAGCTCGTTCTTAAGCTTTGACTTTAGGAGCTCATGGTCAAGGTCAAATCCAAATACGGTGATATAACTTGATAGTGGTCCTATAGGGAAACTAACGAGACGTTATTTATATGCTTTTCCCCGGATATCCAACGGTGACCTTGGAACTGACCTTGACCATTACTTTCAAGGTTACTTGAAGGTCAAATGTTCTTTTAACTAGACCCCGCGGAAATGGACGCAAGGGAAAAAATTTTGTTTGAATAAATGTCCTTGAACATTTTTGGAACTTGACCATCAAGTTGCAACACAGGTGTGCCTTAGTTTCTTGATAATTCAGAAGACTGTGTAATTCCTATATCAACTGACTTCCATGTTTTTTAAGGATTGTTCGTTGGCTACAAAAATCTACTTGACCTTCACATTAGCTTGAAGGTCATAATGGTCAGATCCAAGGTCGCCATTGTATGTCCGAGGAATAATTAAAACGACTGCTGGTTTTCAGGTTATACTACCGTATCAGGGTCTGACCTTGGGCATGACCTCCTAGAGTCAAAATTTAAGAACCGTCAAAATCACATTTGAACGTAAAATGTTCGTCTCTTTTTATTTACGGGGTCAAATAATTGAAAAGGATCGACTTGATCTTCAAATGACCTTGAAGGCCATGGTCAGAGCCAAGGTTACCATTGGATAGCTGGGAGAAACTCCTATTAATCGTGGTGCTCAGTTTTCTCATACCATTACACACAGTTGTGTGACGTGTAACCTAAAAGGTCTCTCGTTGACTGCTGGTGCCGGAAACCTTACTGCGTGTCACTAGTTAAGCCGAGATGCTTTAAGTCCTCCAGAAGTTTCTGATTTATGCACTTTTTCATCACTTTACTCATAACAGAAAGCAGATCTATAGGTCTGTAGGTTCGGTCTTAGAAGCTTCTTCTGGGACGGGCTGGACAGGAGAAAATTTTCAATTCTCTGGATTCGTAATTATTATCCGTATAGTTGACGCCAGGCTTATAGTGTCTGTTTACGTTTTCTATCGACGCGACGATCATTAGAAAGCCAGAAAACCGAGAAGGTGGCTGCTGTGGACAAAGTTGATTCAAAAATTTAATTTGAAACATTTGCTCCCAAATCTAATTGAGATGAGTGATTACTACGTCAAGTTGTATTGTGTATATGCAAGAAAGAGAAGGACGAAGAACAAACAAACCTTGGTTCTCCGCAGACTCATCATTGATATGAATGGCGAGCTTTGCGTTGCTTATTTGATAGATATTATATAATTGTTAATCGTCATTTTCAATTTATCGACGGTTTTCCTCCAAAGCACTTCAGTGACCTGAGCAGTATACGTTCTTCGACTTAGTTGCTTGACAATGCCGACATCAAATAAAACGTATCAAAGTTCGTCTTCTTCATCACCATCATAAAATGACGGACGAATATTATAACCTTATACAAGTACTAAAAGCGTTTTGCGCTACGCCACAACAAAGTCGATTAAATTACCTAAACGAGTCATCTGAAACGTAGAAAAAGCTCCAAATATGCAGTACCTGCATGCCCAAGCCCTTTATCATAGAACTGCATAATGCATAAGATAATTCTCTGGAAACGACGTGCTCTCCAGCAGAGGGACTGTTTATTTAGAGCTAACATCGTGAAATATTTTATGCTGGGCTGTGGTGCGAGTCTACTATTCTTTGTAATACCCACCATTTGTGTACTGTTGAACTTAAAGTGAATTTATTACTTATTTACGTAGAGGACACGATTTGTTCTATCCATTTTCAGCTTGCATGTTGTGTTTATATACATTTACCTATTGATTCTATCCGATTTATTTGTTTTTCCACTTCTATCTTAAAAAATCATTATTCTTGACACAATTCGAGTGGCTATTTACCTCCTAGGTGAGCAATGATAACAGAAGAATAGAAATGTCTAAGCCCTTACTTATTATGTAATGATCGTTAAATAGTTTGTCGACGAAGGGCCAATTTCTCCAACAACAGTCCGTTATTCTCCACCTATAAATACTAAGTGACATATAAATCCGAACACCCAGTTTAAATGGTTTTATTTTAATAAAATTTTGTATAAGTACTTTGAAGCATAATAGGTAAATGATAAAAATGTCAAAATTATTGCACTGCTTTAAAGCTCTTTGACCTTTAATAATGTGTGGATGCACCCTGATGTGCTACGCATTCTCCAACGCGCCTAGGCATGCTTCTGATCAGATGGTCAATGTCCTCCTGTGGTATCTCATTCCAGGCAACCACCAACTCCTCTCGAAGTGCTTCTAGAGTCTGAGGAGGACTTTGCAAATTGAGCAATCTCCTACCCGTCATATCCCACACGTGCTCAATTGGGGATAAGTCGGGAGATCTTGGTGGCCATGGTAACAATGTGACATCATTATGTTGAAAGAAGTCTATTGTGACTCTTGCAACATGTGGTCGGGCATTATCTTGTTGGAAAGATGGATCTGCCAGGGTGTCAAGATAGGGTAAAAGTTGGGTTCTAGAATTTCGTGGATATAACGCTGCGCGTTCATGTTACCTCTGATGAAGATTAAAGGTGACCGGGAACCATAAGCTATAGCACCCCAAACCATAACTCCAACAGTGTGATGAGCATGTCTTTCACCACGTCGCCTTCTAACCCTGGCACGACCATCGTGCATGCCTAAACAAAATCGAGACCGTGTTCTGCAAACCATTCATTTGCAATGGACCTGGTAGTGGAGAAACGGTCCTTTAAGGCCAATAATCTTAGGCGGCGATCTTCACGGTCTGTTGTTCTACGGCGGCGTCCAGTGCCCCTTGCTCTTTGCGTACGGCCTTCTCGAAGCCATGCCTGACAACACCTAACCACAGTGTCTACACTTCTTTGCACTCTAACTGCAATTGCCCGAAAAGAAAGTCCAGCTTCCCGAAGTCCCACTATACGGCCCCTATCAAACTCACTAAATTGACGAAATCGTACAGGTCTCCGTACTCTAGGCATCGTAACCGATCGTAAAGGATGCCAAGAACCAAAATATAACAGACCGTCAAATACAACGAATGAGCTTCAAGTAGGGATGTTCGATACGATTCGATATTTAGAAGTATCGATACTTTTGCTTCCGATACACGATATTTTAGATCGATATTTTTATATACGATACCTGGGTGTATCGATACATTCCACGAGTATCGTTACCTTTCGATGCGGACTGTATCGGAAATAGTAACTAACTTCAGATTACTTTTCTTCTTTGTCTCCCACTCAACTTCACGACTTCACATAATTTATTTTTGATTTCAGTGTTGCCCCAAAAATCAGGGAATATTTATTTGAATGGGGAAGATTTTGGGGATATTTTTTTACTGGAGAGGTATTATGTAAAATTTGACTCTTTCGAGGAGCTTTCGAAACTTTTTGAAGGCATAAAACAGATTAAACTTTTAGCTGTTTCAAATATCCTGGACCGTTGTTTTAAATGATTGCACTTTAACAGTCCAATTTCGTGTGCAAATATGCAGTCACTTTCCTAAATCATTCATTTCAGTTGCCCAAGAAGGAAACAAATACTGAAAAAGCAGGGCAAAATCATGTTAATATTGTTGAAAAATCTGAGTCTTTGGGCCTACCATGAAAAACTGATCCAAAATCATGCAGATAAATATGGTAATACTAAATCAGATATTGATCTTGAGCTACAACTGTTTTAAATAGTCATACCATACCCCTAAACGCGAATCCCTTTTTGTACTGGAATAGCTCCAGTTCTTCCTCGTAGATATATAAAGACCTGGCTAATAAATATCTCTCTATTGTTGGCACAACAGTTCGTTCAGAGAGATCCTTTTCTGAAGCCGGAAATATACTCGTACTCTGCCAAAGCCGAAACAGATCATCTGTTGAACGAATGTCAGAACTATTATTTTTACATTCGCTGGGTGCTGAAGACTGAAACTTCTAAGATTTTGAACTTTGAGTTATTTGTAATATTGTTTTTAATACCTTTTGCTTCATATATATTTTATGTTTAATAAGCATATCTGTAATATGTAGTATAGTGATTTCGTTTAAATGTTAAATAAATAATGATTCGTTTTCTAATGAATGTCCTAGTTATTTTTAAGTATTTTTATTAGTGAAGGTTTTTGACAATCTTGTCATGTACTTGAAAAAAGTAAACATTATTTTGAGGGTTTTTGACAAAGATTCCATTTTCGGCAGAGTGTGTTCCGTATCGAAAGGTTTCGATGCTTGTAGTATCGATATTTTATTCCGATATTTTAGAGTATCGATACTTCCTAAAACGATACGATTCCATACATGGTATCGATACTTTTAGTGGATCGGAACATCGCTAGCTTCAAGTACCAATCAACAAATTTTAGCAACCAATAGCTATGAAATGTTGAAAATACTGTCAAAGTATGAGATGACAGCTTGTCATTGAAACATCACCAGCTTATTGAATATTAAGAAATTACATATCATTCAGTCAAAATTTAAAGAAACGTTGGATTTTTGAATAAAATTCATGTTTTAATTACTATTGTTGATTTTTTATTCATGTTTATATTATTTTCTTCAATTGATATGCGATACTGGGTGTTTTTTCCTATAAGCAGATAGCCATTAAGCACCTACTTGATGACAGGCTCTACCAAAAGATATTACTCGTTTCCAAACATTCATTCATTTACTTGCCGTTCATCAGAACCATTATGGCACCTTAGATTGATATTCCCACAAAACCATTCAGGTTTTTTGATATCCATACATCCATAAAGTTGAATATTTTTCGTTGTTCAGTAACTGAACAAACATCCACACTATATTCACAGCGATTAAGAAATTCCCAAATATATGCCTTATAGCTACCAGCAAACCTGCAAAAAAGACTACAAATTTGCCATATTTTTTTTTTCACGAGTACACATTCTTGGCTATATTTATATTAGACAGTATTTGAATACAGCTGATTATTGCATTTCAAGGAGTGACACATGTGTGGAATCTGTAAACTCTTGGTACCAGTCACAAAACGTATATGACATTTTTTTATTGCGAAATGTCTGTAAGTTATTTCTACTATAGTGTCCATGTAAGTGCCTCCATGTTTTTTCATTTCTTGTTTGTATAATACATATCTAGCTTTACTTGCGACATTGTATTTAAAGCTTGTAGCCAATAAAAAGCTATTCTATTCTATAAACCTGAATGTCTGTCCAGTCTGTCAGCATCACACCTGCACCACAATCTAAAGAGACGTACACTTACTGATTTATTCTCGAGAGAGGTTATAGGTATGTTTTTATTATTATTATTATTATTATTATTATTAAACAACAAATTTGAATTGAGTACAAGTACTATAAACTCAAACACAAAAATAGATTATAGTGTACAGACAAAAGAAGTATAACAATTTGACAATCTTAGCACTTCTGGAGTAGACATATACAGAATGGGAACAATATGTTAAGCACTGCGGTGTCTATCGTAATTGTTTTTGAAACTGTTGACGGATTCCGAGTTCACTACATAAGATGGAAGACTGTTCCATGCATCGAAGACACGGTTTGAGATGAAGCGCTGACGAGTAGAGGTTCTAAAAGCTTCCTTCTGCAATTTGAAGTTATGGCCTCTGAGATTGTTCGTTGCCAGACGAAACAGATGCGACATGTCCACACCAAACAAATTATGCAGTGCTCTGAAAGTGATGATGAGATCTCCTCGTACTCTTCTATCAGCAAAAGCAGGCAGGTTATATAGCTCGAGGCGGTCTTCATAACTTGGCCTACGTGTGCCATATGGCATACGTGTAGCACGACGCTGAACGGCCTCTAATAAGCTGCTATCGCGAACAAGGTTTGAATCCCATACCGGACCAGCAAACTCCAGTAGGGGTCGTACGAAAGTTGTGTACAAAAAGGAGGAGGTACTAACGGTGCAACCGCTAAATGACCTTTCCATCATATATAGCAACCGCTTTACCTTAGAGGTTATGTTCTGAATGTGCTCCGACCAGGTGAGCCGGCCATTAACTGTCAGACCAAGATCTGTGTGATGAAGAACAGTCTCTAAGGTATGTTTGCCAATCTTATATGTTAAGTTAGGATTATTCTTTCCCAGGTGGAGAACGTAGCATTTCGATAGATTTAAAGGCAGGAGCCAGAGTTCTGACCACTTTCTGATCAGCTTGAGGTCTTCTTGAAGCACAGATGAGTTCATGACAGTATTATAGACTTTATCCGCGAGATCATCGTCGAATTTGCCTTATTTACAGGGTCTCTATGAAAAACCCGAAAACTTGGAACCACGCATTTTATTTAATTTTTTATTTTAAAGATTTCAAGAAAACTTTGGTACAAAATCAATTTGTCCATGACCTCAAGTATGACCTCAAAATATTCTCTAAGAAACATTCTATCATTAACTGTGATCAAAGTGAGTCTTGCTATAACTCAATGCCATATAACTAATATACAGGGTTTGTCCGGAAAGTGATAGGACTCATTTGCTTCCGCCATGACTGTACTTCGGAGCATGCGCGCACCGACTGCATTCGGTAGAAGGCGTTCCTACCTAACGAATGAGCGGCTGGTCAGTTGTCTCCGAGCACTTGGAGAGTCAGGGCGACGTGTTTCTGTGAGTGGTGCTAAGCCGAAAATGCAGCGTTCGTTAGAACAGAGGTACGCAATTAAATTCTGTGTGAAACTCGGTAAATCTGCGACAGAGACGTTTGATATGATCAAGCAGGCTTACACAGGTGTTGCTTTAGCAAGTAGTGGTGTGTTTCGGTGGCACCAGCACATGCGCAAGGTGTGCGCGAAGATGGTCCCAAAAGTGCTCGCTGACGACCAGAAATTGCGGCGAGTGGAAGTGTGCCAAGAAAATTTGAACATGTGCGAAAGTGACCCCCAATTTTTGAATAACGTAATCACAGGTGACGAATCGTGGATCTTTGAGTATGATCCCGAGACAAGGAGGCAATCTTCCGAGAGGCACACGACGGCGTCTCATCGCCCAAAAAAGGGAAGAATGAGCAAATCCAAAGTGAAAACGATGCTCGTTGTCTTTTTTGCAGTCAAAGGCATCGTCCACCATGAATTTGTTCCTCCTGGACAAACCGTCAACGCCAAGTTCTACGTGGAAGTGCTCAGGAGACTCAAACGATGGGTCAGTCGGGTCCGACAAGACATCGCAGCCGAAAGTTGCACCACGACAACGCCCCGGCTCACACCGCCTTTCTTGTGAATAGCTACCTGACCAAGGCCGGCATCCCAACGCTTCCGCGGCCGCCCTACAGCCCAGATGTGCCCCCGCGGACTTTTTTTTTGTTTCCTCGCCAGAAAAGGCCGATGAAGGGCAAGCATTTTGAGGCGACAGAGAGGATGCAAACAGCATGCACAGCGGCTCTCAAGGCTATTCCGGAGAACGCCTTCCGTGACGCCTTCAATGCTTGGAAATCGCGCTGCAACGACGCAGAAGGAGCCTATTTTGAAAGTTTTCAAAGAAGTGTAACGATTGGCTCAATATTTTTTTTTAAATCGACTCAGTCCTATTACTTTCCGGACAAACCCTGTACACTGCCCGCTAAAAACAAGAATGTTCCCGCCGTTTTAGTAGTTTGGACGAAAACTGCGAGTGTTGAACCATGATTGTATCACATACTGGTTATTTCGCTTGGAGCTGGTGCAGCACCCTAATCAACCTGCAAATGCCTACAATTGCACAAACAACGGAAATAATGTTTTCGAACAAACAGTGATCGCGAGTAATTTGTATTGTTTGTATGGGACCAGCGCGTTTGGTGAATTCGTTGTGTTTGCACAAGGCCTGTTGAAATCGAGACGCACTGCCATGTGTTGGTCGCAACAACTCGACTGAAAAAATAGTTGTTATCGAGTAGATGGGTACGCGT
Source organism: Acanthoscelides obtectus (assembly GCA_963669975.1). Taxonomy (NCBI): domain Eukaryota; kingdom Metazoa; phylum Arthropoda; class Insecta; order Coleoptera; family Chrysomelidae; genus Acanthoscelides; species Acanthoscelides obtectus. The sequence goes on along the minus strand of CAVLJG010000001.1, from coordinate 5,877,163 downwards.
CTACAAAATAGGTCTTTTCTTTTTTTTTTGGTGAGGGGGGAATGCGTTTATGCTCCATACCATAGCCCGAGCTACGGCGTGTGTGGGACTCCAGGTTGTCTTGAGGAGACCATCTAATACCCACTAAACCCTAACCTCCGCGTGGCCCGACTCATCAGCGTCTCGGTAGGCCATGTGTTGTGCGTGACCTGCGGTCTGCTACAACGTCTCCTCATGTATTTCAGTCTCTGGGAACGCCGGGTTGGTTCCCTTTACCTCGCACAGTTCTATCGATGTCGTTAAGCGAGCATCAATATAGGTTTGCTATGTTCTCTTGAAACTCTTGTTTTCGAAAAATCAAGAGTTTTAAGTCCTCTACTACTAGTATGTTACCTGGTCCTGATGGGTCCTGGTCCTGGTGGTTCCAGGTGATGGGATCTGGTCGTGGTCATCCTGGTCCTCATCCTCTGCTGCCACGCCGAGGGGCGGGGAGTAATATGCTGCACGTCTCTCGTCAGTCGCTGTTAGATTTCTGTTTTCCAGCTCACCGCCAGGTGCCATTCTGAATTCACGAAGAATGATGTCACCAGCAACGCGGTGGGTCGGATTGTTGGTACAGGACAGGAGGTCGTTGATATGTAAGAGACACAGTGTCGGGTTCAACACCGATCCCTGGGGAATACCCGCATTGACGTTGCGGAATGAAGAGGAGAACGTCAATTACCACGGATATCCTGCGGCCAGATAGAAAGTCATCCAACCATCTGCAAAGCTTCTCTGGAAGGCCGTAGGATGGAAGTTTGCTTAAGAGGGTAACATGCCATAGCTGATGACGTAACCAACCGAAACCGTGGAAAGAACTGAACTCTATTCATCTCAGTATAAATGGTTTTATTTTAATAAAATTTTGTATAAATACTTAATGAAGCATAATAAGTAAATGATAAAAATTTCAAAATGATTGTACTGCTTTAAAGCCCTTTGACCTATAATAATGTGTGGATGCACCCTGATGTGCTACGCATTCTCCAACGCGCCTAGGCATGCTTCTGATCAGGTGGTCAATGTCCTCCTGTGGTATCTCATTCCAGGCAACCACCAACTCCTCTCGAAGTGCTTCTAGAGTCTGAGAAGGACGTTGCAAATTGAGCAATCTCCTACCCATCATATCCCACACGTGCTCAATTGGGGATAAGTCGGGAGATCTTGGTGACCATGGTAACAATGTGACATTATGTTGAAAGAAGTCTATTGTGACTCTTGCAACATGTGGTCGGGCATTATCTTGTTGGAAAGTTGGATCTGCCAGGGTGTCAAGATAGGGTAAAAGGTGGGGTTCTAGAACTTCGTGGATATAACGCTGCGCGTTCATATTACCTCTGATGAAGATTAAAGGTGACCTGGAACCATAAGCTATAGCACCCCAAACCATAACTCCAACAGTGTGATGAACATGTCTTTCAACAAAAAACTGTGGATTCCTCCTTTCACCACGTCGCCTTCTAACCCTGGCACGACCATCGTGCATGATTAAACAAAATCGAGACTCCTCACTAAAGACAATACTGTTCCATTTCTGATCCCAGAGTGACCGTTGTCTGCACCACTCAAGGCGATTACGTCGGTGTTCTCGAGTTAAAGGGAGGACCCAGTGTGGCCGGTATGAAAACAAGCCAAAACTTCTCATTCGTCGGTAAACACTTCGCATGCCAATAGGTCTTCCGTGTTCTGCAAACCATTCATTTGCAATGGACTTGGTAGTGGAGAAACGGTCCCTTAAGGCCAATAATCTTAGGCGGCGATCTTCACGGTCTGTTGTTCTATGGCGGCATCCAGTGCTCCTTGCTCTTTGCGTACGGCCTTCTCGAAGCCATGCCTGACAACACCTAACCACAGTGTCTACACTTCTTTGCACTCTAACTGCAATTGCCCGAAAAGAAAGTCCAGCTTCCCGAAGTCCCACAATACGGCCCCTATCAAACTCACTAGGTTGACGAAATCGTACAGGTCTCCGTACTCTAGGCATCGTAACCGATCGTAAAGGATGTCAAGAACTAAAATCCGCCAACGTTGATTCTTTACTGCGGCTGAAATAATTATTTTTAGAGCGTTAGTGAATTAAAAAAAAGCAGTATAAAAACCGGAATGTCCAACTCATAAGGCTGAAAATTTTTTCACTTGTTATTTACAGTAAGATAAATACATTCACCAACTTTTATTAAAATAAAACCATTTAAACTGGGTGTTCGGACTTACATGTCACTTAGTATGCTTATATGGACTGTACACTCTTCAATAAACTTGCTGCTGATATCAAGGAATCTTCAACAATAGCTGTTTTTGAACAAAAACTCGCGACAGTTTTGTTAGAGAGCTGTTCTTACATTCTTTACATCCCCAGCTCATGCAATAAATCCACGGATTTCTTCATGAATTGAGTTCATTTCCAAATTTCAAAAGTATGGAACACAACCTTGAAGAAATCTATATGAAGAAATTTTTGGTGTAAAACGGGTGACGAACGCAGAGGAAGGGGAGAGATCCATAAGGATGAAATTCTGCTGACCTTTTAGCCAAAATTGTCAAACTTGATGTTACGATGTCGCTGATGGTCACATAACGCCACCATCAGGATGTTTTAATCGTCAACGACACACAAGGCCGTACACTGGTAAACAATATTATCTTGGTTTTGTTTCTTTTCAGTGCACTATTACTCTTTCGACGTTTATTATTTATTTAGACGCGTAGTTAGGTTGAGTGCTTTTCCATTAAAGTTATGTCACGGTAAGCCATTTCTCACAATAACGTCATTTTGATGGCGTCTGTATTATCATAAAACGTTGCTCGAGTTATTGTATAGTATATAGTCTGCAGGGAAATAAACTGAATTCGTGTAAAATATACGTGTGCTTCTAACCTGTCTAAGAAGTTTTTCTATTTTAACTTTACCTATTACCTGTAAAGCTTGTTATGATAAGCAGAGTTTGAGTTATTGGTAGCAGGGCGTCTAGGAGATAGACATAGTTCGATAGAGATATCGGGAACGGTTCTTTCATGCAAAGATACCAGGTCCTGTGAGGGAGCATACAATTTTCCCAAAAATATCTATAATGGATGATTTAGGTTGCTTGCGATGACACATATGCGCAATCGACACTAAACATTCGTCTCCTTGTCTGCTAAAAGCTGAAAAAGTGATTCTAGTATACAATAAATCCCTTGAGATGAGTAATTACAGACCAGTAACGATACCGTCAACTTTTTCAAAAGTATTAAAGTACTGTTATCAGACATACTTGTTTTTGGGAAACAATAATATTTTGACAGAATCAACCCGGCTTTCGAAATGGAAAATCTACGCAACAGCAATTCGCAGCTTCGGAACTCATGTTAAAAAGATGAGGCGGACTGCCCTGTTGGGATTATTTGTGATCTCGGGAGGGCATTTGGCATAAATGGTCCGCCATATCGTTGAATCAGGTCTTTTTTAGATTTTTTAGAGAATGGGTCTCAATTTGTGAGTATCGTCGGCAGTGGTCAGAATGCGCCTATTAAGCTCGACATACCTCACATCACCATAGGCGTCCCTCGGGGCTCTATTCTACGAACGATACTTCAGTGGTGATATCGAATAAGTGTGTGGCTGCCTTAGGGCCGTATCGTCGGTTGTTCTTACATTGTAGGACGCCCTTATGGTTTTCTACTGCTCCGTGTCAGAGCTCTATTTTGAGGTTATGTTACAAATACATATTTGCATCAAGTTGTTCATGTCTTTCTTTCATATCGCCTGTTATATTAGTCTGAAATTTTCAACAATTCAAAAGGAAAACATAGCATCACGAAAGGAGAGCGTTGAAGATGACCAGGAACAGTAGAAATGTAGAAATATCCCAGCTTTTTTGACGGTTGGAAAGGACTTTGAAAATCAAGGAGGCCATAAAGGCGTCCTACAACTGTAGCAATTTTGATGATGTTGCGCATATATATGTAAATCTCAGCGGCAACTTGTCTCTCCATGAAAAATATCCCTAACGACTCTTTCAAATATCCCTATATCACAAACTTGAAAAATAATAAAGAAGTGAAATGTTACTTATCAAAAAAACGCTGAGAAATTTCGTTGGCTGTCATATTTTTCTGTAAATGTTGCGGGGCTTTTGCAAAATTAGGAGGAGTACATAAATCAACAAAATTGGTAAAACTTGTTACCGTACCACTAAAGAAATTTTCGAAATTGTATGGCAAAACGGTGATTGTGAGACACATGAGAACTCAATATATCATGCAGAAGCAGTTTCGGATGCTACAAACCTTTTAAAGATTAACGAAAATCCAGAGAATGATATAAGAAATATAGTCGGTTCAGAGCGAATTAAGCAAGTATCAGAAAATCGGCAATGATTGACTCCTATAATAGAATCTATAATTTTTTTAGGACGCCAACATTATACCACTTAGAGGGCATAGAGATAGGGGACGATTTTTTTCCAATGACAGCACTAATGACGAGGATGCCTTTAATAATAAGTGGAATTTTTGAGAACTAATTCGGTTTAGAGTCGAGAACGGCGACAATTTATTGAAAAAAAACTTAGAGAACTCAAAAGCGCATGCAACGTACAAAAGCAGCCGCATCCAAAATGAAATTATAGAATGTTGTGGCGAAGAAATCTTGGATATAGTTTTAAGTCGCGTCAGGCAAAGTCAGTATTACTGTATTATATTTGACGAAACTACAGACATTAGCCATAAAACACAAATGTCAATCGTATTGCGTTATTGTTATCAAAAACACATTTACGAGAACTTCATGGGATTTGTGGATTGCTACTCAAATTTTGATGAAGATACAAAACAGCCCAAACTCACAGGTCAAATTCTTGCTCAAACAGTTACGCATTTCATTAAAACCAATAACTTGGAATCAAAACTAAGTGTGCACATTGGTACTGATACGTGTAACCTAATATTAGGTGAACAAAACGGCGCTGTAATGCAATTGCAAGAATGTTTTCCAAATGCTCTAAAAAGCCAATGTGCAACTCATGTCTTGAATCTGTCGATTTCAAAAAGCAGCAGTGTCCAAGCAGTAAGAAATACTGTAAGTATAATGAAGGAAGTTATTGCGTTCTTCAAAGCATCCGCTAAAAGAAATACAGTATTAAAAAGAAAACTAGACGGATATCAAATTCATAGTGCGTGGGAAACGCGATGGACCGAGAGACATGATTCCGTGCTCCAATTTGAAAGTAAATTCGAGAAAGTTGTAGAGGTACTACCTGTTATATCAAATTGGAAAGACCGCGAAGCTTCTTCAAAAGTGGAGTCATCTATAATGAAACCCTGGGTATTGAACTGACTATGCCAAGAATATCAAGCAGGCAAATGAACAGACCAAACATAGTTACGTGTGACAAGGAAAATCATTACAGACTGAACCTATATTTCCCTTTGCTAGATAATATATCACAGGATTTGGTATATCGGTTCAATACAGGATCTTTGAATTTATACAATTTTAATATTTTCTTTGCGTCAGTATTTAATTCAAAAACTGAAGCTGCAGTAATGGACATATTAGAAACAATCTCTAAATATTTGCATGGAATGAATAGTAACGAAAACAAAAATTTAATAAGTACCAGATTAAAAGCAGAGTTTGAACTTTGGATGTTACGTTCACAAGATATTATAGACAAAGTGGAATGTCACTGTATTTATCATGTGATGAAAACATTTTTCCTTCAATTAATAGAAGAATTTTATTTTGATTTATATTCAGTTTTATACTTTATAGACGGAGAGAAGACTTTTTTCATGAAGATGTATTTTTTGTTGATTTGTCGGACATTGCTATGTAGAAAAGTCTGTGATAGATTATATTATTTTGCGTTTCTGTTTTAATATATGAAGATCAAAATTAAAAAAAATTGTACGTCTTTTTTACAGAAATTACTGTAACAAATTCATAGGTCACCTCAGTACGTCACACTGAGGATTTACTTTCCATTTTACCCCTTCCAGACTGAAATCCTGGGACGCCACTGATTTCACTTATTCCATACCTAAACACCATCCAACATCGCATCAACCGTTCGCCTTGGCCGCCACGATCGCGTGACCTAACTCCAATTGAACATGTCTAGGACATGATAGGTCGCAGGCTCTTGAATTTGTAACACTCTCCACAGACTGGCTTGGACACAGCTTGGAATGAGATACTCCAACAGGATATCGTCCATCTTATCAGCACGATGTCCAGGCGTGTCAATGAGAATATAAGAAATCGTGGATCCTCAACACAGTATTGAACCAGCTTCGCAGTCAGTTGACTAATCAAGCTGAAAATTTGATCATTTTACTGAACAAATATACTAAAAATTATTAAAATTGGATAAGCATACGTAGATGTTCTCCTTGTTCTGTCACTCAGTATATTTGGCTGTAGCAAAACTTTCAAGCGCCTCAAGTGTATTAGTTATTATTGAATTTTAGGAGAAAAGGTCAAAATTTCCTTTCTGGCGTTTATTTCTATAATATAATTCAAGTGAGCTATCGTTATAAAAACACCAAAGTAGTCATTTAAGATATTTTATTACTGCAAAAAATGTCTAATAATTTTAATAACAACAATCATATACTGAAGTTGAAAGAACACAAGATATATACTAAGTGACATATAAATCCGAACACCCAGTTTAAATGGTTTTATTTTAATAAAATTTTGTGTAACTACTTAATGAAGCATAATAAGTAAATGATAAAAATTTCAAAATGATTGCACTGCTTTAAAGCCCTTTGACCTTTAATAATGTGTGGATTCACCCTGATGTGCTTCGCATTCTCCAACGCGCCTAGGCATGCTTCTGATCAGGTGGTCAATGTCCTCCTGTGGTATCTCATTCCAGGCAACCACCAACTCCTCTGGAAGTGATTCTAGAGTCTGAGGAGGACGTTGCAAATTGAGCAATCTCCTACCCAACATATCCCACACGTGCTCAATTGGGGATAGGTCGGGAGGTCTTGGTGGCCATGGTAACAATGTGACATCATTATGTTAAAAGAAGTCTATTGTGACTCTTGCAACATGTGGTCGGGAATTATCTTGTTGGAAAGTTGGATCTGCCAGGGTGTCAGGATAGGGTAAAAGACGGGGTTCTAGAACTTCGTGGATATAACGCTGCGCGTTCATGTTACCTCTGATGAAGATTAAAGGTGACCTGGAACCATAAGCTATAGCACCCCAAACCATAACTCCAACAGTGTGATGAACATGTCTTTCAACAAAAAACTGTGGATTCCTCCTTTCACCACGTCGCCTTCTAACCCTGGCACGACCACCGTGCATGCCTAAACAAAATCGAGACTCGTCACTAAAGACAATACTGTTCCATTCCTGATCCTAGAGTGACCGTTGTTCGCACCACTCAAGGCGATTACGTCGGTGTTCTCGAGTTAAAGGGAGGACCCAGTGTGGCCGGTATGAAAACAAGCCAAAACTTCTCATTCGACGGTAAACACTTCGGATGCCAATAGGTCTTCCGTGTTCTGCAAACCATTCATTTGCAATGGACCTGGTAGTGAAGAAACGGTCCCTTAAGGCCAATAATCTTAGGCGGCGATCCTCACGGTCTGTTGTTCTACGGCGGCGTCCAGTGCTCCTTGCTCCTTGCTCTTTGCGTACGGCCTTCTCGAAGCCATGCCTGACAACACCTAACCACAGTGTCTACACTTCTTTGCACTCTAACTGCAATTGCCCGAAAAGAAAGTCCAGCTTCCCGAAGTCCCACTATACGGCCCCTATCAAACTCACTAAGTTGACGAAATCGTACAGGTCTCCGTACTCTAGGCATCGTAACCGATCGTAAAGGATGTCAAGAACCAAAATCCGCCAACGTTGATTCTTTACTGCGGCTGAAATACTCATTTTTAGAGCGTTAGTGAATTAGAAAAAAACAGTATAAAAACCGGAATGTCCAACTGATAAGGCTGAAAATTTTTTCACTTGTTATTTACAGTGAGATAAATACATTCACCAACTTTTATTAAAATAAAACCATTTAAACTGGGGGTTCGGATTTATATGTCACTTAGTAAAGATTCTGAAGCACACTGCGCGTATTGATTCATTTAGATGTAACTCCACATCAGAGTGATGATTTTACATCCGCTGCTCTGCGGAGGGTAGATAGTGCGTATTTGGCGTATTTTAGCTGTTGCGAATGAGGAGCTTTACCTTGCTCACATTAATCTCATCGCCGGCTTTATATTACGCCTCGAAACGCGGCCTTCTCGGATAGCTATCTTCGCTGCTGCATTTCAAGCGATTTCTGTGACCTATATGAAATCATTAGCTGTGTCACTCCTGATTAGGTTTTTCCGACCAGCTCCCCGAAATATCAATCAAGGCGGCGTTGAAATTAAGTCACGGCCGTTGGATCACGAACGACAGCGGGCTCTAGCTAGAGACGTAAAAATCTTACAAAACATTTTATCAAGATTTGTGAAAAGATTGGATATTTCTCAATATTTGTTGGACGCACCGTTAGTAAAATAGCTTGATTTAAAATTGTTAAAACGTCAAAAAACGCTGTCTAATTTCCTAGAGTAATTTATTATGACTGCTTAAAAGCCCGAGAAAAGTTGAAAAGCGGAGTTTTTAAATTTGTTTTTGTTTTGTTTCCTGTACATAATTCAACGCCGATAGACATATAGGGTGGCGCAACCCATAACCCCCATTTTTAATCCCTGCAAGTTTTTTCCAAATTGATCAAAAGCCTCTAAAATGTCGAAAAAGTCACCACGGGATCGATTACCAAAAACAACAAACCTTCTTCATCCTTGACATTGAGTGAAAATTTAATCCAAATCAGAGAATCCCTTCCCAAGTTATGGACTTGCCAAGGACTAGCGGACAGACAGAGAGACGGAAACGGATAGCATGTCATATAACATCAAAAGCTACAAGATTTCTGAATATCAAATGTATGAAATATATACTAAGTGACATATAAATCCGAACACCCAGTTTAAATGGTTTTATTTTAATAAAAGTTGGTGAATGTATTTATCCTACTGTAAATAACAAGTGAAAAAATTTTCAGCCTTATCAGTTGGACATTCCGGTTTTTGTACTGCTTTTTTTTAATTCACTAACGCTCTAAAAATGAATATTTCAGCCGCAGTAAAGAATCAACGTTGGCGGATTTTGGTTCTTGACATCCTTTACGATCGGTTACGATGCCTAGAGTACGGAGACCTGTACGATTTCGTCAACTTAGTGAGTTTGATAGGGGTCGTATAGTGGGACTTCGGGAAGCTGGACTTTCTTTTCGGGCAATTGCAGTTAGAGTGCAAAGAAGTGTAGACACTGTGGTTAGGTGTTGTCAGGCATGGCTTTGAGAAGGCCGTACGCAAAGAGCAAGGGGCACTGGACGCCGCCGTAGAACAACAGACCGTGAAGATCACCGCCTAAGATTATTGGCCTTAAGGGACCGTTGCTCCACTACCAGGTCCATTGCAAATGAATGGTTTGCAGAACACGGAAGACCTTTTGGCATGCGAAGTGTTTACCGACGAATGAGAAGTTTTGGCTTGTTTTCGTACCGGTCACACTGGATCCTCCCTTTAACTCGAGAACACCGACGTAATCGCCTTGAGTGGTGCAGACAACGGTCACTCTGGGATCAGGAATGGAACAGTATTGTCTTTAGTGACGAGTCTCGATTTTGTTTAGGCATGCACGATGGTCGTGCCAGGGTTAGAAGGCTACGTGGTGAAAGGAGAAATCCACAGTTTTTTGTTGAAAGACATGTTCATCACACTGTTGGAGTTATGGTTTGGGGTGCTATAGCTTATGGTTCCAGGTAACCTTTAATCTTCATCAGAGGTAACATGAACGCGCAGCGTTATATCCACGAAGTTCTAGAACCCCATCTTTTACCCTATCTTGACACCCTGGCAGATCCAACTTTCCAACAAGATAATGCCCGACTACATGTTGCAAGAGTCACAATAGACTTCTTTCAACATAATCATGTCACATTGTTACCATGGCCACCAAGATCTCCCGACCTATCCTCAATTGAGCACGTGTGGGATTTGATGGGTAGGAGATTGCTCAATTTGCAACGTCCTCCTCAGACTCTAGAAGCACTTCGAGAGGAGTTGGTGGTTGCCTAGAATGAGATACCACAGGAGGACATTGACCACCTGATCAGAAGCATGCCTAGGCGCGTTGGAGAATGCGTAGCACATCAGGGTGCATCCACACATTATTAAAGGTCAAAGGACTTTAAAGCAGTGCAATCATTTTGAAATTTTTATCATTTACTTATTATGCTTCATTAAGTACCTATACAAAATGTTATTAAAATAAAACCATTTAAACTGGATGTTCGGATTTATATGTCACTTAGTATATTAATCATGTTGTTGAAATGCCGGCTAGAGAGTATAAATTTCACGAACTTTTGATACGAACTCTGTAAACGAACTTCGCCTATACATCTATCACCCAGAATAAACGCAAAGAAAGCGCCTATTCCATTCGCCATCCAGAATCCAGATGCACCTTATAACCTTCCGGCATACACCTTACTGCGTGGAAATAAATTAAATTTTCTCACCCTTCCGTCATTTTCTTCTTCTGCTACTCTCGGCATGCAAGCCTTCAAAGAATCGATATTCACACAGCTGGAGCAGATCGGAGGGAATGTAGTTTTGCGAACGGGGCTGTAAAATATTGGTTCTGTTATACTCGTCTTCTATACGAGGGATGTCTTTTAAGTTTTGCATATAGAAACATAGTAGGTCAGAGACAATTATCGCAACAAGAATGCCTTGCTTTGTTACTGTCTGTTTTCGGCAACGAAGCGCCACATCAGTCGACAATTTCCCGTTGGTATGGAGAATTCAAACGTGGAAGGGTGAGGCTTAGCGACGACTCCAGGGTGGGTGCACCAAAAACGGCAGTCACCCAGGAAAACGTCGATGCTGTGCGCAAACTCATCATTGAAGATAGACATGCGACATACCGAGAGATTGAGGCGTCCTTGAAGATCTCAAAGACCTCAATTCAAAAAATTTACATGACGAATTAGGAGTAAGGAAATTAGTTTCTCGTTGGATACCCCACCTGTTGACTGGAGAGCAGAAAGCAGCCAGGGTTAATTGGTGTCAAGAATCGCTTGACCGTTTCAATTCCGGAAACTCAAAATATGTGTACAGCATTGTTAGTGGTGATGAATCGTGGATTTACTGTTATGAACCAGGAAATAAACGACAGTCGGCTGTTTGGGTGTTCCAAGGTGAAGAAAAGCCAACAAAAGTAATCCGTTCTCGAAGTGTTTTGAAAAAAATGTTCGCGACATTTGTGTCATTAGCGGGTTTTGCAACAATTCCTCTTAATGAGCAAAGAACTGTTATTGCGGATTGGTATACCACCATTTGTTGAGGCAGTATTTAATGGAAGAAATCTTGGAATTATCGGACCATCCTCCATATAGTGCCGACCTAAGTCCTAACGATTTCTTTGCTTTCCCGAAAATTAAAAACAGACTGCGTGGTCAAAGGTTATAGTACCAGAAGAAGCAGTTGACGCATTCAAAATTGCCGTTTTGGATCTGCCAGCAAACGAGTGGAATAAGTGCTTCGAAAATTGGTTCGAGCGCATGCAGATGTGTATTAATCTTCGCGGAGAATACTTCGAAAAACAATAAAGTCATTTAAAACTACCTACCGTGTTGTTTTATTTCCACATGCAAAACTTAAAAGACATCCCTCGTACAGGTGCTCAACGTGAAATTACATGAATTTGGAAATTGAGAATCAACGATTTCTTTGTGAAAAATCGTTGAGCAAAACCATTTTATTTTATGGAATGCAATTCTGACGCTGTATCGGGTCGCCCGGTGTGTTACGATGTCGAGATACCAGCACTTGGACTCGAGAGCTCAAGATTTAAATTCCGCCCTCAGAAATAAGGGTCTTGTCGTGATGATGGTCATGAATGTAACTGTCGCCTCGTACGAGGTATCTAAATAATATTGTGTTCTAAAATTGAGTGACTTTTTTATCTTCCCGAATTAGGAAAATCACCTCAAGGGAACTAATTTTGGAACAGTCGAAAACTCTAAAACGGCTGTAACCGACCAGCTGAACGATATTCCGGCACTGCTATGAGGAGTGAAGGAACGATGTGTGGCTCCAGAAGGAACTAATTATGATCGCGACAATGTAAAATTGTAATTATACTCGTATTTGAATAAAAAAGTTAAAAAAATCAGTTTCACCACTTAACTTACAGACCTATTTAAACACTAAAAATAAAACAAGTATCACGAATTAGTGGCTATTGTGTAATTTAGATCTAGATTGAAGGAAATCCACCGCTTTGCTTTTGGAATAATTGGCATGAAACTAGATGAATTCGCAGTTTCTGCCTGATTGACGTTTTTAAATGCAAATTTATTTAAACCCGTAGCTACAGATGTAAGTAGATAGGTCATGGAATGAAAAGAACAGATAAAAAATGAATAAAACACAACACTGCATAATATAAATACAAACAGCAAAATCGTCTGTGGTACATCTGCAACAGACAGCATCCATCTAAAAAAAAATTATCAAAGTGCTTAAAACACAATGTCGATCAATATGAAGACAAACAATTAATTCCTCGATGCTATATGGTGAGACATCGATCAAAAGTTTCTTTAACTTGTCTTTAAAGTATTTTTAGTGCCGTAGGGAGACAGTCATAACAGTCTGTAACATGCATTTACAGGAATGCTTCCTGTAAAGGGTGTGACTGTAGAAGCAGATTTCATTGCGTTCACCGGTGAAACAACTGTAACTGATGTTGATGTTGAGCTTTTCTTTGGCATATAAAACAGAGCAATTTGTAAAGGTGGTTGGCAACAAAAGTGAACATATTATTATGTTCATATATTTTATTATTATTATTATTATGATAATTGAGATGAGCAGGGTACACAGTACTATAAGCTCATGCAGTAAATATAGTGTACGGACACGTAACACAAATTCATCAAATAGAAAAAAATAAAAAAAGACAGTTCATAGCTATAAAGTTTGTACACTCCTCCAGCTATCATACTGCACTTTGAAGCTATTAACTGAAGTAGCACCAACCACATTTTCAGGTAAACTATTCCAGGTGATGAATATGCGGTTGGGAAGAAACCACTGTCGGACTGTTGTTTGGTGGTGCCCATCAAACCATGAAGTATCGTGAACGTAAGTATAAGATCGCCACGAAGTGTTCGCTCAGAGAATGAGGTCAGGTTGAATAATTCAAGGCGATCTTCATAGATTGGTCTTCGTGCTCCAAAAGGGATACGAGTAGCCCGACGCTGTACTGATTCGACGAGATTTCTATCGCGCTGAAGCACAGTGTCCCATACCGGGCCAGCGAATTCAAGAATTGGCCTCACGAATGCCTTGTAAATGTAGGCGCAAGTGTTGACATCGGATCCTTTGAAAGACCTCTCCAGCATGTATAGAAGTTTCTTGGCTTTTGATGTAACGTGGTGAATATGCTCTGACCAGGAAAGACGATCGTTGACTACAACGCCCAGATCAGTGTGGCTGGAAACTTCTTCGATGTTGTGGTCAGAGATCTTGTATGTAAATTGCGGATTTGTCGTCCCGAGGTGAAGGACACAACACTTGGTTAGATTTAAGGGTAAAAGCCAACTGACTGACCATTGACAAACAATATCAAGATCTCGTTGAAGCATAGCAGAATTTACGACAGTATTGTAAATCTTAGTGTTGTCGGCATAAGCTGAACATGTGGAGGAAATCAATGCGGGCAGGTCACTTGTATACAGAAGGAACAGCACTGGCCCCAAGACAGAGCCTTGAGGAACTCCACTTGCTACATGATGAAGGTGAGACTGGCTATCACTGACGCGCACAGAGAAAGTCCTCCCGGTGAGAAAAGCCTTAATCCACAGTAACAACTCGCCTCTTATTCCCATACATTCCAACTTAAACAGAAGCCTTCTATGTGGTACGCGATCGAAAGCGCTAGAAAAATCTAAGTAGATTATATCAACAGGAGTCTTTCTGTCCAGATACTGAGTCCAATCGTTGAGAGAGTGGAGAAGGTTGGTCATTATTGATCGACCAGGGAGACATCCATGCTGATTCTTAGGGATAAGGTCATTTTCGAAAGCAAATGACAGGAGCTTATCTAATATGATTCTTTCAGCTATTTTGGCGGCGATAGGAACGAGACTTATTGGTCGATAATTTTAGCGGAGGATTTGTTGCCCTTTTTGAATACAGGGGTAACAGAAGCACTAAGCCAGCATGAGGGTAGGGTATGAGATCTAAAACACGATGTGAATATCAAGCTTAATGGTAGGGCCAGTGCTGAAGCGCAGTTTTTAAGTACAGCAGCCGTCATCCCATCTTTACCAGGGGAGGAAGAGGTCTTCAGATTTTGCAGGTGCATTAATACATCTTCAGGCAGGAACTCAACTTCGCAAAGGCTGTTGGGACACCTATGGCAGATAGTGGTCGGTAGAAGGTCTCCATTCGGCTCATCGACGAAGTCATCACTAAAGGACTCTGCTAGTAAGTTGGCAGATTCGGTGGCATCCATGTGGAGATGACCGTCAGCGTCGCGGATCTGAGGTGATGAAACTTTGGAATTCAGGTTTGTTCTTAGTTACCGAAACAGCTTCTTCTTATTTTTGGAGGTAACGAGTTTTCGTTCATAAGCATGTTTGGCATTATGTAACGTTCTAGATAGGAGGTTAGAAAAGGATCGATGATACACGTAATCTTGTGATTGGCCACTCCTCCTAAACCGTTGCCACAAAGATCTCTTGTGACGAAGCATCCTCGATATGTTAGAGTTGACCCAGGGCTTTGAGGGGTCACAGTATACCTTCTTTTCAACAGTATTGTCAGCCGTTTCGCTTAGGACTCGTTGAGCGAAAGTGTCCCACATATCTTGGGTGCTACGGTTGTTAAGCAAAGCAGGCCAGTTGACTTCAGACAGGGCTTGGTTAAGAGCATCGTGGTTTACAATTTTGATGGTTTTAAACTTATCGGTTGTAGAACGACTATTTATATTGAACTGGAGAGAAGATAAAAGTCAACAGTGGTCAGACTTGCCAAAAGGTGGCAAATAATCTAAATTAGAAACAAAGTCGGCGTCGTTAACGAATATCAAATCCAGAGCCCTAGGCGTCTGTCCTTCCCTGAATCTCGTTGGACGATCAACAAGTTAAGATATGCTTGAGTTGCGTAGCAAGTCGATGTGAGCAGCAGAAGAAGAATTGCATTCAGGAATGGTTGACATAGGCCAGCTAATGTCACGTAGATTGAAGTCACCAGCTATGAAAAGGTTGGCGTTTTCATTTAAGAGATCTGAAATGAGACTGCACAGGTGTGTGTCTCCCAAACAGGGCCGTGGCCGATATATGCAGCCTATCGTGAAGCTGAAATTTGGGCACCTCAATTCCAAAAATAGATTGTCAATGCCATCGAAAGGTCTGAAAGAGGGAGATACATGACATGATTCTTGATATCCGAGATTCACTATTTTCCTGACAATCCTTTTTTGGTGTATGAAAATTCTTGATGGACAAAATTTCGTTTTTCAGATACAGGAATGTTAAAAAACTGAACGTATGAATCATAATCAGGGGGAATGGGAATAGAGCCATAATATTCCGGTTTGCTGTTTCCATCTTCTATAGGGTGATCAAGATTCCATCTATGGGAAACTTCAGATTCAACAATTTCCTTGTTCACACGGTGAATGGTCGTAGAGCAATATTAACACTTCGGTCGAACGTAGGAACTTCGCCGTCAGTAATTACATTCCGAGCAATGGATCTAGCGGTGATGGTTGTGACTGTTCTTATCTGCCTCATATTAGTACATTTCATACCATAACGATAAAATAAGTATCACAAGTCATTGTCTATGTATGCTGTGGTTTAGAGCTAGACTGCCGAGGACACATCACAAAGTACTGATGTTTTTATGTGTTATGTTCAAGGCGTTGCGTTGACATTATGCCCTTGCGAAGTTCAAATGAATCCTCAGATAACATGAGCATAATGTTTAACAGAAGTAAGAAGAGATGTTGATTTTTCCTTGGTTCCCCATAAATCTTCATTTTACAGTTATAGGGTTGTTAAAAAAAACTGATCATATGAAACAATCAGCCTTACAATATTACTGCAGAATTTGAAAGCAATAGGTATTTTACTACCCACGTCACTGGCGGGGAAGTATTGCAAACAAATTCGAAAATGAGGTATTATGTTTTTTGGATGCTATATGACATATATATATATATATATACAGGGTGACTTCGAAGTTGAGTCATTTATTTTAACAGTGAGTAGATCTGATCAAAACAAATGTTTTTTTCCTTTACCATTTTTCTGGTAAAATTAAAGTAACAAAGTTATAGCCCTTTGGAAGTTTGAGTACCGCCCTGTCTCAATAATATATTATGTGCTCGTGTTTGGCAACAACGGATATAATCCGCCTTATCGGTTCATCGCATCGGAAACAAAAAAGCGAAAGAATTTGGAACGATGTTTTTACAATTATTTTATTCAGTTGTAAACAGTCAGTGTCAGTCGGGTAACGCGTGAGTGAATAGTCGTGTCTGTTGCGTGGCTCAAACGAAATAAAAAATGGCACATATTTATGCGGATCGGTTTCCCAATCGAGTGCAACCAACCCCTCGTGCCTTTGTTAATGTAGTACAACGGGCTCGTGAATCAGGTGACTTAAGACCTCACAGTTGACGGCATGCCGGTGCCCCAAGACCTCACGATCAAATACAGGTCCGCACTGAAATACTTGTCGGGAGGATACTTTATAAAACAAGGTAAAATTTTTTTTTTTATTTTTTTTATTTTTACACACATATTTTGGTTTATCTTCCTTCTATAATCATTATCTGAAAATTAATGACTCAACTTCAAAGTGACCCTGTATATATATATATACATATATCACTTATTAAAAAGAGCAGTAAAACTCGCTCAAGGTTTTTTGACGGTTCAGAGGCTCGTTATCATTTTCAGAAAAAAACTTGTAGTAGCTGAAAATTTTGGGTTGGGAGTTGTAGGAGTAGAATATATGAATAGTGCTAGTATACAGGGTGTCCCAGAAGTCGACGTCAAGCCGAAACCGGGTGATAGGCAAAGTCATAACAGCTATCAGAAAAATGTTTAAAAAAATTTTATGTATGTGTTTTGAAAATTATAGGTCTTTGAAAAAATATAGAAATTCCACACCCTACGGCAGTCTGTCAACTTCTGTTACTACAAATATTAACTTTTTTTGGATTTTATTTTTACAATGTAATGATGAATAATGCATCTTCAAGCTGGTGTCTCAACCTTACTGCCAACTTTTCTCGTTCAGGAAAAAATGCCACTTATTTCCCAACCAAGTATTCCAAAGTAAAACTTTGCTCAACTTTAACTGGCTGTACTGGAAAAAAATGTACTACGAGAGTTTGGCAAGTAACCTTAAAAGTTGGCGCATTTAATAAGGATTCCAAAATGGTATAACACTTAGAAGACTACTAGTTAACTTATGCTCAATTTTTATTTGAAGAAAAACTAATGAAAATTTTTCAAAATTTCCTAATTAAACAGCGATTATGAAAACGCACAAGGACCCTTAAGGATAACTGTTTGCACAACAGTGGGCGTCAAAATGCTGCTGATGATGATTTACCTTTACAGCAAATGCTCAAACTGTTTTCCTTCAGCCGCAATACACGCTCGACATCGGGTTATTAAACGAGCGAATCCACGGTTATTAACAAAGTCAGCTGCTTCCAATAGTCTTTGCCGTAGCTCAGCTACATTTTGAATCGGCTTGAAATATACTTTTTCTTTTACAGTTCCCCAGTAAAAAAAATCTAACTGATTCAAATCTGGTGACCGGGCTGGCCACGGTATTGTACCAGACCGCCCTATCCATCTGCCTGGAAAGTTTTGATCGAGATACTCTCTCACTGAGAGTGCATAGTGCGCTGGGCAGCCATCATGCTGAAACCACATGTCCCTGCAAATACTCAGTGGTACGTCCTCCAATAAATTTTCTAAATGATTTTGCGAAAAACCTAAATAAACCTCAGCAGTCAAAGTCTCTGGGAACTCAAACGGACCGATTATTTTACCATTTAAAATTCCTGTCCAATGGTTTATCTTGAAGCGATATTGAGATTTATCTTCTCTCATCAAATGTGGGTTTGCTACGTGCCACTCGTGTAAGTTATGCAGGTTCATGTACCCATCTTTCTTAAATGTGGTCTCATCTGGCCATAAAATTTTTTCAAAGAACCGTGGATCTTCCCTGTGTCTTTCTAACATTGTGCGACAAAAAGCAACTCGGGGTTCATAATCCCGGGGCAGAAGAGCTTGAACACGCTGTACGTAGTATGGATGGAGCACGTTTTTTTGCAAGATTCTATGGGCTGTACTTTTGGGCACACCTGTTTCTGGTTCTATTGCACGCACTGAAGTACTCGGGTCTTCTTCGACAGCTCCTAGCACCACGTCTTCGTAAGGAAGGAAATATCTTCCCTCATCGTGTGATTGGTTTGGTAGTTGGCCCTCTGAAAACAGTAAGCGGTGCACATTTGGGAACACTCGATGATCTGGATGACGAGCTGCATTCGGGTACCTCTCACAGTAAAGTCTCGCTGCAGCACTAGCGTTGCATCTGCATTCCCCATAAATGAGGTGCATGTTAGCATATTCTTGTACGGTGTACACGGACATAGCGGCACTGCACAATCACACTATCAAAGATAGTCTAAGTGAAGCAAATGTTGTTTTGAAGAGCAATTAAACAGTCCAAATCCAAATCACAAGCGATCAACAGTCCAGTTCACGAATCCAAAATTAGTAACAGTACGAAATCAACAAGCACGAACATGTAAAGATGCGCAGTAAACGAAGGAGTACTGATCGGTATCAAAGTGTGCAATAGCAAGTAAGTGATGTGCTTCATCCATACCACATACAGCGTGTTCAACCTCTCCTGCCCCGGGATTATGAGCCCCGAGTTGCTTTTTGTCGCACAATGTTAGAAAGACACAGGAAAGATCCACAGTTGTTTGAAAAAATTTTATGGTCGGATGAGACCACATTTAAGAAAGATGGGTACATGAACCTGCATAACTTACACGAGTGGCACGTAGCAAACCCACATTTGATAAGAGAAGATAAATCTCAATATCGCTTCAAGATAAACCATTAGACAGGAATTTTAAATGGTAAAATAATCGGTCCGTTTGAGTTCCCAGAGACTTTGACTGCTGAAGTTTATTTGGATTTTTTGAAAAATCATGTACAAAATTTATTGGTGGACGTGCCACTGACTATTTACAGGGACATGTGGTTTCAGCATGATGGCTGCCCAGCGCACTATGCACTCTCAGTGAGAGAGTATCTCGATCAAAACTTTCCAGGCAGATGGATAAGGCGGTCTGGTACAATACCGTGGCCAGCCCGATCACCTGATTTGAATCCTTTAGATTTTTTTACTGGGGAACTGTAAAAGAAAAATTGTATTTCAAGCCGATTCAAAATGTAGCTGAGCTACGACAAAGACTATTGGAAGCAGCTGAGTTTGTTAATAACCGTGGATTCGCTCGTTTAATAACCCGATCTTTTTTTAAGAAGATGTCGAGCGTGTATTGCGGCTGAAGGAAAACAGTTTGAGTATTTGCTGTAAAGGTAAATCATCATCAGCAGCATTTTGACGCCCACTGTTGTGCAAACAGTTATCTTTAAGGGTCCTTGTGGGTTTTCATAATCGCTGTTTAATTAGGAAATTTTGAAAAATTTTCATCAGTTTTTCTTCAAATAAAAATTGTGCATAAGTTAACGAGTAATCTTCTAAGTGGTATGCCATTTTGGAATCCTTATTAAATGCGCCAACCTTTAAGGTTACTTGCCAAACTGTCGTAGTACATTTTTTTCCAGTACAGCCAGTTAAAGTTGAGCAAAGTTTTACTTTGGAATACTTGGTTGGGAAACAAGTGGCAATTTTTCCTGAACGAGAAAAGTTGGCAGTAAGGTTGAGACACCAGTTTGAAGATGCATTATTTATCATTACATTGTAAAAATAAGATCCAAAAAAAGTTAATATTTGTAGTAACAGGAGTTGGCAGACTGCCGTATTGTGTGAAACTTCTATATCTTTTTCAAAGACCTATAATTTTCAAAACACATACATAACATTTTTTTAAATATTTTTCTGATAGCTGTTATGACTTTGCCTATCACCCGGTTTCGGCTTGACGTCGACTTCTGGGACACCCTGTAATTTAAACTTTTCCAGCCCTATTAGTTCTACGCATCTATCAGGTACATAATTCATAGTGTAGCATGGCGAGGCACATCTACGCATTTTCTAAGAAATCATTTGGCTGTAGATTTAATGCAAGCTCTCTTGAAATAGATGTCAAGATGCTAACATCTGCAAGTGGTCGACGCCGTTAAGTTTATAGCCTTCCAGCGGAAGCATTATTCTGAGAATGGGGGAAGCGCCACATAGGAACACATAAACATAAAGAAAAGGGTTCTCATAAAACAGTAATGTATATAGGAATAAATATGATAAAATTAGTTGCTATAAAATGAAATATTTAACTGCAATAGGGAGCCAAAACGTCAAGTTAATCACAGACGAAAATAATGTTTTTGGTAGAGCTTTCCTAGAACCTCAATTCAATTCAAAACTGTTCATTATACGTCATTTATATACATTGTTCATTTTTTATTTCATACATAGCAAGGTCTTCACAAAATACTCTGTTGGTTAGCTTTTACGTACTGATATTTTCGATGGATAGGCTTTTCACGTTATTAAACATCCTTTGTAGTATTTTTGTGACTCTGAGCTGGTAAGGCTCTTCGTCCAACATTGCCCAAAGGATTTTGTCTGGTACGGAACAAGGAAACTGTCATGCTCTCTTGTAAAATCCTTTCAACAGGATCTCCAATCCATTTAACCTTGTTATACTCCTTCCTGATAGCAGATATAGCTCCATCATTTAGAATTGGTAGTATGCAATGTTTAATGATTTTAAGTGGAAAATCTGTACCTAATAATGGGATTAAGCTGTCCCATGGCACTTCATGCCTTTTGCAGGATTTTTTTTTTCAGCTCTTTGCCTCAAAAACCCTTATCCAGTGTATATCGGATCCAATCTTCAGCCATTGTCCATGTTTGTTTGTAGATCTAATCTATTAAGCATACATTCTGTTTTTGTGTCTAGTACACTTAAGGTCTCATTTCCTATGGTAGTCTACGATGTCTCTAGCAGCCCATTCTGCTCGAATAACTGCTGGATTTAGAAAGATGGATCGGCCGTGGAGGACCAGTCGCCTGGCCTCCACGATCCCATGACCTAAATCCATTAGATTTCTTTGTGTGGGGATTTCTAAAAGAAAAAGTGTACCACACTCCCGTAACCACAAGAGATATGCTAATAGGCAGAATCAGGAATGCATGTGATGAAATAAGGCCTTATTTGAATAATGCTATACCACGTTCGATCATTCGTAGATGTGAATTGTGTATTGAACAATTGGGTTTACATTTCGAGCAACTACTTTAGATTTTGTATGTTTGTCCTAACTATCCAATAGCATTTTAGTTGTAAATAATTAATTTAATTTGTTAAAAATAATATTGGAAAATTAAACAAATTAATATTCTGTTTTTTGTGTTTATTTGGAGTTAGGAATTATTGTTGTGTTTAAAAACACAATCTAAACGATCATCTTAATTACTTGTAATGCCCAAATCGAAAATGTGAAAAAAATATTATTTTCCCATAAATAATTAAAAATGCATCGAACCTTAAAAATCGAAATATCTCAAAAACGGCTAACTATAACGAAAACTCACAGGAGAGCTTTTTTATGTTGAAAAGTGCGAAGAATCATTTTTGTTATTCAAAAAGCAAAAAATTTCGGTCATTTTAATACACTACAGGTACGGTAGAGAGCGCCCTCTAGCGGCTACAGTTAAACTATGCCCATCGTTCGTTTTGCCGTACCAAAAAACCCTTGTATACCAATTTTCACTGTTATACATCACATATTGTTCGAAATATTTAAAAAACTATTTTAGAAAGTAAATGTAAGCACCCTGTATTTCGGAAGCCACGCATTTTTCGACCCATGTTTATATAGACTTTATGCATTAGTTTTAAAAGTTCTATCGGATCTTAAAGTTATGCAACAATGAACTGAAACACCCTGTATATGGAGACACATTCAGTGCTTAGGATTTGGTCCCTAGGATCTCGACTTGCTTTAAGGGGAAACGCTAGTTCGCAGAGAGACTTGTAGTCCGCTAGATGGCAGCCCGATCATCAAACAAGTATTATAATATTTTGGTTACATCGCGTATTGATGTGGAATGTTGAAAACCAGTCAAATCCTTGTATCTTGACGCTATAGAGCAAACTCCGCAAGTTTGCTCTCTAGCATAAAAATACGTGAGATGTGACTAGTTTTCATGTGCTTACCTACTAGAATACAAATTATTCCCAAGGTCAACGGAATCTACCGGTGGATTACAAAGACTCTTGACATAACTACCTTTTCGATGAGTTCCGTATCGTATGTTATACTTTTGGGAAGTGAGTTCCTGATATGTAAATACTAAACTTTCGGTTTATAGTCAAGGCATGGGTCGAATTGTAGCTTGTGAAAATTGTTTTGCTCCCACGAGCACAGCTTTTTGCTGGCTCAGCTCGGGTCCGGTGCTGTTGTTGATTTATGAAGGGAAGTGTCTAAGATAAGAAACGTGTGAATTATGCTTGTCGTTTTTTAACAGCTCAGTTTAATTTAAACGGTAATAAAGCAAGCAGCGGTTATAAATCGCTCTTGTACAGAATCTGTTCCTGGTTGGTGTCATATAGAAAAATGGTAGACCATTTTTTTACCGGCTAGCCCTTTCCATATGCAGTATCAGCAAAATAAAAATCTAGTATCACGTACTTTTAAGCATACTCTGAGAAATGCGTGTTACCTTCATACTTTCGTGCTGCGAATATATTAATGAAAACTCCGCGCTTTTACTTTTGTTTCACGCAGAATATTTCCAAGGCGCAATCATTTACAGAAAACTTAAAAGAGAGACGAACGTTAAGTTGAAGTGCCACTCTTTGAGCTTACTACAAGCTTTCACCATTCGTAATTTGACCTGCTCGTTAGTATGTAGTATGTTATGTTAGTATGTTACTATGTTAGAGTGTCATCGTGATATTATGTAGTATGTTAGTATCTTAACTACTTAGTATGTATTATGTATATGTATTATGTTATTGTGTTATTATGTTATTATGTTATTTATTTAATTATGTATTATGGTTATTATGTATATGTTATTATGTCATTAGTATGTTATTATGTTATTATGTTATTATGTTCTTATGTATTTATGTTATTATGTTATTATGTTATAGTTATTATGTTATTATGTTATTATGTTATTATGTTATTATGTTATTATGTTATTATGTTATTATGTTATTATGTTATTATGTTATTATGTATTATGTTATTATGTTATTATGTTATTATGTTATTATGTATGTTATTATGTTATTATGTTATTATGTTATTATGTTATTATGTATTATGTTATATGTTATTATGTTATTATGTTATTATGTTATTATGTTATTATGTTATTATGTTATTATGTTATTATGTTATTATGTTATTATGTTCTTATGTTATTATGTTATTATGTTATTATGTTATTATGTTATTATGTTATTATGTTATTATGTTATTATGTTATTATGTTATTATGTTATTATGTTATTATGTTATCATGTTATCATGTTATTATGTTATTATGTTATTATGTTATTATGTTAGTATGTTAGTATGTATGAGACTATTCTTGGAGCGGAATTTTAAATCAGTGAGTCTTAATCAATTGAGCTGAAATTTTGTAAATACGTTTGGGGTGCGTGATAACCCAAATTGAATCAACTGCCGCCATTTTGAGTCCAATATGGCGGACTCTACAGAATGGCGATTCATCATTTTCACACCCTATGATATGGGTATCAAATAAAAGGGCTTGATGATAAAAACACACTAAGGAAAATGACGTTATTCTGAATTCAATATGGTGGTCGCCGCAGAATGATTCATATTTTTCAAAGTCACCCTCACCGTGTAGGCATCAGTTGAAATGGCTTGATGAAATAAACGCAATAAGCAATGTGACGTGATTTGAAATCTAGTATGGCGGACGCGGCAAAGCGGCAATTTACATTGTTCATGATCATGCCTATGAAATGGGGATCAATATGAAAGGGCTTGATGAGAGAAGCGCAATAGGCAAAGTGACGTCATTCTAAATCCCATAGGCGGCCGCAGCGTAACGGCAATTTACATTGTTGACAGACATATGATATTGGCATCAAATGTATGCTATCGATAATTTAAAAATAGGTATACTTGGTAATCATGCGTAGAGCCTGAATGCTGGAAAAAACATCAGTTCTATAATTGAGAAGCAAGTGGAATTTTGCATTATCACGTATCATGAGGAAAGTTGCTAACCATTTCTACATCCTTAAATTCCCAACAAAATACTGCCTTCCGCTATCTCTGCTTCGGGAAAATGCTGTTGTACGGCCAAGATTTATGACATTACGTAAGTTACTCTAAAGTTTCTCGCTGGAGACATACTTTTAGTTTTATTAGACGTATTACATTACAGCTTGCTGCAACTTTCAGTCCAGAAATATGATCCTGAATAATTGATGTGTAATGGGTTATTGCCGCAGTTATAAATACAGCTGGTGGTAATCGTTACTTCTGAAACTCATAGTGTGATTGCTTCCCTGATGTATTTCTCTTTCAAAACAAATACGGTACTCTCTGTCTTACCAACAAATGAGGCTATACGGACCAAATATTACATACTTCAAACATACTACCACGTACTTAAATTATCTTACGTGTTACTAGTTGTTTTCAAGATTTTCGATCTAAATGGCGACAAGTGCTCAAGCGCAATTATGGCGCCAAAATGAACATATCATTAGACAGCAATAATCTAACTATATCACAAAAAAATCACTTTTAACCAAATTTTGCCTGGCCTAATTCTTATATACAGGGTGTCCTAAAAGCTGGGAGTTTCCTTCTCAGAATCAAAAACACTTGCAATACCAACGCTAATTTGCGACAAAGCAACAACGAAAACGGAAGAAAGGAATGAAGAATAATACTCACTATTCATATGTTAAGGAATCTAAGCTACTGCCCTGCCACATGTCCTGTTAGCAAAAACTGTTTTAAGTTGTCGTAAATACGATTTTAATCACATCATTCTACATTTGCAGCACTTGGGGCTGTGTGGGTCATCAGATGTGTTCAAGACTGGAGAGCGGATAGTGTCAAGAATTTAAACAACTCTTCCGATAAATGTGGCAACTGACGAACGGGGGGTACGTTGGTTTAGGGGGGGGGGGGAGTGGCGTACCAAGATACGGTAATATTGGAAATCCGAACGTTTAGAGATGATTCCGTCGATGATACAACTAATAGTGAGCTTTAAAACTTTGTTTCAATGTTTTGGTTTGCAAGCAGTTATGTGGGGTCCTAACATTATCCAGATGCGAGGACTTTGTATTGATCTAACCTTTGTAAACGTTTGATTTTAAATTATTATATTATATATTGGATTATAATTATAATTGTACCTGAAAGTTGTCGTTGGTATTATTGAAATTGACGCATGTGCTCAACCAGTCTAGAATAAAATACATACAAATTTTATTTTTTACTGTTAGGATGGGAGTTATCGTATTAAAAATGATATATACTAAGTGACATATAAATCCGAACACCAAGTTTAAATGGTTTTATTTTAATAAAATTTCGTATAAGTACTTAATGAAGCATAATAAGTAAATAATAAAAATTTCAAAATGATTGCACTGCTTTAAAGCCCTTTGACCTTTAATAACGTGTGGATGCACCCTGATGTGCTACGCATTCTCCAACGCGCCTAGGCATGCTTCTGATCAGGTGGTCAATGTCCTCCTGTGGTATCTCATCCTAGGCAACCACCAACTCCTCTCGAAGTGCTTCTAGAGTCTGAGGAGGACGTTGCAAATTGAGCAATCTCCTACCCATCATATCCCACACGTGTTCAATTGGGGATAAGTCGGGAGATCTTGCTGGCCATGGTAACAATGTGACAGCATTATGTTGAAAGACGTCTATTGTGACTCTTGCAACATGTGGTCGGGCATTATCTTGTTGGAAAGTTGGATCTGCCAGGGTGTCAAGATAGGGTAAAAGATGGGGTTCTAGAACTTCGTGGATATAACGCTGCGCGTTCATGTTGCCTCTGATGAAGATTAAGGGTGACCTGGAACCATAAACTATAGCACCCCAAGCCATAACTCCAACAGTGTGATGAACATGTCTTTCAACAAATAACTGTGGATTCCTCCTTTCACCACGTCGCCTTCTAACCCCGGCACGACCATCGTGCATGCCTAAACAAAATCGAGACTCGTCACCAAAGACAATACTGTTCCATTCCTGATACCAGAGTGACCGTTGTCTGCACCACTCAAGGCGATTACGTCGGTGTTCTCGAGTTAAAGGGAGGACCCAGTGTGGCCGGTATGAAAACAAGCCAAAACTTCTCATTCGTCGGTAAACACTTCGCATGCCAATAGGTCTTCCGTGTTCTGCAAACCATTCACTTGCAATGGACCTGGTAGTGTAGAAACGGTCCCTTAAGGCCAATAATCTTAGGCGGCGATCTTCACGGTCTGTTGTTCTACGGCGGCGTCCAGTGCCCCTTGCTCTTTGCGTACGGCCTCCTCGAAGCCATGCCTGACAACACCTAACCACAGTGTCTACATTTCTTTGCACTCTAACTGCAATTGCCCGAAAAGAAAGTCCAGCTTTTTTTTTTAAATATTAAAATAAAACCATTTAAACTGGGTGTTCGGATTTATATGTCACTTAGTATATATTATATAAATATATATATATATTATATAAAAAATACGCCTTTGTAAACCACACCAGCTTGATCTCTATTAATTACGCTTTGCATCACTTTTTGGTTGGTGTCGGGAGCAATATTTTGAATAGCTTCCCGAATATTGCTATACAAGTTTGGCTGATATCCTTTAGAAATCTCCATAAAAATATGTGGGGTCATTAAACCTGGTGACCTTACGGACCAGATGACATCTGCTACCAGGGAGATCAAACGTTCTTCACAACATATTAATCGTTTCTCTACTTGTGTGATACGTTGTTTTAACCACATCCCTTGTCTCTGAAACCTCCAACAAATGCGTATGAAGTATAGAGTCAATCTGCTCGACGCCATTTTTTTGTATACAGGATTCAGCGAATCGTTAAATGTGGAGAAGGATACACTCGTCTTCGGTCGGCCATCTGTTGAGGACCGACGACAACGACAGCCACTCGGTAGGGCATTTGAATAATCCCGGTTGGCTCCGGGACTCCGGGAGTATATCAAGGGACACCGCACTAGCTCTGTTGTTTTATAATTTTACTGAAGCATGCATAAGTAATGGCGGCTTGAGTCGACTCGCTTGAATAAGTCTGGTGAATAAGGGACTGACGTACATTGTGTCTCAATTTGGATTCGTTTAAAATTTGAAACAGCCGTTATGTTGTCATCGAGTATTAGAACCTCATTTTTGCGTGACAGAAAGTCAGTTGTGTTTGGCAGTTTCGAAATAAAACATGATATCCTTAATATAGATTTGTCAATTTTTCAAATTTTTATTTAAAAAAAAAGTAAGGGTGGTCCATATTTATGTAATACGAATCTATCACACACCCTGTAAATCGTTGGCCCAGTATCGTTTGTTCGCTATGGAGCGTCAATGTTGACTATACTCAGTCAACGCACATTGGTCAAGCATTATCCTGGTGACATTCGTAGGGTTACAAATCTTGTCCATGAAGTGAGAAACGCACTTTGGCGGGACTGCTTGATTGAAGTATTCCTCTCTGGTGGGTCGCAAAGTCACTCAAAAACGGAAAGCGATATCCGCGGTCCTGAAGGCATAGTCTTCAGAACGGAAGATAAGGTCGAAGTTTTCGCTGATGCCATGGAAGAACAGTTATCTCCCAACTATGATCTTGATAATGATCTCGAAGAGGAACAACACATCGTACGATCCGTCAGGAGATATTTTAGAGCCAACGGCGTTAGTGGAGGCATTGATGAGTCCCCTTCAAATGACTCTTCTTCAGCAGATTCATCTGAGGCTCCACATAGCACATTAGCGGAACCCTCCGAGGTTCCACATTGCACACCAGCGGAGCTTCTAAGTCATATCAAAGACCTCAAGGTGCGTAAAGCACTCGCTCTCACATATTCGGTGATAATAATCAATGCGGCCAGAAATTGCGGCGAGTGGAAGTGTGCCAAGAAAATTTGAACATGTGTGAAAGTGACCCCCAATTTTTGCATAACGTAATCACAGGTGACGGGTCGTGGATCTTTGAGTATGATCCCGAGACAAAGAAGTAATCTTCCGAGTGGCACACGACGGCGTCTCCTCGCCCAAAAAAGGGAAGAATGAGCAAATCCAAAGTGAAAACGATGCTCATTGTCTTTTTTGACATCAAAGGCATCGTCCACCATGAATTTGTTCCTCCTGGACAAACCGTCAACGCCAAGTTTTACGTGGAAGTGCTCAGGAGACTCAAACGAGGGGTCAGTCGGGTCCGACAAGACATCGCAGCCGACTGGAAGTTGTACCACGACAACGCCCCGGCTCACACCGCCTTTCTTGTGAACAGCTATCTGACCAAGACCGGCATCCCAACGATTCCGCAGCCGCCCTGCAGCTCAGATGTGGCCCCTCTGGCCTTTTTTTTGCTTCCTTGCCTGAAAGGCCGGTGAAAGGCAAGCATTTTGAGACGACAGAGGGGATCCACGGCTCTCAAGGCTATTCCGGAGAATGCCTTCCGTGACGCCTTCAAAACTTGGAAATCGCGCTGACAGCGCTGCATCGACGCAGAAGGAGCCTATTTTGAAAGTTCTTAAAGAATTGTAACGATTGGATCAATAAATTTTTTTAAATCGACTCAGTCCTATTACTTTCCGGACAAACCCTGTATATCCTTTGTTATACAGTTCCTCCAAATTGAGTCGATAAACAAAGTTCGACTGTATAAAATGATTATTAGACCAGCCATTACTTATGCATGTGCGGCTTGATGTTTTATTGCAAAGACTCATTCACTCACATTCAACTGGCCTGCTTTGCTTAACAACCGTAGCACCCAGGATATGTGGGACACTTTCGCTCAACGAGTCCTAAGCGAAACGGCTGACAATACTGTTGAAAAGAAGGTATACTGTGACCCCTCAAAGCCCTGGATCAACTCTAACATATCGAAGATGCTTCATCACAAGAGATCTTTGTGGCAACGGTTTAGGAGGAGTGGCCATTCACAAGATTACGTGTCTCATCGATCCTTTTCTAACCTCCTATCTAGAACGTTACATAATGCCAAACATGCTTATGAACGAAAACTCGTTACCTCCAAAAATAAGAAGAAGCTGTTTCGGTATCTAAGAACAAACCTGAATTCCAAAGTTTCATCACCTTAGATCCGCGACGCTGACGGTCATCTCCACATGGATGCCACCGAATCTGCCAACTTACTGGCAGAGTCCTTTAGTGATGACTTCGTCGATGAGCCTAATGGAGACCTTCTACCGACCATAGGTGTCCCAACAGCCTTTGCGAAGTTGAGTTCCTGCCTGAAGATGTATTAATGCACCTGCGAAATCTGAAGACCTCTCCCTCCCCTGGTAAAGATGGGATGACGGCTGCTGTACTTAAAAACTGCGCTTCAGCACTGGCCCTACCATTAAGCTTGATAATCACATCGTCTTTTAGATCTCATACCCTTCCCTCATGCTGGCTTAGTGCTTCTGTTACCCCTGTATTCAAAGAGGGCGACAAATCCTCCGCTAAAAATTATCGACCAATAAGTCTCGTTCCTATCGCCGCCAAAATAGCTGAAAGAATCATATTAGATAAGCTCCTGTCATTTGCTTTCGAAAATGACCTTATCCCTAAGAATCAGCATGGATTTCTCCCTGGTCGATCAATAATGACCAACCTTCTCCACTCTCTCAACGATTGGACTCAGTATCTGGACACAAAGATTCCTGTTCATATAATCTACTTAGATTTTTATAGGGCTTTCGATCGCGTACCGCATAGAAGGCTTCTGTTTAAGTTGGAATGTCTGGGAATAAGAGGCGAGTTGTTACTGTGGATTAATGCTTTACTCACCGGGAGGACTTTCTCTGTGCGCGTCAGTGATAGCCAGTCTCACCTTCATCATGTAGCAAGTGGAGTTCCTCAAGGCCCTGTCTTGGGGCCAGTGCTGTTCCTTCTGTATACAAGTGGCCTGCCCGCATTGATTTCCTCCACATGTTCAGCTTATGCCGACGACACCAAGATTTGCAATACTGTCGTAAATTCTGCTATGCTTCAACGAGATCTTGATATTGTTTGTCAATGGTCAGTCAGTTGGCTTTTACCCTTAAATCTAACTAAGTGTTGTGTCCTTCACCTCGGGAAGACAAATCCGCGATTTACATACAAGATCTCTGACCACAACATCGAAGCAGTTTCCAGCCACACTGATCTGGGCGTTGTAGTCAACGATCGTCTTTCCTGGTCAGAGCATATTCACCACGTTACATCAAAAGCCAAGAAACTTCTATACATGCTGGAGAGGTCTTTCAAAGGATCCGATGTCAACACTTGCGCCTACATTTACAAGGCATTCGTGAGGTCAATTCTTGAATTCGCTGGCCCGGTATGGGACACTGTGCTTCTACGCGATAGAAATCTCGTCGAATCAGTACAGCGTCGGGCTACTCGCGTATCCCTTTTGGAGCACGAAGACCAAGCTATGAAGATCGCCTTGAATTATTCAACCTGACCTCATTCTCTGAGCGAAGACCTCGTGGCGATCTTATACTTACGTTCAGGATACTTCATGGTTTGATGGGCACCAACCTCATGCATCTATACCGTCTGTCGCGCAGCAATCTACGCGGACACAGCTTTAAACTGCATAAGGAGCCATTTAAAACAACAGTCCGACAGTGGTTTATTCCCAACCGCATATTCATCACCTGGAATAGTTTACCTGAAAATGTGGTTGGTGCTACTTCAGTTAATAGCTTCAAAGTGCAGTATGATAGCTGGAGGAGTGTACAAACTTTATAGCTATGAACTGTCTTTTTTTTTATTTTTTTCTATTTGATGTATTTGTGTTACGTGTCCGTACACTATATTTACTGCATGAGCTTATAGTACTGTGTACTCTGCTCATCTCAATTATCGTAATAATAATAATAATAATAATAATAATGAACAGACAGATTCTACTAACGTACATTAGATAGTGACTAATGGCCGAAGGTCCTACGGACCGCCCAGACAAACAAATGACGAATAATAAACAGGAAAGTCGCTCTGCCTGCGGCGTTTGCTCTGCCCGGGTTTCCTCCACGCACCGGCACCCCATATACTCATAGATACAAAAAGGATAGTGCACATCATTCCAGCGTAATAACCCGTTACTATCTCTTCCTTTTCACGCTGGAAAATTTGCATTTTCCGAGCATTCCCATCTGCAAAATAAACCGACGACACACGCCGAAGGCGCGCTCGCAGATCCGCGAGAGTTCCTGTCGAGTGTCGAACCGGTCGGTATGAAAGGCAGTGCTTATTCTTTAATAGATTTTCCGGGACCTTATTGAATTTTAATTTTCAATACCCGGAAGAACACGCTGCGCCGACGACGGGGAAAACTTTAATATCAGAATAACGCGGCGCGCAAAAAATTTGAACAGATAAATTGCAGGTGAAGCTGACCTTAGATGAAATTCGCTATTAAAATTTACTGCGATGTCGCGTTTGTAGAGCGGTGGGTATTTTACGGAAAGTTTGTCATTATTAGTAATATAAATTTGATTTATTTGCCTTTTGATTTTACTTTAAGGATCTATTTGAACAATCGCCTCTTTCCATTTAAGATTTTGGGGGTGGTGTCGCCCCCGCTTAGGGGCTGCACGTGCTAACGTGATTTTTTGCCAAACTTGTGTCCCTCTCGAAAACAACATCGACGGGTCTGAGCGTTTTTCAAAAAAAAAACTGAGCTGCCAGTAAATGCGTCTGTTTCGTTTTCGATGCGCCACCCTGTATATCCAAGCGCAGGAATCCTGTATTCTGTGTACGAGGAAGGAGTATCAGCCAAGGTCATATCACTGAGGTCCCATTGGGCTTTGTGTACGTCCTCGATAGACTCCTCTAACTATTGAAAACGGTGGAGATGCGACCCAGCACATTTGCACTTACACTAACCAGAAGAGATTCAAGTGCTTGACAGACTCATCTTCCTGTTCACAGCCTCTGTCCAATCATGTGACACTCATCCCATATTACAGTGATGTTTAAACTAAATATGATTTGCTTTCATCCGTCCGATCAAACAACGACCCATGGTACTTTTTGGCTACTCATCGGCATTGGTATTTACAATTATCTTTCAGCTGGTGCTAACTTAACGTCTCATGGCAGTTAGCAATGCTGCCAAAACTTAACATAGTAAGTACAGGAGATACGAATAAAGAACGATTTTCTTTTTCAAGGTCTGATGCCCTGTATCTTGTAAATCAGACTTTTCACGATACATCTTTAAATGAACTTTCCTAATTAAAGGCTCAGGAACGCACTTGAAATTACAGCCTATCATTAAGACCGTTTATAGTTTATAACGGGTGATTTTTTAAGAGGTATAGGACTTGATTTTCAAAAAAACACAAAAAATTTGAAAAAACGATTAAATCTTCATTTGAGTCGATAGAACGGTCGATATAATTTAATGTTTAAAGATTATTTTATGTAAATGTTGGCCGCGGCTCCGCTTTAGATGGCCCATGCGCAAGGTCCAATTTTGGCACACTCTCTCCAACATATCGGCCGGTATCTCACGAACAAATGCTTCAATATTGGCTTCCAGTGCGTCAATCGTTGCTGGTTTATCCCTGTGGACATTAGCCTTAACATGGCTCCACAAGAAATAGTCCAACGGCGTTAAATCACACGATCTAGGCGGCCAATTGACGGGCCCCAAACGTGAGATAAACTGTTCACCGAACTCGCCTCTCAATAGGGCCATTGTTTCGTGGGCGGTGTGGCATGTGGCACCGTCTTGTTGAAACCACATATCAGCCAAGTCCTGCTCTTCCATTTTGGGCAAAAAAAAGTTTGTTACCATCGCACAGTAGCGCCCGCCATTCACAGTTACGTTCCGGTTATTGTCGTCTTTGAGGAAGTACGGCCCAATGATGCCACCGGCCCATAATCCACACCAAACAGTGATTTTTTCGGGATGCATTGGTAGCTCTTGCAATGCTTCTGGCTGGTCTTCACTCCAGATGCGGAATTTTGTTTGCTAAAGTACCCATTCAAAAACAGTGTTGCCAAAAAGATACTAGCAAAAAAATCACCCATTATTACTACATACCAGATATTGATGGCTTATGCTAGAGCTTCCTTGTGATATTAAAGGTTCTCGGATAACTGGACTCTAACCAACGAATTTTAATAGGCTGGGGGCCAAGTCGAATTTGCTCAGCTTTAACGCACACTTCTGGTTCATCTATCCACCAATGCCTACCACGTTTCTTGAAAATAACACTAAACACTCTAATTTGATGACACAACTGTCAAAAAATTGACTTATGTCAAGTATACTTTGAACCTCATTACAGAGTATAAGAGTGAGGAGTCAAACATATCCTGTACCGCCTACTCCTGGTCTGGATTCGTTGATTTTAACTGACAAGTAAATGTATTTCAGACACAAATACCATGACTTGCCTCCTGGAGCTGCTCATTTCGTCGTTTAATGGTCTAGCGCGCGTTAAGTACGTCTGTTTAATAAACTCATCGCCTTAATGGAAAAAGCATCCCTCAAATTTACTTCTACCTTGCTACGCCGCCGGTGCGAGATTACTCATTTCTATTCACGCTCCGTCCGAAATTCTCCTGCTGCTAAATTACACCTCATATCTTCCCTTCAACGAGAGGAAACACAGCATTAGTCATCTAGATCGTCTTTAAACAGAGCTGGATCGTTACGCAAGGTGTGTCGGCTGTTCTGAATGGCTACCTTACGTATCCTGTATCGTTTTCAAAGTACGATGTTTTTTACGATATATAAAGTAAAATGGAACTTTTATTTCTTTGTACATCATTGAGAAGAACCTCAGGGTTATTACGTAAAGAACCTATATAATGTCAAAAAAAAAAATGTCATCTTGCTGACTAGATAGCTCCTTTCATAGCGTTGCCCATGGAGGGATGAATTGCTTGATTGTTGGTATTATCGTTTACCTTAATACTTATAGGTCTCAGCCTCAAGAATCGACACAGACTAGGGCACTCTTTCGAGAATAATTATGGATTTCAAGATTACGTGGCAAACGCATATTGACTCAATATACAGGGTGTTTCAGTTTATTGTTGCATAACTTTGAGATTCGATAGAACTTTTAAAATTAATGCATAAAGTCTATATAAACATGGGTCGAAGAATGCGTGGCTTCCGAAATACAGGGTGTTTAAATTTACTTTCTAAAATAGTTTTTTTTAAATATTTCGAACAATGTTTGATGTATAACACTGAAAATTGGTATACAAGGATTTTTTGGTACGGCAAAACGAACCATGGGCGTAGTTTAACTGTAGCCGCTAGAGGGCGCTCTCTACTGTACCTGTAGTGTATTAAAATGACCGAAATTTTTTTCTGGTTCAATTTTTTGCTTTTTGAATAAAAAAACGGATTCTTCGCACTTTTCAACATAAAAAAGCTCTCCTGTGAGTTTTCGTTATAGTTAGCCGTTTTTGAGATATTTCGATTTAAGGTTCGATGCATTTTTAATTATTTATGGGAGAAATAATATTTTTTTACATTTTCGATTTGGGCATTACAAGTAATTTTTTTTTTAAACACAGCAATAATTGCTAACTCCAAATAAACACAAAAAACAGAATGTTAATTTGTTTAATTTTCCAATATTATTTTTAACAAATTAAATCAATTATTTACAACTAAAATGCTATTGGATAGTTAGGACAAACATACAAAATCTAAAGTAGTTGCTCGAAATGTAAACCCATTTGTTCAATACACAATTCACATCTACGAATGATCGAACGTGGTCTAGCATTATTCAATAATAAGGCCTTATTTCATCACATGCATTCCTGATTCTGTCTATTAGCATATCTCTTGTGGTTACGGGAGTCTGGTACACTTTTTCTTTTAGAAATCCCCACACAAAGAAATCTAATGGATATAGGTCAGGGGATCGTGGAGACCAGGCGACTGGTCCTCCACGGCCGATCCATCTTTCTGGATAATTTTCGTCCAGCCAGTTTCTAACTATTCTCGAATAATGAGCTGGACAACCATCAAGCTGGAACCAGGCCAATCTTCTTAAATCTAACATAACATCATCCCACATTTTTGCATGTTCAGCCTTTAAAAATTCCAAGAAGGTCGCAGCATTTAACCTTGCAGGCAAAAGGTAGGGTCCAAATAGTCGATTACGGTAGATACCAATCCACACGTTAACACTAAATTCATGCTGAAAATCTCTTTCCAGAACTGCAAGTGGATTTTCATGCGACCAAATATGTTGATTATGAAAATTTACCACCCCACGTCTAGTGAAGCATGACTCATCGGTCCATTAAACGTTACTTAAAAACTCCCTATTATTATCAGTTCTATCAAGAATCCACTGACAAAATGTGATTCATCGTTCTCCGTCCCCTGGCTGTAGTCCTTGCACAGGTTGCAAATGGTAAGGACGTCTATGGTCATTTCTAAGAACACGGTGAACATGGCTTGCTGAAATTCCCAAGGCACCAGAAACTCTCCTAACACGTGTGGTCGGATCTCTATCAATCTCACGCAGAATCATACGGGTAAATCTGCGCTGACGAACATTTATGTTTTGATCCCTTTGGAGATTTCCAAAACCATTTTCAATTATTTGGCGATGCACTCTTACAAATATTGAGCGAGTTAGATGTCGTCTGTTTGGAAATCTTCGTGCGTATTCTCTGGCTGCTTCTGCTGCATCTCCATTTACAAAGCCATACACAAAAAAAGAACAGGTAAAAGAAACTTAATTTCGTGCATTCACAATTGCAAAAAACGTTTCAGGTTTCAACAGACAACAAAACTAACTGTCAACTAATTGACGTTCAACTTTATTCTGCTTTCAATTTCAAAAATATTTGCAGGCACAGCCTACTTCTAAAAATTATCGAGATACTGACTTTTTAACGTTATTTTATCATAAATAATTAAAAATTCATCGAACCTTAAAAATAAAAATATCTCATAAACGGCTAACTATAACGAAAATTTACACGAGAGCTTTTTTATGTTGAATAGTGCGAAGAATCAGTTTTTTTATGCAGAAAGCAAAAAGTTGCACTAAGAAAAAAGCTTCGGTCATTTTAATACACTACAGGTACAGTAGAGAGCGCCCCCTAGCGGCTACAGTAAAACTATGTACTTTGTCGTACCAAAAAACCGTTGTATACCAATTTTCACTGTTATACATCAAATATTGTTCGAAATATTTAAAAAAAACTATTTTAGAAAGTAAATTTATTTCGGAAGCCACGCATTTTTCGACCCATGTTTATATAGACTTTATGCATTAATTGTAAAAGTTCTGTCGAATCTTAGAGTTACGCAACAATAAACTGAAACACCCTGTATAATATTCTCAACAAGCCATATTATGCCAATTTAAAATTAAAGCTCAAACAGTATTGGGTAATTTTGCTATGCGATGGTATTCTCTTGTCTATCAAGGGCCATATTGGTTTAGAGACAAGCGGGAACTGTCGTTACCACCGAGAGTACAAGGCCTGACAACAGACGCGTGACGTCACCACGAGTAGGCCGGTCGGCCGGCCGACAGCACGGCGTGCCGTACATCAGCGCTAGTGAATAATATATTATTGCAGCATATTTAATATTTAGAAAAGTGTTTTTGGTATATGAATGCAACTTGGTGGAAAATATTAAAGTAGTTATTAACTATTTTCACCCTGATTTTCACTGATATTTTATCCAACATTACGTGCACATTAGATTAATAAGTTGATGTTATAAAAGCTTGCTAAAAATGATAAATTCTTCAATGAATCACCCCATTTTAGTCACAACCGATCAACAAAATTTCACAGGAATATGTGTACAATTTACTACTACTATAGGTATAACACAATGGTACTTGTAAATTATATAAAAAATCTAGTGCTTGTAGAACAGTTGTGTCCAGCAAGAACCAACGAGGAGGTCTGATGTTAGCTCTTGCCAGGTAAAGAATAAGGAAGATGAGGAGGAAAAAGTGTAGGATAAATGATAAGAAAAAACAGATAAAATCAAAGTAAAATAAACAACAGAAAAAACATAACAAAGATTAGCGAAAACTTAATAAAAACTCATAGAACAAATAACAGCACAAAATAATAACAAAAATTAGAAAACAGAAAACAAGTATCAAAAATAACAAAAATTAGAGTAACGAAAATTAAAGTGCTAAATTCTGAATATTCACAAATAAACATTTATCTACAGCTATGTAAATGTTGCGGCCTCATGTGAATGTAGTCAATTTACGTTTCTTTACTTTATTCGCGCTTGCAAAGCTGTCGTTCCTTTTGGCACAATAATTTTTCCAAAATGTATTGACTGTGCAAATAACAATTAGTTGTACAGGTATAACATAATCTGGTGAATGGACTGTGCAACGCGAAAATGAAGTGTCGTGATTATTACCACCCAGATTGTTAATTATCAACTGAGAAAGAGCGCGTCTCTTATCGGTGATTTCTAAAAATGATTCCTCGTCACTTTTCAAAACTTTATTGAAAATTATATAACTTAGCATGACAATATTAATAACTGGATTCTTTGGGAATTTTAAGCCACCTCTACTCAAATTCTGTATAATATTGTGCTTGTCTTTTATATCAATATCATCTATGTGTGTCAAATTTTCCTTACAATGATCGCAGTGATTTTCCTTTAATAAGGCATAACAACAGTAACCAGCTAAGTAGGTCATGACAGGGATTTCATCCTTTATAAAATCAATATCAGACTGTAAAATTTCAATTTCCCGGAAAAAGTGGCAATCATTAAAATTGTGTGGAATTTCATCTATTTCTAAATCATCATTTTCACAGAATTTATCTACTTGTATATCACCATAGCGAGACTTCAATGACATCAGGCTTTGAGTTCGTAAGTTTTTCTCAGATTCATATAACTGACGAATTGATATATTATATTGACCCCCTGCCAGTTAACGATACTTACCAAATCTATTTTCCAATGAGTCAGTTTGAAATATACCTAACAATATATAATTACTGTGCAGTTCAGATATACAGTACCTTAGTAATTACAATAAGCCGTATACTGTATGATGTGATGCAGTGTAAGTCTGACTAGTTAGTCTTTTTGAAAATTTTGCTGGATGATTCCACTCTTCTAGCCAATCTAGCATTTTTTGCAAGAATGTCAGCTTACTGTCATTACCTTGTCCATCACTGCTGGAGCAAACAATAGGCTCTGCATAAATGTCATTTAACCGCTTTCCCTTCAATGGACTTTCTACATTGACAATTCTCCACCACTTCCATATAATATCAATGAATTTTGCTGTCTCTTCGGAGTGCTGTATGTTTTTACCAATCCTTGATACTGCATCTATTACAAATGGGTTGAATATCTTGAGAGCTAAATGAACATGTTGTCTTTCAAGGTTGGTAGGATATAAAGCTTTTAGGGTCAAACCATAACCATTTTTCAATATTTTATGAATTTCCATTTGGTACAATGTCTTAAGAGATTTAAATGAAGCAACATTTACCTCGTGTTTCAAAATCTGGGTATGTTAAAATTTGGTCTGGTTTTGGATTCAGCCAATTATTGCGGATTCATTTTAGAAGGTGCACTGTATCAAAAAGGACGCGGATGCGGATAAACAATGCTTGTTTTATTATCTGGAGAAAAATGTGCCATCGCTTTACTATTCATTATTATCACTTACAAAACAAAACATTTTATAACCAAGTTCTTCTAATCCAATAATAAGTTTTTTGTCATATTGTATAATAGATTATGATCAATTTTAGAAACAGGACAGATTTTAACAACTTCTTTGAAATTGGAGTAGAAGTTTGGAATCATAAACACATAGGCTGTTGTAGCTAATGAAGTATTATTAATTGACCTTCCAACAATATTACCCCCTTTGAGATCTAAATATGGCTGAATGTGTATTTCATCATGTACTCCTCGCCAGGTTTTACAAATCTGAAAAGGTTTTTTGCATAGCCTAAAAAGTTATATCTCTCATCGGGAACTGGATCGACCATCAATGTATTACATATTGACCAACAGAGTATTTTGGTGTGGTAAGATAAGTGCTCCATGGCTCCTAATAAATCTATATGAATGTGGACTGATTGTATACAACATAGAGCAAAACACTATTGTTTCTGATGAGTAACTGTGACTGTTCTTCTGACTAATAGCAAGCTTTAGCTGCTCACAAATAAACTGAATGGCAGTGTGGGTCTCTTCATCGGTGAATAGTTCTGTGCTATTTGAAATATAGTAAGCATGGTTGATAGTGGCTCTGAACTGGTCTTTACCTGAATATTCCCTCGAAGCATCTGCGTTCTCAGAAAGAACATGCAGAACATCAAAAAAGGAATAGTGAGATTAATTTTTAGGCGTGAATCTTGTAGATCTATATTCAAGAGTAATCGTCTGCTAACACATCCGGCAGTCTATGCTCTATATGCATACCGCAACTAATCTAGGTTTGTTAATCAGCAAGTGATATATAGGTCAACATCAGTACAGCCCCAAAAAATTATATTTGTTTCTTAATCTAGATAGCGCCTCAACTATCTCACATCTATGTTTCTCGCATGCCTGTCCATACTATCGTAAACTCGTCAACGAACATGATAGAATCACACATAGTCACGACATTCGATAAAACTATGAGAACTGTTCCCAAAATTACACAAGTCGGTATTAATAAAGTAGCGTTATCTTTATATGCCACCATACATTTGTATGGTGATGTGAAGCAACCTCGATTATAAGAGGCTTGAATCAATAAGAACGTCGGATTATGATCAATTAAATGTGCAATAATTTATTGTTTTTATGTCATCCATATCCTTAAACTACAATTCATACAACCTGCTGTGGCCTTATTTAGCGATATTGTCTTATTTTTTTAATTTCACTTCTTACAGCATTGGTAGTTTTATATATTTTCTTCTCATGTCTTCGACCGTTTTTTGTGTATGTTTCCACTGTTGCATACGAATATAGAAGTATAAAGGTACAATAATTCTTGCTGTAGTTATAAATAGTACATGCTTACCTGCTTCCTTATGTCTTCCAGTTTCATTTTCATCTGCTGCAACATTTTTCGTTTGTATTTGATTGATTTGCATCAGATTCCACATGTTCGTTTCCATGTTCATCTTCAGAACTATCATCGTCCATATTTGCAATTACATTCCTTTCCATTTCCTCATTCATCTTCCAAATCTCAGAAAGAGCTATTACCTTTCCATCTCATAAGAAAGGCATTAGGAAACAGTTTACTAATCCTTTTAATGATTA
The DNA here is from genome assembly GCA_963669975.1 of Acanthoscelides obtectus. Lineage (NCBI taxonomy): Eukaryota > Metazoa > Arthropoda > Insecta > Coleoptera > Chrysomelidae > Acanthoscelides > Acanthoscelides obtectus. Next base: position 5,836,304 of record CAVLJG010000001.1, on the reverse strand, counting down.
GTACGTTACTATAGTTTCAAATATCTTTCATCTTTCAAGATTTCGTGTGTATGACATTGTTTGATCTACCAAGTAATATTCAGCATTCGAAGAATGTCTATGTCCTTCTATATTCAAAACGTAACCTATTTTGAACCAGGTCGTACCTATAAGTCACCATATATAAGAATCACTAAATCGTTAAATCAAAACATATGACTTTGCTGATTTTGAAAAGTACAGACAAGCAAAAGCGAAAGAGAAGATACAGATTATACGTTTAAAACTCGGTTATTTTGAGAAAACGGGACGATGCGACGAGACGAGGAGACGAGACGATGAGACGAGATGTTGAGACGAGACGAGACGATGAGACGAGACGATGAGACCGGACGATGAGACGTGACGAAACTAGTCGAGACGGGACGGGATGATGAGACTAGCCGAGACGGGACGATGAGACGAGACCGGAAGATGAGGCGGGACGATGAGACGAGACGAGACGGTTAGACGAGATGGGACGGTGATACGAGAAGATGAAGCGAGACGATGAGACGAGACGTTGAGACGAGATGATGAGACGAGACGAGACGATGAGACGAGACGAGACGATGTGACGAGACGAGACGATGAGACGAGACGAGACGATAAGACCGCACGATGAGACGAGACGAAACTAGTCGAGACGGGACGGGATTATGAGACGAGACGAGACGGGACGATGAGACGAGACCGGAAGATGAGACGAGACGATGAGACTAGACGAAACTAGACAAGCAAAAGCAAAAGAGAAGATTCAGATTCTATGTTAAAACGCGGTTATTTGGAGAAAACGGAACAATGAGAAGAGTAGATGAGACGAGACGATGAGGCTAGACGATGAGACTAGACGAAACTAGACAAGCAAAAGCAAAAGAGAAGATTCAGATTATATGTTAAAACGCGGTTATTTGGAGAAAATGGAACGATGAGACGAGACGTTGAGACGGGACGATGAGACGAGACGATGAGACAAGACGAGACGATTTGAAGAGACGAAATGAGACGATGGGACGAGACGATGAGACGAGACGATGAGACAAGACGAGACGATTTGAAGAGACGAAATGAGACGATGGGACGAGACGATGAGACAAGACGAACAGACGAGACGATGAGACGAGACGATGAGATGAGACGATGAGACGAGATGATGAGACGAGACGATGAGACGAGACGATGAGACGAGACGATAAGACAAGACGATGAGACAATACGATGAGACAAGACGATGAAACGAGACGAGATGAAATGAGATGAAATGAGATGAAATGAGATGAAATGAGATGAAATGAGATGAAATGAAATGATTTTTCACCAAAACTTGATGATTGTTAAGGTAGCTAACTGTGGTTCTCGCATTTATGGAATTGAAATGCTTTCAGACTATATTATTTGTTAAATCTTAACTGTTCCGGCTTGTTTTCTCTCCTCTCACTATACCGGTGACAACTTGTTCCACTCACGCCCCTGAGTATTTAGCCTCCTGGAAGCTAGTTATGCCCTCGTTCCTGTGTGAGCACAAAATAAGTATCATCTGTCTGGGCAAACATAGAAAAGACAGTTTTATGATAATTCATAACTTTGTCTATGCATCTAATATATCTTCACTACCGAAGTCCAGGTTTCGGATTGCTGGATTAATACTCTTCTTCCTAACTCCATGTATGCACGTTTATGCTGGGAGCCCGTGAAACTAACTCTTTTCCCTTGCTTCTCAGTATTCCAAGAGCTCATTTTCCCAGGTTTAACATTGCCCGTCAAAACCGAAAACGCTTGGAATTTTTGGAATATTTATCTAAAGTACGCCGCACCGTCTGTCACTTGAAGGTTACTGGCAATCTGGAATACAAACCGCCTCGCTGCGGTACATAAAGATTATCACGGTGTCGCAAACGCCGACAAAAGATGTTCAGCGAAGCGAAATCCGAGCGAGGACAACGTGAACACGGCACACCCTCTCCTCTCAATGTTCCGACCAATTTCCTCCCAGAACATTAAAAGGCCATCAAGTAAGTAGCTCCATCGGAAAATGGAAAATTCAATAACAATACAACCTCACATCTGGATAGTGGAGTGCTTCGTAGCGTGAAAAGTTTTATTGACATTCCTTCATAAACTTTTGCACGTCACGTATTGTTCTATTGTCTGCTATATTCAATATGCAATAATGATAGTTCCAGTTATGACATTATGATTCAAGTTACCATTATATTGCCTTGTAATTGGATTAGTCTGTTGGGCAATTTTGTCAAAATAAGTGAATAAATATATAAATAAATGAATAAACGAATAATAAATAAATAAATAAATAAATAAATAAATAAATAAATAAATAAATAAATAAATAAATAAATAAATAAATAAATTTATTTTCCATCATACATGCATGAACATGTATAGGTTTCGTCAAAAAGATACAATAAGTAGATACAATAAGTAAATATGTACAAAGTAAATAAATAAAAAAGCAAACAAACAACATCCAACAACAACCAAGTTAAAATTAGTGATAAAAAATGATATTTAAAAACTGACAAAGTCGCTAATTGTATAAAAACAGTTACTTATAAAGTAGCTTTTCAGCTCAGATTTGAATTGGCCTATTTATGGAGTCAGGCAGGTTGTTAAAAATTTTAGGACCTAAAATACATGGTGATCTGCTGCCTAACTTATAACGCGCAAAAGGTATATGGATGTCGTTTAGTCTGCGAGTGCCCAATTGATGTATATGACTATTCAAGGTGAAATCATCTTTGTTTAAAAAAGTATAGATAGCCATATTGTAGAGAAAAAGCGAAGGCAGTGTCATTATTTTTAATCTCTTGAATAATTCTCTGCAACTATAAGTGCTGCTTACTCCCACCATACACCTCACCAGCCGTTTTTGACTTAGGAACACCTTAGAAGCGTTCACCGATGAACGCCAGAAGCACAAAGCATACAGCATGCGAGACTCAACCTGACCATGATACAACATCAATAGCTGATTTTCTGTGAAAACAGATCTCAGGTTTTTGAATAAATATGCTTGTGAATTTATTTTTGATGACAGATAATCGCAATGTCCTTTAAAGTTGAGAGATTGGCCTAAGTGGAGCCCTAAAAACTAAGTGCTTTTATCACTCTGCAGTGCTGAACCGTTCAGAACAAGCTGAATCGCTGGTATCGACTTTTGAATGTTATGGAACCTTATAACTGTGGTCTTCTCGCTATTAAGAAGTAACTGATTTTCTTCAAACCAGCTATTGATGTTGTACACTAAGGTGTTACATTTATTTATTAAATCAGCCTCGTCTTTATTTGATATAATGATGGAGGCATCGTCTGCATACAACGTGAAATGTGCTTCAGGGAAACATTGCTCCAGGTTATTTATATAAAGGGAAAACAGCACTGGCCCCAATATAGATCCTTGTGGTACGCCTATATTTATGTTAACCATACCCGATTTGACCTACTTCAGTTGACCAGCGTTGTTTTGTGTTATTGCCACGAATTGTGACCTATTCTGCAAGAACGATTTTATCCACAAGTAGGCTGAACCACCAATTCCATAGTCTGTTAGTTTGGCTAATAGTATGTCATGACTGACACAGTCGAACGCCCTACTGAGGTCACAAAATATCCCAACCGGGCATTCTCCTGCCTCAATACAGTAGACTAACCTGTTGATAAATGTACGACATGCGGTCATGGTTGATTTTCCAATATGGAAACCATGTTGATTGGATGATAGAGCGTCATTGCTTTCCAAGAACAGCAGGAGTCGATCTAAAAAACAATACTCAAGAATCTTGGAAAAACAGCATGGAACAGTCACCGGTCTGTAATTGCTAACCAAAGAAGTATCTCCTTTCTTAAGAATTGGAGTTACTTTTCCTGTTTTCAGGTTGTTTGGAAATACACCAGTGCAGAATGATAAATTAACTAGACAAACAAAAGGTTTGGTTATGTACAATAATATTTTCTTGACTAAGAAATTCGGAACTTCATCGGTGCCTGAAGAACGCTTGTTTTTTAACTTATCATTAATTAGTTTATAGAATTCTTCCTCCAAGAACGGGTATACAAACACAAAAGATTTCTGGTCGCAGGTATGATCACTTGGAACTGGATTTGTATCCTTAGATATTTTTTGAATAATATCCAAAGGAGCCTGTTTAAAATAGTAGTTAAAGTAATTAGAAATTTCTTGTGGATGTCTAATGGTTAATCCATTATCAAGCAGTACAATGTTCTTTGATACTCTATTTCTTCCGTTTATGTCAGAAACCACATTCCAGGCAGCCTTCATCATAAACGAATAAATGAATGAATTAACGAACGAACGAATAAATGAAATAATGAGTAATTGAATAAATAAATAGATGAATAAAATAATAAATGAATAAATAAGTAAATAATGTTGTCGTATAGCTATAACCACAGTATGAAGAGATCTGCGGACCGGTCAGGGCCAGGGTGGCAACAATGCCTAGGGATCACCCGCTATTTCTGCAAAATGAACAGCGGAACTCTGTTGCCCCTCTACTCGACAGCGGACTCATCTGTACAGGTTGATGTGCGTCGGCGTCCGGCTCAATTTTGGATGCTGTAGTCCTCTGGCTCCCTCTTTCCTGTCAGTGTCGGCGGGAAGGTGTATGACATGCAATGATAGCAGCTTACGTGTCTTTCGGTAAATTGTATTTATTTCTTCCAATTGCCAATCGACTGCGCCAAAACTATAGACGAGAACTGGCAATGCTGCAATTTCTGCTGTACACGTGACTGTTGAGTAGCAGCTTCAGTATTCTAGTGCATTCCTTCTTGACCTTCTGTTTGATTAAGTTATGATTCATCCGTTCTCCTTCGTCAATACCTAAATATTGATATGTATCAGCATCTTCAATCTGATCGAACTATGTCTCTTTGATGTGGTTCTTTCTTTCTTATGCCCACTAATCCAGCCCAACTCTATATGGATATCATCGCTCTTTTAACCCTGTTGATTTGTTCTTGTAGATCTGACTCGGTTTTTCCAATCAGTTTCAAGTCATCTATATAGAGAATTTTGTACTTACATTTAAGACATAGCCAGATCTCATCCTATTCAGTTCACCATACAAACAAATGAGTGAAAAAAGGATAGATGACAGTACCCCCCCTTAAAGATGCCTCTTCTAATGTCGATTTTCTATGTGAGTTATTATTATTACTATAATCATCGATGTCAATTCTACTCTCCTCTTAATCTATTTTTTATATCTATTAAAATACCAGGCACACACTAGATTACGTTGTGATAATTGTATAAATGCTAAGTAATTTATGGCCTGTCCTGTACACTCAGGCAAAATATTCCTTTGAGATTCGTTTCTGTAACAAAGTACTATACTGAACATATACATCTAAAAGCCAGTTGAGCAAGGCATTCATTAGGTAACATCACTGGTAATCTGTAGCAGACCTAGCCATTTCTGCTTAATGGAGTATAATAAAGTTCTCGCAACCATATATTCACCTGCCTGCGTTTCCCCCTTTTACCTGCCATTATGCTCCAAATGAAAAGAATCTCGTTCTGAATAAAACATAGGAAATATTCCGTTTCAATGCCCACGTACAGGAAACACAAACAAGTCAATACAGCGTCCGCTATCATATTATTTGAGTTCATCGGAAGCGCAGCTTGTAACTTTTCGCAAATTTTGCAGTTCGGCCTTCACAGGCGCTGGGATAGTGCATGCCATTTATAAACAAAGATTAACAGATTAAAATAAGATGATGGTTGTCACTTTGAATCAATCGCTCGCCTACTATATCTCAGGTATTCTCACCTCATGGATCTGAAAGGTATAATAACAATAATAAATGGTTTTTATTGCCATGATAAGCATACAAAAGGAGCTTAAACAAATTCTAGCCGCTTTCCTGGCAAAAAGCAGAATTCGGGTCTCACTACCGTATAGAAACATCCTCTCTTCCATGCAACCGAGAAAGAATACAATTCAATAATTTTCCACCTAGAACTCATCTGCTTGAAACTTGATCCAGAAACAGAAATGAAAAACTGTTGTATACACAAAAAGGTGTTAAATTTTGTATGTTTCATGTTATATACTCATCAACCAAGAGGAATCGCTTCATTGTTTTTAAGTAAATTAATAGACAAACTCCTGTATGAAATCGGTACCTTATTTTGCAGCCATATACAGAATCTAGGAGTAGAAATTAAATTTCTCCAATGCAGGCTGAGAGTGTGCTACGAATTTTGTTATACAGATAAGGAGTTGTTAGGTGATAATGTTATGAAACATATAAATTGAATGCAGGGTCCCTGGATATTTTATTCGAAACAGTTGTGGAATAATCTCGTTTCCTAGCTCATGTGATAAAAGACCCGCAGGCATTTTTTGTAATCTGCGTTCATCGTGATTACGTACTATGGCATATGCCATAAGCAGCATGTACAACACCAAAGCCTCCACCTGAATTTTCTTATATTGTATGAGGATACGTCAACTACTATCTAGGATTATAAGAGTACTGTCTGGCTTTTTAACCTCAGTGAATAATCTTGGTTTACACCCAAATTTTTTGTTACACCTGTTAGAATCTTTATTTCTTTTCTCATGCTTATATTTATTTTACTAAGGCATCTGTTCCAAGTCTTACTCCTACAAAAGAGCATCGCTGCAGATTTTGAAGGATTTAGTGTAAGACTACTTCTTAGATGTCAATGCTAAAGTTTCTAAGTAGTCATTTAATTGATCACATGCTTTTTCTATGGCACTTTCTTCAGATGTTATATACAGGGTGTCCGCAAAGTTGGGGTTTTCCTTTACACGACGTGTAGATCTCGAAAACATAAGCAATTTTTCTTAGAACCATATACACCAATATCTTAAGGGAACCGACATAAAGGGCTCTGCAACATCAAAAATATCTGAATACCGTCCTGTAGCCGCGACCCGGGACATCACCGATTGGTACAAGGTCTCAACCCGACGGCAGAACTGGGTCGGGGCCAGTGTGTCAGGTCAGTATGCAACCTTCAACTGACGGTTACGGTCACGCATGTAGAGGTAATCGCGTAGACGAGAATCCCTCAACAAGCACTAGAGACGTGGCTAGAGAAGTGCAAGTACCAAAAACTAAAGTGTGGCAAACGCTGCGTGAAGAGGGGCTGTATCCGTTTCACGTCCAACGTGTACAAGCCCTTCAACCTGACGATTTTCCAGCAAGAGTGCGATTTGGTGAGTGTTTGTTGCATCAACATGACAATAATCAGGACTTTTTGAAGCGCATATTGGTGACAGACGAATCTACGTACACGCGTAATGGGGTGAATAACTTTCGCAACACTCATGTTTGGTCAGTAGAAAATCCGCACGCTGTCCGTCGGGCACATTTTCAACAAACATTTTCGGTGAATGTTTGGGCTGGCATGGTGAACGGTATGCTCATTGGACCATTTATTCTCCCAAATCTATTGGACGGGATGCAATACCTAGACTTTTTCCACAACATTTTGCCTTCCTTTCATTTTCTGTTGGAGCGGTATGATTTCGGGCAGAGACGTACTTAGCCCTTCTCGTCAACTGGAGAGTGAGTACTTTTTCCTTTATTTTTTTTACTTGATCGCCCTCGTTTCACTACACATTACCTTTGTTATTTCAAGGGTAGTTGTTTCTGAAAAGGAAAACCCCAACTTTGCGGACACCCTGTATAACTGTATATCATCAGAATAGAAATGATAGGAGAAATATTTCAGCCATGGTGTATGATATGAAAGGCAGAGGGCCTAACACGGAGCCTTGCGGGACACCATTCAAAAGCTCGAGGGAGGAGATTTTTGTTTTTTTAAGATTAATGCCTGATATCTGCCAGTTATATACGATTCATTCAGATATGTAGCATCTTGAGAAAAGTTGAAATAACACAACAGGGGTAAAAAGACTTGATGGTTGATTCTGTTAAATGCTGTGTGTGGATTTCTACATTATTTCATGTGCCACCCAGTGGATTACTGAGTTGCTATTGTACTAGAGATTTTGCCATCTAAGTATATATTCTACTAATACATCTAATTATTGTTTCAGCTTTCTGGGGCTAGGGAACTACAGTCAAGATTAGCCTAAGGTACGTACCGTGAACAGTATCTATATTTTGAGATCAATAAATATGCTTACGTCTAATCATATTTCAATTTGAGATAATGGGCAAGGTGATAAGTATGCTCCAGATGAAGCACTTAAATTCGAAACGAAATCTCAGTAAAAATTGAAACGGTAGCTCATAAAAAAATTAGAAAGAAAAAACGCCGCCGGCAATCCGCTTTGAGGACATTTTCAACGAATCATTGTCTGTGTAGATGGTTCTTAGATATTATTATGAAAACATCGTGTATTTGCTCAATTTATAACCACGTCGACTGGACTATAGCATGTAGACACATCGGTCACTGTCCGCTGACTGACTGTCCTTCTGATGGGGCCGCCTGGGTATTTATTTAGAAATTGACGAATTCCAGAGCGTTCCCGCGCTTAATCGAAGTTCTAGACGATGTCGATCAATACTTGTCGAAAGCTCCCGATGTCGACCGATCCTTCTCGATGATGCCGCAAGCCCTGACGCTCGTGATAAACGGTGGCGTAACACTGGTTGCCGAAGCGTCGACATTGCGAGGACGTCTCATCGTTGCTTTTGAGCCCAGTTACGAGGGAGCTACAATATGTTTGATGAACATTGATTCAGTCGTTTGGAAGTTATGGGGATAAACATGGGATGGTGAAACCAGAAAGTTTTGTCTGTGTGATGGACAGTCGAAAGTTATGAAATACATTTGCTAGTTGGGATCTTTTTCATGTATAGTAATTGTGGTGACATCTGCAAGCATAGAGACATGACTGGGCATATAAGTTTAATGACAGTGGTCCCAAAATAGGTCCCCTGCTTAACATAATACACATCCGATTACTGTACTTCAAGTTATCTATCCTCCATGTGTAAAATCAGACAATTCATAAAGAAATTTCTGACATCACTCTAATGATCCACATTCGTCTTATAATCCGAATGGCATTTTCCTGTAGATACTTTTCTCACAAAACCTCTGCTAATTGCCATAATAAGAGATAACAGTATTCTCTGTCATTAGAGGAAGTGGTAAGGTTTATGTGTACGGAGCAAAATGACTGGAACATCAGAATGAAACATTGATCCTCCTTCCGGGTATGCGGATTCTAATTCCCCGTAGCGCTAATAATACATCTAAGTGATTAATTATAAGGAGGCTTCCTTTACCATAGTCACCGATGCTTGTCTATATATGAATTTACATAATTATACGGCTTGTAAAGACCTTACAATCCCTTCTGGTAAAATGATCCTCTCCTAATTGGTACATTTCATGCTATACCGCAACCATGGCGCACTTGTGTCTGGAGGTGCTTTCACAAAAAAGAAAGTGGCTTCTCCAGCATTAGGCGAACGTTTTCGTGACGTCTTCATGCCGAACTAAAAAAGAGGATCCATAAGCTGGACAGTTTTATGACGAGGTACGTCCAGGATGTAACCCACAAGTCGTAGATGACCGCAATTGTGTTCACTCCTCAAACTCTTTCTGCTGTGGAATATGCCATGATTAATTTATGCAATAAAGCGTTACAAGTTATTTTAGCAACAAAGTTTGGTCAAATCAATCGCAAACTATGCATTAAATTTCTATTTAAAATAAGTACGAGATGTTTCCTCATCTTTCTTCACGAAATAACTTTTTTGCCACAAAAAAAAACGCTCCAATAGCTATTTTCAACAACAAAATGATAAACAAACCATGGGCGTGGTGAAGAAAAGCATTTGCCTATTAAGTAAATTCTTTTAGTCAAATTTCTTCTGAAAGTAGTACAAACTAATCTGATTTACCTATTAAAGTCTACTTTAAGCTTTAAATCAATAAATCTTCAAAACTACTGAACTTAAGCTCATGTATTTTACATCATTATAAAAGGAATTGAAAGACCTTTGAAATAAGGGATCACTCAACACCCCTTTCCATTTAAGATTTTAGGGTTGGTGTCACCCCCGCCCAGGGGGCTGCACGTCTTAACGTGATTTTTTGCATAACTTGTGTCCCCCTCGAAAACAAAATCGACGGCTCGGAGAGTTTTTCGAAAAAAAGACTGAGCTGCCAGTAAATGCGTCTGTTTCGTTTTCGGTGCGCCACCCTGTATATATATATACTGAGACGTGGACATTGTCGTCTAGACCAGTTAGGTGAAAAATTAAAGCTTCCGCCTTTTGTTGGGTACTTTGACAACATTTAAGCAAGGAGGACTCTTTATACTTTTTTTAGTCTCTCTAGCTTTCAATGGTCTTTGCCGTCATCATCAGGAGAGTAGTATGAGTAATTTTTTAATCTGTTTTTAACTTGTTCTTGTCATACAGCTGTGTGTATTTTATATAATTTTGACCATTGTACCATTTATCCGGCTTTCACCATGTTACTGGGTGTTTCCCTCATCCTTAACGTAAACAACAGTTAGTAACATCCTCACATACTACTCTCCTGATGATGATGGCAAAGACGATTGAAAGCAAGAGAGAATAAAAAAATTATAAAGGGTCCTCCTTGCTTAAGTACCCAACAAAAGGCGGAAGCTTTAATTTTTCACCTATATATATATAGTCAACGCCAAACAAAGTGGCGTGCACGTCATCACGATAAAAATTCCCCGACCTAATGCCTAGGTTTCTATCACAAACAATTGCTCTATTGCAGTTTCATATTAATGTGATATATAAATTGTAAAATGGTCATTACTCTCTTATTATGGTTAATAGTCATATAAACATTGTTATTAAAATATCACATAAGTTGCTTTCTGATAAATTTAGACGCATTATGCGAAATCAAATGTTTTGCAAACGCTCCAATCACTTATCGACATGTAAACGCACTAAACCGATTTCGCAGCGTTGACACATTGTCACCTTGAAACTTATTTAAACTGGGAACTGACATTTGTATTAATTTTGACACTGAATCAATTTGTGGCATTTCAAATCTTTATAAATCCTTTGGCCCCGCATACTGTAAATCAACAACTGTTTGTTTCAAAACAAAATTATTCATTTTACGAGTAGATAAAGGCAATTTTGGTATATAAAGATGCCCAAACAGTTAAATAGTCGGTGTAAGGAACTCGTGGCCTCGTTAATGCACTACTTTGAGCAAGAAAGGGACAACAACGGGCCTTTGTTGCCTTTAAATGCTGTTCAAGAGGTAGGTTACTAATAATTATATGTAATGTATATTAATAATAGTGAAATTTTATTTCATTTTTTGTAGCGTGTTGCTGCTGCTTTAAAAATTAGTTTAAGGACAGTTAGTCGTATTTCCGAGGGTGTGAAAAGTGATGCAAATTTAGAATCGCCCAAAAAAAAGCGGAGTTATATTAAACGTGTAACCAACACAGCGACATTGGATACAAGTGCCATTCGAGAAGTGATCTATAATATGTATCACAAAAGTAAGATCTTATTATAATAACTTATCAGAAATTTGCATTAATTTGTTAACTAAATTATAATGTCATATTACACATGGTTTCAGAAGAACAAGTTACGATACAAACTTTATGGTCACGATTAAGAGATAGGGCATTATTTGATGGTAGTGCCACGTCTTTAAGGCGGTTGCTTAGAGATCTTGGATTTAAGTGGCTTAAGGACAATCCGCGACGAGGGCTCATGGAACTACCAAGTATAGCTTTGAAAAGGGTGGAATTTCTAAGGCAATACAATCAAGCCAAGGTTGAGGCCTTATACCAGTTTGCCTTCCTCCATGAAACTTGGATATTTCAAAATGGGACCATAGGTCGCTCTTGGCAAAATGGAAAACAAAAAAAGCGTGAAAGCTATTAAAACAGATGGTAAAAGGTATGTACTTTTACACAATTTGCACTATAAAATTTAAAACTAATATATTTTAGATACATTATATTAAATGCTGGAAATGAAAATGGGTTTATTGAGGGTAGTGAAGCGATATTTTCTTCGAAAACAAAATTGAGCGATTACCATGGAGAGATGAACCAGGACAATTTTTTGAAATGGTTTCAACATCAGTTATTAGAAAAATTGGAGAGTCCATCTATGATTATACTGGATAACGCCCCTTATCACAGCATGATATTGAACAAAGTGCCCAACAATGCATGGACAAAAAAAAATATCCAAGACTGGTTGACAAATCAAAACATACCATTTTTAAACACAACGTTTAAAACAGAGCTATTGAGTATTGTTGCTCGGTACATAATGCTTCTTAATTATATATATATTTTGGTCGACAGTTTATATTTCTTTTGTTTATTCCTATTCTTAAAATAACTGCTTTTTTAGGAACAAACCACCTAAAATATACGTGATTGATGAATTGGCGGAACAACATGGGCACAAAGTTCTTCGTCCGCCTCCTTACCATTGTATATTTAACCCTATTGAGTTAATTTGGGGCATAGCAAAAGGTTACTATAACAGACATATTGGTAGAGATGGTAACAGTGAAAAAGACTGTTTGGATATGTGGAACGAGGCTCTACAAACGGTTACCCCAGACATGTGGAAAAATAGTGTTCGACATACTGAGCAAGAAATTTTTAAATGGTATGAAAGAGAACGAATTTTTGATCGACCAGACATCGAACCTTTAATAATCAACTTTGAGAGTGATGAAGATTCAGATTCAGACAGCGCTGAAGAAAGAAACTTCGACTAACTTTATTGTACAGAAAAAGCTTACACCAGTAGCTTACCTAATTTTAGAATGCATTTTTCTGTATGAATTCTGTAAAATAAATATCATGCATAAAATTTGGAGGACCCCATTTGGATTTTTATTCAGTACCTTTAAGCTATCAATTAAATATGGTAGTTTCATAGTGTCATCTGATCAATAATTGTCATACTTAATGATTATGCAAGTACAGATCTATAATTTTATTATACTATTATTTTTGTTCTCATTTGAGGTTAATATTGCTTATAAACCTAGATATGTAAATAATAAATTTTATTATTTTACAAAAAGTTTGGCAACAATGTAAATTTTTCAACACACCCACCTTGATGACGTGCACGCCACTTTGTTTGGCGTTGACTATATATATATATATATATATATTACGATTTAAAAAATTGGTATCGATATATTTTGTTTTCCTTAGACAACTACTGTAACAGATACTCATTTATTCTGTGAGATTAGATATGAATCAAGTGGCCAATTACGCACAATAGCTGACTCACCATAGCTGTTCTAAATCTAATTTCTCGACGGCAACTTCGTCTGTTTATTGGCTAGTCCAGTAGCTGTGATAATTTACGACGAAGCTTGCAAAGATGTCTGAATCAGTGCAATCGGCTCCACATTTGTAGTAATAGACTTCTCTGGCACTAATAACTCGCGTCGACTTCATGCGAAAGTTTAGAGTACGGAGTTACGACTGCACATGAAGTTTGATTGAAAAGTAAATGGATCTGAAGATGGATGCGATAAGTTCCAGATTCGGTAATATTACAGAGACACGTGTTGACTTGATTAGCACCGATAAATTCCTCGGAATGTTCTGCCGTATTATTTGGCGACAAAAAGCCAATAAAATGTTAGGGAACGCTCTCGACAAAACCATCACGCATAGTGACAGATTCACTCTGATGTTAGTCCACATTTAATTTCTCGACAGTAGCTTCGTGTGTTTATCAACTATCCCAGTACTTGTGGCAGTTTGCGGTGGAACTTCCGAGGATTGGCTGAAACAATTAAGCCGGTCTCACATTTGCGGTAACGGACTTGTGCTCGGTAATCTCTGGCATTAATAACTGGTGCAAAACTTTCTAATGCGGATTTGCAGTTACGACTGCACATGAGGTTTTCATTTAAAAAAAGGGCTGTAAGCGGTTGGATTGAGTTTTAGAAGATTGAAGAGCATTACAGAGACACGTGTTGGATCACCGAGGACTTGATCTGGCTAGGCTATTTGTTTGGGACTAAGAAGTACTTTTCTACGCGTGACCTCTCTCTATAAAAGGTCCATATAAGGCCTATCCTCGAGTACTGCTCACATGTCTGGAGTGCTGCCGCCCCGACTACATTATTTATGCTCGATGCTATCTAGAGGAGGGCTGCCCGACCCATTGACGACTCTTCTCTGAAAGACAGTCTCGGGACCTTTCGCAACGGCAGGTCGTCGGCGATCTAACTCTCTTCTACTGCTACACCAACAGGCTTTGCTCATCAGAGCTCTCCGCCATGCTGCCGCTGCGCGATGTGCCTGCCTGCTCCTTTGTCCCGCGGGAGTCGAGATTGTGAGACAATCTACAAGAGGAAGCTTCTACTAACCTTAGGCATGTCAATAAATCGGATTAACAAAATTTCTTTGGGATCTTCATGGCAGCCGCGGTGTCCCGGCATTTAGGCTTCTGCCTGAGCGGCTGCTTCGGTATATAAAAAAAAAGTTTAGCTATTGTCGAAATCTGATACATACTTTAGCTTTTAACACAACGACGTTCAAAAAAACATCGGTGTATATAGCGGCATACTCCACATAAAAAACTAAAATTCCATCTTCAAAAAGCAACTTCAATAATAATTATAGTAGCCTTTTGTTCATCCTTTGAACCATACAAAAGTGTAGTCATTCATTCGACTTGTCTTATGCCTATGGATGTTACTCAAAGAAAGCATGAACTTAAGTAACTATATTGAGATGAACTATACAGGGTGGCGCATCGAAAACGAAACAGACGCATTTACTGACAGCTCAGTTTTTTTTTGAAAAACGCTCGGACCCGTCGATTTTGTTTTCGAAGGGGACACAAGTTTGGCGAAACATCACGTTTAAACGTTTATTTTTAGAAATGTCCCATATTTTCATGACAGATCATTGAATGAATAAAAAGGCTGATGTTAAGCAGCTCACTGTCATTTATTCCTACCTGTTGAACTGCGAAAAGCTAGAACGGCTACATATCCAAATCGAACCAACATCGTCACAAAATTACAATACATTTCTCATTGCTATCCAGGTAATTGCAATTTCTCACTCAAAATCTTTAATATAAACTCACATAACCCATCTTTTCAAGGTTGTATCACTATCTCACATTCGTACACTCATACGAAGTACACATTTTTCCAAAACAAATTAATTAAGCCTAAAAATTTGCGAATTCCCCAATTAACAATTAATTGTATTTTGTGCCCAACTAGTCGTTGGCTTTGGCAATAACTACTGCTCATATATATGTATATATATATATATACAGGGTGTCCGCAAAGTTGGGGTTTTCCTTTTCAGAAACAACTACCTTTGAAATAACAAAGGTAATGTGCAGTGAAACGAGGGCGACCTAAGTCGTTGGCTTTGGCAATGACTACTGCTCATATATATATATACAGGGTGTCCGCAAAGTTGAGGTTTTCCTTTTCAGAAACAACTACCCTTGAAATAACAAAGGTAATGTGTAGTGAAACGAGGGCGACCAAATAAAAAAAAAATAAAGGAAAAAGTACTCACTCTCCAGTTGACGAGAAGGGCTAAGTACGTCTCTGCCCGAAATCATACCGCTCCAACAGAAAATGAAATCAGCTGAAGCGCTACCGAGCAAACGCAGAAACCACATTGATTGTCTTACACTTAATGGCACATCTTCTAACAAGGAAGGCAAAATGTTGCGTAAAAAGTCTGGGTATTGCATCCCGTCCAATCGATTTGGGAGAATAAATGGTCCAGTGAGCATACCGTTCACCATGCCAGCCCGAAAATGTTTGTTGAAAATGTGTCCGACGGGCAGCGTGCGGATTTTCTACTGACCAAACATAAGTGTTGCGAAAGTTATTCACCCCATTACGCGTGAACGTAGATTCGTCTGTCACCAATATGCACTTCAAAAAGTCCGGATTATTGTCATGTTGATGCAACAACCACTCACAAAACCGCACTCTTGCTGGAAAATCGTCAGGTTGAAGGGCTTGTACACGTTGGACGTGAAACGGATACAGCCCCTCTTCACGCAGCGTTTGCCACACTTTAGTTTTTGATACTTGCACTTCTCTAGCCACGTCTCTAGTGCTTGTTGAGGGATTCTCGTCTACGCGATTACCTCTACATGCGTGACCGTAACCGTCAGTTGAAGGTTGCATACTGACCTGACACACTGACCCCGACCCAGTTCTGCCGTCGGGTTGAGACCTTGTACCAATCGGTGATGTCCCGGGTCGCGGCTACAGGACGGTATTCAGATATTTTTGATGTTGCAGAGCCCTTTATCTCGGTTCCCTTAAGACATTGGTGTATATGGTACTAACAAAAATTGCTTATGTTTTCAAGATCTACACGTCGTGTAAAGGAAAACCCCATCTTTGTGGACACCCTGTATATGTATACAAACCAATATGTGTTAACCACTTTAATCAATTCATTCCTGCAAGGATATGCATTCGATATGCATCTATCTCTGTAAACAAAGAAAAGTGGGCATGTGTAGAGAATGACCCCATGCCAAAATAACGTACGTCATTCTACTGTGGAAGTATACATGGTACCTGGTGAGCAGTCTCTTCTGAGACAATGAATCTCTCAGATTACGTATCATGTAAATAGCTTTTGTCAAAGATTTAGCAGCATGATTTACACGCTCATCCCAACTGAAAGAAGAGTCAACGTACACCCCGAGAAACTTTACTGTTCTTGGATTGTCATCGTATGCGTAGGGAATAAACCACCTCTAGCGATACTATATACCCATTTGACCTTGCACCGATCTGGTGCGTGATATATGCAACACAAAACACAACACGCGAGGCTCGGAATTAAATTCCGAGGCGGAGATTTGGACACGCGACTTTGGTCGACCGGTTTTTCGTGAAAGGTGATAGCTTTAGCAGCCTCTTTCAGGGAGAAACGTTCGTCAGTATTGCTCTTCCGGCGCTTCCTGCACAAAGCGCGAGATTCTCCTGAAGCAGCATACTCAGTATTAGTCTTTTGTGGTTCGCGACACATCCCACCACGGTAATGATTGCAGCACTCGTTTTGTAGTGGCTAGTGTTGCGCTAGGTATTTGATACCGAAGGTATGTCATCAATTCTCTATCGCAAACATATCTACATTTTAACCTATGTACATGTACAACCGAGCAAATATGTATCTACTGATCTATTTTTGTTCTGTATCTTAACCAGCTTGTTCGCATCGCTATTGGTTGAATATCAACCCACCTTCCTTCGCGTCTATGCGTTGCAAAATTGTCAGCAGTAAGCATTTCATCGAGCGTCAATACCAGCTGTATCTAGTAGTCAACCCACCTACCATATTGGAATAGCTGATTAGTGGTATCCTCCAATTCACTGCAATATACGCTGTTCACATACTCTCCTCTTCATACTTTCGTCAGGTAGCAGCCAAAACAACCACGTCCTGTGAGGAACTGTGCAGTATAGAAATGTATCCGTACTGCTCCCTTGTCAATCGATGTTTTAATATTTGAGATTACCGTCCCTGCCATCTGACAAAATCTGCATCTGTTTTGTGGCTTCTCGTTGCGACAGACATTTTATAAAGTGTGCTTCTCTCCACAATCAGCAAGTCAATTGGCGGGACACCAGCTACCACCGTCAGTGCAACGGTTGACACCGTTTTGTAAGCGCATACCACGCTTACTAGCTCGACGAGCTAACCAGCACGCTTAGGATGATTATTACGTTGATGAAACGCTGTTCCTTTTGCGGGCATTGGTAGACAAATAAGTCAAAAATGTGCACTAAAACTAATGACGTTTGGCGACAAACAATGCAATGTAAACATGGTTCTAACTAGCCCAGTTCGAATTTCACCACTGTGGAAAGTATGCCGCTGATTCTGGTGTTATGGTAGATAGGGTTAACTCGCACTTAAACAGATTAGTAATGTAGCTCATTTTTACTTTCGTGGTGGTCGATTCTGGCAATAGATAGCACTTTGAGCTGTCATATTCCGGTACATATATATATATACTAAGTAACATATAAATCCGAACACCCAGTTTAAATGGTTTTACTTTAATAAAAGTTGGTGAATGTATTTATCTTACTGTAAGTAACAAGTGAAAAAAATTTCAGCCTTATCAGTTGGACATTCCGGTTTTTGTACTGCTTTTTTTTTAATTCACTAACGCTCTAAAAATGAATATTTCAGCCGCAGTGAAGAATCAACGTTGGCGGATTTTGGTTCTTGACATCCTTTACGATCGGTTACGGTGCCTAGAGTACGGAGACCTGTACGATTTCGTCAACTTAGTGAGTTTGATAGGGGCCGTATAGTGGGACTTCGGGAAGCTGGACTTTCTTTTCGGGCAATTGCAGTTAGAGTGCAAAGAAGTGTAGACACTGTGGTTAGGTGTTGTCAGGCATGGCTTCGAGAAGGCCGTACGCAAAAAGCAAGGGGCACTGGACGCCGCCGTAGAACAACAGACCGTGAAGATCGCCGCCTAAGATTATTGGCCTTAAGGGACCGTTTCTCCACTACCAGGTCCATTGCAAATGAATGGTTTGCAGAACACGGAAGACCTATTGGCATCCGAAGTGTTTACCGATGAATGAGAAGTTTTGGCTTGTTTTCATACCGGCCACACGGCGTCCTCCCTTTAACTCGAGAACACCGACGTAATCGCCTTGAGTGGTGCAGACAACGGTCACTCTGGGATCAGGAATGGAACAGTATTGTCTTTAGTGACGAGTCTCGATTTTGTTTAGGCATGCACGATGGTCGTGCCAGGGTTAGAAGGCGACGTGGTGAAAGGAGGGATCCACAGTTTTCTGTTGAAAGACATGTTCATCACGCTGTTGGAGTTATGGTTTGGGGTGCTATAGCTTATGGTTCCAGGTCACCTTTAATCTTCATCAGAGGTAACATGAACGCGCAGCGTTATATCCACGAAGTTCTAGAACCCCATCTTTTACCCTATCTTGACACCCTGGCAGATCAAACTTTCCAACAAGATAATTCCCGACCACATGTTGCAAGAGTCACAATAGACTTCTCTCAACATAATGATGTCACATTGTTGCCATGGCCACCAAGATCTCCCGACTTATCCCCAATTGAACACGTGTGGGATATGATGGGTAGGAGATTGCTCAATTTGCAACGTCCTCCTCAGACTCTAGAAGCACTTCGAGGGAAGTTGGTGGTTGGCTGGAATGAGATACCACAGGAGGACATTGACCATCTGATCAGAAGCATGCCTAGGCGCGTTGGAGAATGCGTAGCACATCAGGGTGCATCCACACATTATTAAAGGTCAAAGGGCTTTAAAGCAGAGCAATCATTTTAAAATTTTTATCATTTACTTAGTATGCTGCATTAAGTACTAATACATAATTTTATTAAAATAAAAACATTTAAACTGGGTGTTCGGATTTATATGTCACTTAGTATATATATATATAACAACAAGTAGAAAAATAATGGGCAAAATCCGCAAAAAGGAGGAAAGTGGATTCGAGCAGAAAATAGGATAGGTAACCCGAGCAATACGTATTTCTGCTGGTTGGCTTCATCAGGCCCGAAATGAATGCACATATGAAACTACAAAAGTAGATACACATGCCCACACATCCGGATACGGGTGTAACCTGAGGAAACGAAGTTGGAGGGAAAAAAAACGACACACGAAGTGTATATATATATATATATATAGTACTCAGCTCAGCCTTTGTACGTTTTCGACCAAGTCGACAGTATGCTGATGAGTTGCCAAATAACACGGAACACCTATCGATGGTTGGCCATCAGTGGTACTAGTTTTTTAGATAGCTACATTTACAGTTACATTTTAACTACCTGTAGAAACATAAATCGGAAGCGAAATCTCAGCAGAGCAAAAACTCTAATTCACTTGCAGACTGTAAACGTGTACAAGTGTAGTTAACGTAGAGTTAACTTATTTACCCACTAAAGCTAATTACTAGCACGATATCAAGTTACGCACGGAATGGAACGTGCAAAAACCGAGTTTCCGTTTGAGCTGTCGGGTGAAAATGTGTTTTTGCCACCTTTTCTGCAAGACAAGGATTCAGTGTTTATTTGACCTCTTTGTATGTACAAAGGGGACTATAAAATTCTCGCAATATGACTTAACAAACGGACGCAGGAGGCTACATGTTACTGCATCTTGATACATGTCCATGAGAGCATAGTAGCTGCTAGCAGCACGTCTGTTACTTTAGAGTGACATACCAACAGATAGAGGAGACGTTACACCTTCATGCACCAGCAATTCATTCAATTCTGTGTGACCATTTACACGTAAGGAGACTTTGTTCTCTCTAGGTACCGCATAGTCTGACGGAAGAGCTGAAGACGCATCTATCCTTCTGCTATCTGGGTTCATCGGCCGGCATGTCGCTTTTGGTGAGTGTCCTGGCAATACTGCCACCGTGCGGCGTCTGACCAGGTTTCGGGGAAAGGCAACGTTGTCAGATGGATGGTACTACCGGTAGATCAGCGAAACGGTGACTATGGATTAATCGTATATTGCCTGCTTGACTCTCTGTTATGCATGTTCACAGCAAACATTTTTTCACAGAGTGTCTAACTTGTACTTAACATAATTCTTTGCCGATAACGGCGTTGCGTGAGAAGTGCAAAGTCAACCTACCTGACGCTATTTTTGTGACGATGTTCGATGTAATATATAATATAAGGTTGCGTAGATATTTATGCACAAACCTCGGAATGCGCAGTTGGCATTTGACTTACAAATATTTTATGTTCAAACCACGCTTTGAACTTAGTGTGGAAAAAATATCAGACGTTCAGCATTTCCTTTGTAGGTGGAATATACGTTTTCTCTTTGAGTCACCACCCCAGTCATGAACATCGGAGATGAAACTGAATCCGTTATTCATTTTAAGGGATTAGGGATGGAATAACGAGAGAGAAATTGGGTCAATTTGTTTTCCTTCGCAACGAAGACCCTCTTTTTACTGAATCCTAAATCTTATCGTCAAATGCGGAAACTGAAATAACGGGAGATCCGTACAGGGGCAGCTACGCAAATGCCCTAACATTGCTACAAAGACAGGGCTGGAACGTCAATCGCTCCTACAGCTGAAGGACGCCTTTATGGCCTCCTTGATTTTCATAGTCGTTTCTCTTCTTCGGAAAGGCTGGGACATTTCTAGGTTTCTACTGTTTCGTGTCAGTGTCAGCCCTCTCCTATGTTTTCTTTTTGAATCGTAGGAAATTTCAGGCTGATTAAACAGATGATATAAATCAAAAGCGTGAACCATTTGATGCGAATATATATTTATAACATAACCTCAAAATAGAGCGTTGACACGGAACAGTAGAAAACTATGAAAATCAACGAGGTCATAACGGCGTCCTACAGTTGTAGGTCGACTGACGATATGACCCTTATGTATGAATTTTACTACTGACTGGCGGAAATAAAAGTTTGCTCCTTTGGCACGAACTGAATAAATGAGAAGGTCTCTTTGAAGTAATGGGTCTGACGAATTTGGTCGATTTCTTGTAAAATGTTTTTCAAACTATGGATTTAGGATGAGAAAGTGCAATTGTCGATACCGTCTGACGTATTAATGGATATAGTAATATCGGAATAGCGAGAATGAGGAACGATCTTCAAAAGCACCTTTCCCAAATTTACTAAACTTTATTCAATAAGATGTATTGAAGACTACAAAAATAACTATATTAAAATCATTAATAAAGATATACTGATAACAAAACTGTAAAATCTAAAAAGATTTGGACTGGAACTGCTTAAAAGCTAAATAGAAAAATTCCAAGATACATTTAAACACTTAGATCGAAAACACTAATATACAAAATACAGGGTGTCCGCAAAGTTGGGGTTTTCCTTTTCAGAGACAACTACCCTTGAAATAACAAAGGTAATGTGTAGTGAAACGAGGGCGACCAAGTAAAAAAATAAAGGAAAAAGTACTCACTCTCCAGTTGACGAGAAGAGCTAAGTACGTCTCTGCCCGAAATCATACCGCTCCAACAGAAAATGAAATCAGCTGAAGCGCCACCGAGCAGACGCAGAAACCATATTGATGTCTTACACTTAATGGCACATCTTCTAACAAGGAAGACAAAATGTTGCGTGAAAAGTCTAGGTATTGCATCCCGTCCAATCGATGGGAGAATAGATGGTCCAATGAGCATACCGTTCACCATGCTAGCCCAAACATTCACTGAAAATGTTTGTTGAAAATGTGCCCGACGGACAGCGTGCGGATTTTCTACTGACCAAACATGAGTGTTGCGAAAGTTATTCACCCCATTATGCGTGAACGTAGATTCGTCTGTCAGCAATATGCACTTCAAAAAGTCCGGATTATTGTCATGTTGATGCAACAACCACTCACAAAACCGCACTCTTGCTGGAAAATCGTCAGGTTGAAGGGGAAGGGCTTGTACACGTTGGACGTGAAACGGATACAGCCCCTCTTCACGCAGCGTTTGCCACACTTTAGTTTTTGATACTTGCACTTCTCTGGCCACGTCTCTAGTGCTTGTTGTTTTTTGAAACGCAATCGATTATACGAGTTCGTTTACCTCTACACGCGTGACCGTAACCGTCGGTTGAAGGTTGCATACTAACCTGATACACTGACCCCGACCCAGTTCTGCCGTCGGGTTGAGACCTTGTACCAGTCGGGGTGTCGGGGATATCCCGGCGGGTCGCGGCTACAGGACGGTATTCAGATATTTTTGATGTTGCAGAGCCCTTTATCTCGGTTCCCTTAAGACATTGGTGTATATGGTACTAAGAAAAATTGCTTATGTTTTCAAGATCTACACGTCGTGTAAAGGAAAACCCCAACTTTGCGGACACCCTGTATATTTAAAATTGTACATAATTAAGTAATTCATCGAAGTATAATTTTAAGTATAAGGTCTATAATTCAAAATTTTACATCTATATGAGAAAAATATATGGGTATTCGGTATTCTTTCTGTACACACACTATTTGTTGTAGAATACGTTGCATAATGAAAAATACTCGAAATTAATGTAGCTCCTAGCTCTCCTATTGAATGCATGAATGCGTCACATATCATAGAATTCAGCTACAAAAATCTATTTTTTAGATGTGATGTGATACAAAAAATAAATAATACTTTAAAAAATTAATGACACGCTTTTATAGCTAACCGAACAAGAAAGTCGAAAATAACTTTTAATTAGACAGAGTTTATATTACAGTTGTAGGTGGTCGAACAATCAATCATAAGTAATCATCTGAAAATAAAATTATAATAAAATCTAAGTTATTAACAGAATATTTCAATTCGGAGTAAGGAGCACTACCTTGAAAAAGTATCTGCCTCCGTAGTGTTGTGCCTAGTGCCCGAATCAACAAAGAGTAAGTCCGAAACTGCACGCATGCGCACATCGCGCGCTAGCTCTATCTCTCTTAATCCCCTACAGAGGATCTATAAAAGAATTTATCAATCCTGGCGGTCCTTGATACGTCTGCGATGTCTCAGATTAATCAAGCTCCTGGAAATGTTCCTATACGTACATACATAAATACAGACCAAGATTATGAAAGCGTGTTAAAAAGAACGATGTGTGGTGTACTCGAAACAAACTTGATACAACAGATTCTCAATACATGATGCCATTACTAATCATTTTATTGAAAATAACAGTATCTCCCGTTGCTGTACAAAATGCTCCTCGATAAATTATTTGATGACATAAATAAAACTATAGAATGCTTAATCATTAACAAACATCGATTAAGTGATCAATGGGTCCAACACTGTTCCTCATATACATAAATGAACTACTTCGATCCAATTTCAACTCTAAAATGATATCATATGCAGACGATACTGTTTTAGTTTGCACTGGTCATCATGGATGACGCAATATGGAATGCCGAGTTGTCATTAAATAAAGTCAAATGCTGGTTGGATAGCAACTTGCTTAAACTTAATATCTCTAAAATTAAGTATGTGACATTTTCTCCAACCAAAGCAGGCATGACATTACAGCACCGAACATTAATTATATATGATAGTGCTGTCACTGTCAAAAGAGTTGAAGTTATTAGATACTTAGGAATCATTGTTGACAGTAATTTAAAATGGCAGAGTCATAGCGAGCTTTTGGCATCGAAATTAAGGAGAATTATTCATAAGTGTTTCAATATATAACACGATTGTGGGGTCTCTACTAACTTACGGGATAAGTACATGGGAAGCCGCATACACTAGTACTTTAAAATTATTACAAACCACGCAAAATTATATTGTCAGGACTATTTTTCGTCTCCCATAAAAGTCAAGTTGCAGATTCGGTTACATTAAAAATGATCTTTTGAATGTTAGAGGTTTATATATTTTTTCTGCTCTGAAATTTGTTCACTCCAGAAACAATGTTCCAACCAGCCACGCTTACGAAACAAGAACTATAATAAATACACTTACACTTACACTTATACCAGAGTGAATAAATCTGTTTGCCAAAAATGCATAAAGTTTGATGGTATTAAGTTGTATAATAAATTACCCCTAGAATATAAAATCCTCTGGGAGTATAGTTTCAAAAAAAGAATTAAGAAGTTCATCTTAAATAACTTTGGCATGCTTGCATCGATTGTAGCTTGACTCAACCCGTTCTATCTAACGTTTTTATTTCGCTTTTTCATATACATTTGCTCATAATATACTTTATGACCATTAGCCATGCATTGAATTTGTATATTGTGCGACACACACAAGCTTATAGCTTAGGTGTCTATTCTTTTGTAGTAAATAAAATAACCTAATTTACTTGACAGTTGTTTTACGGCTAACGCCGTTTCTGACATCTATCCACCCAATCGCCTCCCTGAAGCACTCTAGCTTCTATCGCTATTCTAGAGTCTTGATCCCATTCTGTTCTTGGTGCACCTTGCTTACGTCTTTCACGATGTATCCATTCCCATATTTTTTGGGCCCACTGTAGTCAGGCTTACGGTGACTATGACCATACTAGATCAGTTGTTTAGTGTCTACGGTATCTACTTCCGCCATTCTTCTCATATCCTCATTTTGCATATGCTCTAACCTTGAGACCTGACAATTCAGACTTAGAAGTCCATCTCCAGAGCGCTCAGTCTACCCTCATTGCGCTGGCTCACCTCCCATGTTTCGGCGCCGTATGTGCAAATACTTTCCGGGATGCTCTTATAAATAGTTCGTTTTGTTTATCTCGAGACTTCATCGTTCCATAAAACGGGATTGAACTGTTCAATTACCCGTTTTTCCTGTAATATTTTATTCCGAATCTCTCCGTCACTTTTTTCGTTGTCTGAAATCGTAACTCGAGTACTTAAATTTCTTGCAGCTCTTCACCGTGCCAACATCCAAGCGCAGATCACTTGCTGTCTCGCATTCTGTTTTCTGAATCTAGATATTGTATCCGATTTGTGGCCATGCTTTATGGCGCAAATGTTTATTTTTCATTGATGCATTTTACTTTATTGATAGTGTCCGGACGCAAATGAAAAGGTTGACTCTTGAAGCTAGACCAACTTACTTTTATGGCGTATTTCTTGATTTAATATGGAAACTAGGTGCCCGACTTAGGCAAAACATACAATCATTGCAGATATTACAGATATTACAGATATTACAGATATTACAGATATTACAGATATTACAGATATTACAGATATTACAGATATTACAGATATTACAGATATTACAGATATTACAGATATTACAGATATTACAGATATTATAGATATTACAGATATTACAGATATTACAGATATTACAGATATTACAGATATTACAGATATTACAGATATTACAGATATTACAGATATTACAGATATTACAGATATTACAGATATTACAGATATTACAGATATTACAGATATTACAGATATTATAGATATTACAGATATTACAGATATTACAGATATTACAGACATTACAGAAATTACAGACATTACAGAAATTACAGAAATCACAGATATTACAGATGATATTACAGATATTACAGATGATATTACAGATATTGCAGATGATATTACAGATATTGCAGATGATATTGCTACAGATATTACAGATATTACAGATATTACAGATATTACAGATATTACAGATATTACAGATATTACAGATATTACAGATATTACAGATATTACAGATATTACAGATATTACAGATATTACAGATATTACAGATATTACAGATATTACAGATATTACAGATTTACAGATATTACAGATATTACAGATATTACAGTATTACAGATATTACAGATATTACAGATATTACAGATATTACAGATTACAGATATTACAGATATTACAGATATTACAGATATTACAGATATTACAGATATTACAGATATTACAGATATTACAGATATTACAGATATTACAGATATTACAGATATTACAGATATTACATATATTACAGATATTACAGATATTACAGATATTACATATATTACAGATATTACAGATATGACAGATATTACAGATATTACAGATATTACAGATATAGATATTACAGATATTACAGATATTATACAGATATTACAGATATTACAGATATTACAGATATTACAGATATTACAGATATTACAGATATTACAGATATTACAGATATTACAGATATTACAGATATTACAGATATTACAGATATTACAGATATTACAGATATGACAGATATTACAGATATTACAGATATTACAGATATTACAGATATTACAGATATTACAGATATTACAGATATTACAGATATTACAGATATTACAGATATTACAGATATTACAGATATTACAGATATTACAGATATTACATATATTACAGATATTACAGATATTACGGATTTTCAATAAAATAAAATCTCGGGCGGTTGGACTAGATGGTTTGAATATAAATATGTTAGCTTTAGTGTTTTCTTTTTGTTCTAAAGCGATTACTCGTATAATTCACTATTCGCTTGAAAAAGGGCTAGTTCCTAAAATTTGGAAAACCGCATGCGTTAGGCCTCTTACTAAAATTGATGCTCTGAAAGGACCTGATGATTATAGACCAATTAGTATCCTTCCAGCGTTATCAATCGTATTAGAAAAAAATGTATATGAGCAATTGATGCAGCGCGTCACTACCTTTAAGATAATTCCATCTACGCAGTCGTGGTTTCGGAAAAACGACAGCACCGTTACAACTATGCTCGATGTCTGTGACGACTTCATAGGGGCAATACATAATTCTAAAGTTACTACTGCTGTCGTGATAGATCTAAGTAAGGCCTTTGATTGGCTCAACCATGAACCACTTTTTGCAAAATTTCATTACGTTGGCTTCTCCGATAGTTCGATTAATTGATTTCGCAGTTATTTTCATGAACGCGTTCAGCAGGTAAAAATCGGTGACATCTTATCACAGGAGGGTACTGTCTCCAAAGGTGTACCACAGGGGTCTATTCTTGGACCTATTCTGTTTTCTCTTTATGCAGCGGATTTAGATCAAGTCACTAAATACTGTAAATTACATACCTACGCCGATGATACACAGATTTATCTATCTTACAACATGGCTTACGTATTAACCCTAGAAAGTCAGCTATCATAACTACTAAGTCTAAATTCAGCAAATTCAATAGTGAATTAATAAAGCTGTGTGTTGGACGTGATGAACTTTGCCACAAGACATCGGTTCGCAACTTGGGCATCACACTTGATAAGAACCTGTGCTTCCGTGATCATGTCACCAACGCTGTTCAGGGTTCCTATGCTAAGTTGAAGTCAATTTATAGCTATAAAAATGTATTGTCCAAGTAGACAAGCTGTGTAAACTTGAATACGGGGACCTTGTCTATGGTCCATGTCTAACACAGAGCGAGGCATACAGACTTCAAAAAGTGCAAAACAGCTGCATAAGATTCATTCTAGGTATTCAAAGGCGGGAGAGGGTATCTGATCATATTAAAAATATTCGATGGCTTACTATGCGACAAAGGTGGATACTGCATCTATTATCATTGGTCCACAGTATTCTGATAAATAAAATGCCTCTTTATTTGAATAACAAGCTTGCCATGAGATGTTATCATCTCTCAGCGAACCTGCGTTTTGTAGGATATACTCTTGACTTGCCTCGGCACCGAACAACTCAATTCAGAAAGAGCTTCTCATATGTGGTGCCCGATTTCTACAATAAAGTACCTCAAACTTTGAAAACTCTATCTGTGTCCAGCTTTAAAAGAAAAGTTGGGCTCTTTGTCTTTGATGACATGTAGCATGTATTTTTATGTAATTTTACTTTTATATTTGTTTATTTGCGCATGTTTTCTCACTTGTCACTTTTCATTTGTTTGTGTTTCGTTTACTGTTTACTTTTAATTTTTATATCTTCCGCCGTATACCTAATATTTTCTTTTTTTCTAAGTTACTTCTGAGCATGGCTTTTGATTCTGTTACGTACTATGTTGATGCACGTTTCTCTTTTGGTCTTTTGGTCATTATACCATGGATAGGTTACGAACATTTTTTTCTGCAGTCAATTTTCTTATTTTCTGGTTGGTTCTGAAAAACAGCTTGTGCTGATGTAACCCGCCAGGTAAAATAAAGGCCATTTATTATTATTATTATTATTATTCAGTTTGAGAGACATTTGACCCGAAATCGACAACATCCATTAATTCCATTACTTCAAAGACGCCTTCTCATTTGTTGAATTTGCGATCCACGTGCTTCTTTGTGCGCTGTAGTAAAGTCGGGCCTAAGTGCCCACCAGGCTGTTCTAAAAAAACCGTCAGTCCTCATAATTTTACTCTGGAGCTACCCAAAATGAAGCATGCTTTGTGCTTTGCAGTATAATAATCTAATTACACGCAGTATCTGAATCTTCGTATTCAAAGGCAAGCCAAACTAGATTAATTAAAACAACTCGCACGAAAAGCTCGTTATGTTCAATTTTAATTAAAATTAAATACGTGAAAGTGATTAACACGGCAAGTCACACTTTCAGTGAAATGAAAAGGCTGTTATCAGGGGGTCGAGCATATCCGGTCATTCGCCGTTGTCCCTTCTTTTTTTTTCAGCGACAGACTGGCATACAAATTGCGACCCGGCAAAAAATTAATTGCTACACATTTCAATGCTTTTTAAATATGAGAGGAAAAAATGTTGTTTTCATATGAGATACTTTTTCAGCAATGATAGTTCTCCTTGAATATAGGCCACAACACATACACAATGAGAAACAAAAATATATTACTTCTGTATACATTCAGTATACAGGGTGATGCATCGAAAACGAAACAGACGCATTTACTGACAGCTCAGTTTTTTTTTGGAAAAACGCTCAGACCCGTCGATTTTGTTTTCGAGGTATGGCAAAGAGCACGTGCAGCCCCCTGGGCGGGGGTGACACCAACCCTAAAATCCATACTTACCTTATTTTAAAGGTCTTTCACTTCCCTTTATAATGATGTGAAATACATGAGCTTCAGTTCAGTAGTTTTGAAGAGCCAGCATCATTAGAAGACTTGCGACAAATAATTGTGAATGAGTGCCTTCAAATTACTCCTCAAATATTGCAAAATGTGCGGCATTCGTTTTGAGCAAAATCTTAATTATTGCATGGAGAGTCATGGTGGCCATTTTCAGCATTTACTTGCCTAAAGGGTCAGTTCATTCTTCATTTTTAAATTACTTTGCTGCCAAATGTATTGATCTCCACTAATGATGGTGTATTATTTTTTTTTAAGCTTTAAATCAATTAATCTTCAAAACTACTGAACTGAAGTACATTAATTTTATATCATTATAAAGGGAATTGAAAGACCTTTAAAATAAGGTATCACTCGACCTCCCTTTCCATTTAAGATTTTGGGGGTGGTGTCATCCCCGCTTAGGGGGCTGCACGTGCTAACGTGATTTTTTGCCAAACTTGTGTCCCCCTCGAAAACAAAATCGACGGTTCTGAGCTGCCAGTAAATGCGTCTGTTTCGTTTTCGATGCGCCACCTTGTATATACTTATTAGAAAAGCAGTGAAACTCGAGAAGGGGGTAGGGGACGTAGGATAAAAGCATTGTACTTACTGTACTGTGATCAAGTGATGCCACACTGTCCTTTTGTAGAATCTCCAAAAGTACGTCACCTGGGATGCAGTAGGGGAACTGTCCTGCTCTTCTATTTATCTTCTCAAGGCTGATTTCTCATTTGAGAATGCTACCTTGGATCACACCAGTACCGGGTAGATGCATGCTTTAATTATTTTAACACTCGTGCTGAAGTCAATGATTGACTGGCCTATGACATTCCGCGTTGCTTGACTGTTCGACTGGGTCTAATTGATCCCCCAATCTGATCGGATATTTATCGCTCTATCGACGCGTCGAGAAACGTTCCAGCGTTTTCCAGGCGAAATCGTAAGCTTTTACGGAAGTACCCTAGATGGCAGCAGATGTAGCCAGAGGGATCTCGATTATTTTGGACAGCGCTGCAATCCTCCCACGCCGACGCGTAACTGGTTGCCTTAGAGTCGACTTTGCAAGGCGACTCCTCGCCGTTCAAAGTCTCAGCTACGCGAGGGCGTTACATTAAGAATGTGAACAGTTACCTGTACCCTTGGACAAACCTTGAGCCGGATGGCCACTTTTGTTTCACGTGCCGAGTTTCAAAACACACTAATTTTCGGAAATAATGCCTAAGCCTGTTTCCCATAATATTTCTAATGGATCTTTTTGATGATTGTGGGTACAGATTTCTTAGGAAACTTCATTGGGGAACAGATAAGTGATTTAAAAAGAAAATGATAAGTATGACTAGGCATAAGTCCAAGGTCTTTTACTGACCCTTCTTTGTAGTTAGTAGTACAAAGGCTGGAATTTCAGCGATAGAGGAAAAAACCCGATTTTGGAAATAAGGTGAAAATTGCATACCAACTTGTTTTCAAGCAAGATGGTGGTAACTCGAGGCATTTGTACAAAAAATTATTGACTGTTGCTAATGGTGTTTACAGACATTTTGAAAAACATAAGTCTGTTCACTTTATTCTTTTGGCATTCTGTAATTTCTCACCCATTCCGTAGCCCAGCAGTGGCGAAGAATATGTTCCCAAAGTTCACCCTGTAGCATGTCCCATTTTAATCTCTCTACCTAAAGATAAAACTGCACATTTTAAAAAAATAGTGTTGAACGAGAGATGTAGGGTTTCTAGAGGTCAAAATGTTGGTTACCTTGACATTGACCTTGACTTCGACCTTTCTGCCAGCAAGTTTCTTGTAATGCAAACGTACAAACTAACCTTGAACTGCTAGAACAGTTGCAGATACTTTTTCCCGAAATTAAACATTCTAACACTGCCCTCGTTGTTTCTTTATAAAATGGCGATATATACGTATAGTAACAGAGATAATTTCACCTTGAATACTAATATATACTAAGTGACATATAAATCCGAACACCCAGTTTAAATGGTTTTATTTTAATAAAAGTTGGCGAATGTATTTATCTTACTGTAAATAACAAGTGAAAAAATTTTCAGCATTATCAGTTGGACATTCCGGTTTTTATGCTGCTTTTTTTTAATTCACTAACGCTCTAAAAATGAATATTTCAGCCGCAGTAAAGAATCAACGTTGGCGGATTTTGGTTCTTGACATCCTTTACGATCGGTTACGATGCCTAGAGTACGGAGACCTGTACGATTTCGTCAACTTAGTGAGTTTGATAGGGGCCGTATAGTGGGACTTCGGGAAGCTGGACTTTCTTTTCGGGCAATTGGAGTTAGAGTGCAAAGAAGTGTAGACACTGTGGTTAGGTGTTGTCAGGCATGGCTTCGAGAAGGCCGTACGCAAAGAGCAAGGGGCACTGGACGCCGCCGTACAACAGCAGACCGTGAAGATCGTCGCCTAAGATACCAGGTCCATTGCAAATGAATGTTTTGCAGAACACGGAAGACCTATTGGCATGCGAAGTGTTTACCGACGAATGAGAAGTTCTGGCTTGTTTTCATACCGGCCACACTGGGTCCTCCCTTTAACTCGAGAACACCGACGTAATCGCCTTGAGTGGTGCAGACAACGGTCACTCTGGGATCAGGAATGGAACAGTATTGTCTTTAGTGACGAGTCTCGATTTTGTTTAGGCATGCACGATGGTCGTGCCAGGATTAGAAGGTGACGTGGTGAAAGGAGGAATCCACAGTTTTTTGTTGAAAGACGTGTTCATCAAACTGTTGGAGTTATGGTTTGGGGTGCTACAGCTTATGGTTCCAGGTCATCTTTAATCTTCATCAGAGGTAACATGAACGCGCAGCGTTATATCCACGAAGTTCTAGAACCCCATCTTTTACCCTGGCAGATCCAACTTTCCATCAAGATAATGCCCGACCACATGTTGCAAGAGTCACAATAGACTTCTTTCATCATAATGATGTCACACTGTTACCATGGCCACCAAGATCTCCCGACTTATCCCCAATTGAGCACGTGTGGGATATGATGGGTAGGAGATTGCTCAATTTGCAACGTCCTCCTCAGACTCTAGAAGCACTGCGAGAGGAGTTGGTGGTTACCTGGAATGAGATACCACAGGAGGACATTGACCACCTGATCAGAAGCATGCCTAGGCGCGTTGGAGAATGCGTAGCACATCAGGGTGCATCCACACATTATTAAAGGTCAAAGGGCTTTAAAGCAGTGCAATCATTTTGAAATTTTTATCATTTACTTATTATGCTTCATTAAGTACTTATACAAAATTTTATTAAAATAAAACCATTTAAACTGGGTGTTCGGATTTATATGTCACTTAGTATACATACATTCAATACTCATAGGCAGCACGATATTCATCTATCCTTTGCTCGATGTAAGCTGGATAGTAGATCTACCTCTATTTTAGGACCAAAGATATTCAATAAGCTGCCTGAGTATATTAAGACAATTAGCTCCTTAAATAATTTCAAAGCTGAGTTAAGAACCTATTTTATTAATAAGACTTGTTACGCCATCATTAACTTTGTGGATATTGAGATGTTCTTTATTGTTTGTCCTTTTATATATTTTTATATGATATTTCTGTTAATTTATTAATTTTAACCGCTGGAAAGCTAATCTATTTTATCTGCTGTTGTTAGCCTATGGTGCCCATTTTAAAATATCTAATTTGAGCGATTGTTTGTTGTTGCTTGTCATTTTACTGTTTGTTTTTTTATGTCTATACATACTGTAAATTGTTTGTTGACAACCCTATACATGTTTTATACATGTCTAATGGATAATAAATATTATTATCATTATTATTATTCGATTGAAAAAGCTGAAGTGGCCACGTGCACTTTTTTTAAGCTATACATTATAATACGACTCCTGAACTTAACTTTTTCCTACGTTTGACCATCACCTGCATTAATGGTGAAATATTCCTGAGGCACTACCCACGTATGAATATTTCATTCCCGCTCTCAAAGTTGCGTAAAAAATTGCTTTACCTGGTAGGCGGGATGGGTTGAACAAGGTCCGGCATTCGTGCCAGAGCTTAAAATTATATATTCATAAACGGAAAGGTTGCTTTGAAATTCATAAACAGCGGCATGTTTACTAAGCTTCAGTGCAAGGATTTCATGCGTTACATCACCGCATGGAGTTTCTGGATCTACTCAGGATTTGGCTGTTGTTTATCCAGTTAGTTGACTGGTGACGTGATGAAAATGAATTTCTGATAATCTCATTCAGCTCGCGATGAGGTGCAGAGGTTTCGATCACTTCTTTGTTTGCCGGGAGCGAAGTGTATAGTGGGGGTCACTGAATCAATCGCCGCATACGCGGTGGACAAAACAGGAGAAGCATCTGATTAATACTGAAATATGAGTGTAGTCTCAGTAGGCAGGCAGCAGCGGTGGCCGCAGTAGTAGACTCTTCGGTCTCCTGATCAGTCGCCGTGCGCTGTGCGGGTTCGAGTCCCGTCCCAGGAGAAATTTTTCTCTTGGCTATGGATGATGTGATTGTCCGTAGGTGGTAGACGGTTTCTGACTGTCGAACGTGGAGGTACCACCCGGCGGATCTCGTAGGCGGAGCCAGAATGTGTTCATGTTGCATGCACACGTGTTCCCTGGCCAGAGTCCGTGTGGCGTTCCCCCTTTCCCCTGTATCCCCCTATAGCCCCACGGTAGTAGTAAAGAAAACACTGAAAACTAAATTTGTCTTTCGGCTTGGGTTCAATGTGTATGAGAGAGAAATGTGTATCGACACATATCGTCGTTGTCATGATGAAACCATCTACGAGCCGTTTCCCACTTCAGTTGGCCCAACTATTGAAATCTTAGTTTTTTCTTATCAAACACAAATAATAAAAATGTAGCAGGGTTTTATAGGTTTAAAATATTAACAATGAACATTTTGATAATATATAGTAGAAAACACCAACTTTATCACTCCCTAATCACATTAAAAATAACACATGTTGCAATTACAGCATATCAACCTATTTTCGCTTCAATGCAAAATAAGTCTATAACGCATAGGTGGCTGTGAAGAATAAAAGCCATGACAATTGTTTTTATTAATCACAGCTGTCAGAATAAGTTTAAAATAGTTTTGGGTAGTTAAGGTTTTCAAAATGGGTAGAGGAACGGTTACACTGGACAACAAATTTTGATTTTTTAATTTTATCTTGTGGGAAAAGTGCACTTCTTTGTTAATTTTGGGGCGCTGAATCCAAAAATGACAATGAAATAAAAAAATTAGTTGCGGTTTAGAAAAAAAACTTTTTATTTTTAAGGATATATTAAAAAAAGTAACAAGATTCATATACTTATAAGAATCACTATTTGCGCTATCTTTTTGCTGTTCTTTTATGGATCGTTTCTGGAGCATCTCTACCAAGAGTCCAACAGTAGTCTGCAAGCATGGAAGGATTCCACTTTCCCTGGTACCTTTTTTCCATTGTTGAAATATCCTGATGAAAACGTTCGCCGTGCTCATCACTTACGGCTCCGCAATTGTCAGGAAAAAAGTCCAGGTGTGAGTGTAGGAAATGTATCTTAAGAGACATATTACAGCCCATCTTTTGATACGATGACAGCATATTTTTGACAAGGGTTTTATAGTTGTCAGCTTTTCTATTTCCCAAGAAATTAGTGACCACCAGACGGAAATCATTCCAAGAAGTTTTTCAATACCTGTTAAAGTGTTTCCAAACTGTGTATCTTTCAAAATATTTCGAATCTGTGGCCCAACAAAAATACCTTCTTTAACCTTTGCTTCACTTAGTCTTGGAAATTTCTGACGCAGGTATTGAAAAGCTGACCCATCTCTATCTAATGCCTTGACAAAGTTTTTCATTAGGCCCAACTTGATATGCAATGGTGGGAATAAATTTTTTTTTCGAATCTACTAATGGCATATGCTGTACATTTTTTTGACCTGGCTCTAGGAATTGACGAACAGGCCAGTTTTGTCTGGTGTAATGAAGTGCCTTTGTCCGACTGAAGTAAAACTGCAACAACTTTCAAATCGCCACAAATATGCCATTGGTGCTCATCGTATTTTATGCATGTCAATAGGTACTTCATATTGTCATATGATTCTTTCATGTGAACTGCATACCCTACAGGAAGAAATGGTAAAATATTTCCAATATGCAAGAACACTGCCTTTAAACTTAATGTTGAACTGTCTATAAACAATCTCCATTCTTCTGGGTTATAGTTTATATTTAAAGCCGCCAGTAAGCCGTTAATGTTACTGCAGAAAACCAAGTTATTCTCCATATTGAAAAATGGTTCAAAGTCTTTGTGGCGTTTACGAAAAACACATACCGAAACATCGTCTTCTAACAAGTTCCACTGCTGCAGTCTTGATCCAAGTAACTCTGCCTTACATTTTGGAAGTTCTGAATCTCTTACAAGATCATTTAATTCTGACTGTGTTATTTTGTGCGGTTGGTGGCATGACGTGCTCGGTATAAAATCAGGATCTCTTGACGTTGATGGTATATCTTCTTCCTGACGAATCACTCGATCGCCATGATCTGATTCGTTTTCTGATTCGCAAATGTAGGATTCTGGGGGTTTTGGAATAGGATTTTCGTCACTGTGAGGCACAGGACTCATCGCAGTTGGTATGTTTGGATAGTTAATAACCGATTTTTTTTTCTTGGACATACCTGTGGCTTGTCCAACACAAGGTACCGTGCAAAAGTAGCTATCATTAATATGATTTGTAGGCTCTCTCCAAACCATTGGGACAGCAAAGCGCACAGTCCGTTTTTTGCCATTTAACCAGCTCCTCAGACTTGAAGCACATGTATTACAGCAGATGTGTGGTGCCCACTGTTTGTCTTGATCACCTAGTTTACAACCGAAATAAAGCTGATATGCCTTTTTTATTAGTGGAGTAATAGACCGTCTCTGAGACGCAAAAGTCACATTACCACACACGTAACAAAACTGATCTGGATTGTTTACACACTTTCGAGACATCTTGTATGTATAACGTAACACAATCATCCCGATTACATCATTTTTCCTTGCCGAATATAAAAATGTAGCACGTGCATTCTTGTGAATTACAGTATATTAACACTGTCACAGCAGGAACACATATAATTACCGTATCTCTAAAACTTGAACTAATATTGAAAAAATAAATTTCATTCCGGTTTTAGCACATTAAAAATAATATTGTTGATTTTATTTAGGATATTTTTTGGCTGTTGATCAGTGTTATTAGTGAGAAAATTCGGTTACTGATAGTTAAATTTTTAATTCTGGGAAATCGAACTCAGAAATTATGGTGGTCACCCGAACGAACCAGTAGGACCATCAAACAAAAACTTTTACCGAAAAGACAAAGCATTATCTTTCCACAACATGAGGCTAATCGACATTATGATATGCAAGAAGACAATTTCTCTTGTCATTCAGGTATAAACCTACATCGCAAATCGTGCAACTCCACATATTCCTATGAGCTTCCTTTTTTGTCTGCAGGTGCCGCATCGTCTGGAAGTTCCATATATAGGCATGCGAACAGATTTTTCTGTCCTTTTTTCAATGGGAACGTATTTTTTATAATGCTTTATGGGTTCCATTGATTTTCGACCTTTCTTCTTGGTAATGCATCCTGAAGAGACATTTATCCTGAACTGTTTCAAATCGAGAGTCGAACCGCAGCAGCGTTTTTGAAACAAAATGTACGAGTTGACTACCGTACAGTATATTCAGATAAGAGATAGACCGGATGTAAACAAAAGGTTCGGGTGATTTTCACGCTAACGCCGCCGTCTCGACGTAAAACAGGAGCCCTCATTGGTCAATTCGCAATTAAATGCCTATGCCGAGCGGCAGAGCAGTCGTATCAAGGCAGAGTCACATTCAGGTTCAGACGTGTTACGTATGTCGTGTGCATCATTGCAATTTGATATTTCTTTGGACGTTTTCGTTTGTTATCTTATTAAGTTGTTCAGTTTGTCGCTGTTATTGTTATACCTTGTTATTGACTGTTATTGTTATCAACTGCTTGCGCAAACTGCCCAGTAGTACAGATACTGCGGATGAAGTTGTAAACTCCTGTAGTCCACCTAGGAAACGCTCTAAAAAAAGACATCTGAGTGCAGAAATGAAAGAGGTCATTTTGAATATATATAAGATCGAGCGCGAGGAGAACGAGGCATCAACCATCAAAGAAATTGTTGTGAAGGTTTCTCACAAAGTTGGGGTGTGTCGCGCACCAGTGTTTAATGTGTTAAGACAATACAAAAAAAATCACACCTTTTCTGAGCCAATGACCAGTAAACATCACAAAAGTATTGTTAAATCATTAGATGAAGCTGATAAGCATGCGATTAGGAGGAAAGTGCATGAATTCTTCTTTAGGAATGAAATACCTACTATAGATAAAGTACTGCAGGAGGTAAATGGAGATACAACGTTGCCAAATTTCAAGCGATCAACTTTCCATGCGTTACTGAAGCATTTAAATTTCAAATGGAAAAAACGGGGTCGTAATAGTTTACTACTGAATAGAAAAGAAATTGTGCTATGGAGGAGGGATTATTTAAAACAAAAATTGGGAAATATAGAAATCAAAACAGGAAGATTTATTACCTTGATGAAACGTGGGTAAACGCAGGAC
This sequence comes from Acanthoscelides obtectus, assembly GCA_963669975.1. NCBI lineage: Eukaryota > Metazoa > Arthropoda > Insecta > Coleoptera > Chrysomelidae > Acanthoscelides > Acanthoscelides obtectus. The sequence continues at coordinate 5,798,123 of CAVLJG010000001.1, read as the reverse complement.
ACACTACAAGTAAAGTATGGGTTGATGATTCTGTAACTTCATCCAGGAGGGCCTTTCTAGATGGACTGTCCACCGGATTAAAAAATCCAGCAGGTAAATACGAGTAATAGACAACAATCGGATGTTTTTCAAACCTTGGGAACAAGGTTCTAAACCTTAATTACAGGGGGCAGATAAAACATATTACAAGTAACAAAACTTTTATAACTTTCCATAAAATGCGGGGATGTTTTATTGTCATTTTCATTTGTTAGAACTTTTTTAAGCCATGTTTTTATGTGTTTTCGATATTTCAATTATTTTTTAATATAATCTTAAAATATGTCGAATATTATAAACTTAAAAAAAGTTACTAAGTTTTATATTGTGTACCGTTCCTAATATTTCTAATCATTTTAATTCATACTTTAAGCTTTATAAAGTTATAATTTATTAATATTAATATTTGCGCGTATTTCAGGTTCCTGATCATTCATTTTTTAAAGGTTTATAACTTTAAATTAAATTGTGAAGCGCTGAGTAATCATACGACGTTCAATATTCTTTCTTTCAATATGACTAAATAATCCCAATTATAGCAATCTGATACTCATGTCTCAATGTTTTTTCGCTGAATGTGATGAAAACATTTGAAAAAGGTTCGCTTATTGAAATAAATTTACACCAGTTAGTACTTCGATTTCCAGGTAAAGGGAAAAGGCTCATTATCTGCCATATTGGCAGTGAGGATGGATTTGTTGTTGGCGGTCTGTGCTGCTTTGAGTCTAAGAAAACTGGAGATTACCACGAGGAAATGAATGGCGAATCGTTTGAACAGTGGTTTTCAAAAATTTTACCGAACTTAGAGGAAAACGCAGTAATTGTGTTGGATAATGCGCCTTATCATTCTCGAAGAATGGAGAAGATCCCAACAACGGCTTCAAGGAAAGTTGATGTTCAAAGTTGGCTTCGCTCGAAAAATATCAACTTTGAAGAAGCAATGCTGAAAGTACAATTATTAAGAATTGTCAAGGATCACAAGGCGGAATATCAAAAATACGCCATTGACGAAATGGCAGCAAGTCAAAATAAAACTGTGCTCCGTTTACCTCCATACCATTGCGAGCTCAATCCCATTGAGCTCATATGGGCAGAGGTTAAAAATTATATAGCTAAGCACAATACAACTTTTAAATTTTGTGACCTCAAAGGACTTTTCAAAGAAGCACTAGAATTAATAACAGCGCAAAAATGGGAAAACTGTATTAAGCATGTGAAAGACAAGGTTGAAAAGAGAATGTGGGAACTGGACAATATTTTAGAGGAACAAGTCGAGCCATTCATTATTGACGTTGGTGCTTCAGGCAGTAGCGATGATGAAAGCTCATCAAGCTCATCTTTCCAATAAAAGATGTCGTTCATCAAATTCAGTAAGTTATAAGTAATTATAAAGCTACTGTATTTTTTAATTAATTATTGACATTTTTGAACCCATTTTGGCAAAACCTATTCAAGAATCTACTTTCTGACAATGTTCAACCATGCACATTGTTTTACGTTTTGAACGTTTTAATTTGGTTACATATTTACCTAGAAATCAAAAAATATACTAATCAATATTGTAAAAGCAATTTTAAGAGATATACGATTATTTTTAATTTAGGCTAATTTAAACGCCATTTTGAGATTATATTCGACTGTATTTCACCAAACATCAGGCGGCATCCGAAGCTGGAAATCGAAGCGAAAATCTTGAAACCCTTATGTATATTTACATCATTATATATTTCTTACCCCACCCCCACATGATCCTATATCCATCACCAATCGTATACACATCGAATTGTGCTAATTTACTACAAAGTTACGCAAAGCAGCATCTACTATCTAAAATATGTACTGCGCGACTCTTAATACGTCCCTGCCGAATGTTACAGCGTTCGATGATCACGTGGTCTTGTTTATGTCCGGTCTATCTCTTATCTGAATATACTGTAGTATCGACAAAGTGACAAACTATCCTATGGTACCACTTCTTGCTTTTTCGATCTATCGCGTAGCATTCTTTTAGCATGTCCGCCTTATCGACGGCACCCATATGTTTATTGTAATCCACAACCAAAGACAGACAAGTTACTTCTGACACAGTTCCATCATTATTCTTTCTATTGATTGTTATGGTAATTTGACAAGAAATAAACAGGTTTTTTGTCTTTCCATTTTACACATACCAACATATCATTTGTCATTCTCCAGTCATATTTTCCTCGCGCTAGTTTTTTTATCATCGATAAAGTCATCTGGCAAATATTTTTTCCCTTTTCTCAAAGTGCCACAACCACATAATTCCATTTTGTTTCAAGTAGCTGAGCAGTGGAATACTTGAAAAATAGTTGTCAAAAAAAAATCTATAATTTTGTTGTTGCAAATCTCTTGTCAAGTCTTTGACTACTATTCCTCCTAAATCTTTTTGTGGCAAGTCACCAATCTTACCAGAATATATTTGAAATTCGCAAATATAATAATAATAATAATAATAATAATAATAATATTTATTCACTCAATGTACAAAGATAACAAACAATATGAGTAAATAAATATAAAATCAAAACAGGCCCAATAGAAGGCATCGCCTGTACATGGACCAATAAATTTAAGTTGAAACTGTAGAATGTAAATGACAAAAAAGGACAAAAATTAGCTACAGTAGATTATGTATTTAGTTGATGAACACAGGTTTCTCGCAGTGTCAAGACTCTGTTGGGGAGAGAATAGGTTCTGAAAATGACAGCAATTAATTTGTCATTATTCGTTAAGTTAATGTTTCTTATCGATCATTATTTTTGCGTTCAATGTTTTATTTCACTCTTTTCTTTTTTTTGATTGCTTTTGGTTTGACATTTTGATGTAGATCCTTTGAGAGATATCAATAAACGCATTTCACTTCGTCGATCTTCCATCGTTGAAAGTATTAGTTGACATATGTCAAAAAGTATACTGGTTCATGCGTTATTCTAGGCGAACGACTTTTTTGTACCGAAGAAAACGGAAAGTTCGCCTGGGTATGATAGACCCAGCGCGACCAACAGAGTTCAAAATCAGGGCGCGACTACAGGCGGGTTAACCAAGTTTTGGCAAAAATTTAGTGTAAAACAATCCCATATTTCTTGAAGCTTTTGTCTCAGTCCAGTGATTGTACGAGCAGGATGTTATCGTAGAACCTTTTTCATCTCGTGCCACAAAGTTTCAATAGGTGACAGATCTGGACTGCTACAAACCCAGTTCAAAAGTGGTACATTAGTTTCTTCCATCCATTTTATAGCCTTTTTTGAGGTATGGCACGCTGCACCATCTTGCTGAAACACAATATCTTGGCCGGATGTCAAACATTCTTCCATCATTGGTAAAAGCGATTCTTCTAAAACTGCTAAATATCTGTTTGTGTCTACATTTCCGTCAATAAAATGAACTCCTTTTGATGAATACTGCCCCAGACCATAATGGATGCTGGAAATTTCACTTTTCTCTTCAGACAGTCAACATGGAATGATTCATTTTTTTGCGAATAACTCTACTGCGACTGTCACCAACACAAACTTCGAATCGAGTCTCATCACTCCATTGTATTCCACACCATTGTTCAGGTGTTCATTGTCTATGTTCTTTAGCCCATCTAAACCGATTCTTCGTTTGCAGTGGAGTTAATAGTGGCTTTTCTTTGGCCTATAAACAAGTGGTGCAACTTTAGGGTTTTTACTTCACTTTTTTTATAAGAAAACTTACCTTGCAAGTGCTAAATCCCAGTTTGTGGGCCTCTCTAGGAGCTGTGGACCTCGACATTCTCCCTCCAACAGCGTCACTCCACAGAGCACTTAATTGTAAATAATTGGCACGCCTGTTTTTCACGATTATTCTTCTTAATGCTCTTCGGTCAGCATTTGTGATATTACTTTTTTTCATATATCGTGGCTTAACCCTTTCCGTTCTACTGGTCGATCCATGTAACCACCTATATTAAAACACGTAATTTCAGTCCCACTGGTCGGGTATTACCGTTAATGACATCTATCGGGAAAAAAATTGACGGCTCTGCCCCGTGCGAGGAAGTGTGTATTCCGTTTCTTTATCCATTGCGAAGGTTCCGCGTGTGTCTTCTTTCGGCTGTTTGTAAACGTGAACACACTGAGTCAAAATTGAAATGACACGTCAATATTTAGTTTTATAACTGCAATATTTCATACCTTCCGACTCAATTGATCAATTTGCCATCTGACTGGGTTTTGTTCCATGTTATATGTAGTGGTTTCTTGAGGTAACCACTAGGACTGTAAACGGTCATTTATTTTTTTTTTAGAGAAAAAAATAAATGAGTGGATACAAAGTTTGGGGGCGGGCTGATGATTCAGGGTATATATATATATATAAGATATGTGCCAACTGTGGCAACGGTCACGAAGGAGAAAATTGTAAGCATGTATCAATAGAATGCTGCAACTGTAGATATGGAAATGAAAGATATAAAAAAAATTATAATATTAACCACTTACCTACCGACAAGAACTGTCCATCGTACAAATATTATCAGGAACAACAAAACTTAAGGATACTTTTTTAAAATACAAGTTCATCTTTTACTACTCCTATCTCTAAAGAGGACCTAAAAATGTCAGTAAATAAATACATTAATGATTTCCAAATTCCAAGTATTGCATCAAATATAGCACAAAACGTCGATGAACTTAATTTATGTACACAAAATTCTGATGCAAAATTTCGAATTTTTAATATGAACATAAGGAGTATAAAACACAACATTCACTACTTAAAAATACTACTCGACCAAATATGGTACAATTTTGATCTAATAGTTTTAACTGAAACATGGCAAGTGGTTGATATTTCTTGCTTCAATCAGCAGGGATATGACACGCTGTATAACTTTGGCACTTATAACCAAAACGATGGGGTGATAGTTTTTGTAAGAAATAAACGGCAATATAATCATGATACATTCACTTTCACCGATGGAATCTAAATTTTAAACATCATGATCCAAATTAACCATAACAAAATTGAGGTATCTGCAATTTATCGTCCGCCATGTTCAGAACCCCACGAGTTTTTAAAGAATATCGAATTTTTTCTTCAAAATCAAAATAAAGTTCATTTAAAGCAACATATTTTCTTGGGAGATGTCAATATAAATATTTTGGACGATGATCCCATCACAAATGAATACTTGAATATCCTATCAAGTAACGGATTTCTGTCCTATATAAACCTACCTCAAGGTCCATCAGTGGCACATGTATAGATCACTGCTTTGTGAAAGACCTATCCAACAAAATTACTTGTATACCAATAATCCTAGAAAGCGATATTACTGACCACTTCTCCACTATTTTACTGATCAAATGAAAAACATTCTAGCATCCCTACCGTTAGTAACAACCAGGAAAATTACAAATTTTTTGTCGACAATTCAAAACTAATATCAAATGTCAAACAAGAATCCTGGGAACAATTATACTCTATAAATAATATAGACAAAGCAACGGGACTGTTCATAGAGAAAATAAAAAAACTAATAGATATTAGTACCAATAAAGTAATAATTAGTCACAAAGAGAAAAGCAGAAATGCCTGGATTACCAAAGGATTAATAACATCGGCAATATAAAAAGAAAGACTATATAATGTAATGAAACTAACGCCAACTACAGAGAATACCGACTGCTACAACCAATATAAAAATAAATTTATAGAGCTTGTAAGGCAAACCAAACGAAAACATTACCTAAATAAATTGAATAATAACTTAAATGATCCTAAGCGGCTTTGGACAACTATTGATGAGATTACTGGGAGAACAAAAGTTAAAGAGTGTGTCACTGAGTTAAATACAACATCGGGAACAGTATTAAAAAATACTCAACAGATATGCGATGAATTTGTACAATTCTTTACTGACATAGGCGAAAATTTAGCAAGTAATATACAAGCAAATGTACAAAATACTCAGCCTCCAAAAAGAACTTTGAACTCATTTATTTTGGATAAAGTCGAGCAATGTGACGTATACACCACTGTTATGTCCTTAAAAAATCGGAAAAGTCCTGGGTTCGATGGTATTAAAAGCGAGCATGTGAAAATTATAGCCGAGGACATAACAGAACCACTCACTTACCTAATCAACAAATGCTTTGAATCTGGCATATATCCCTCAATTTTAAAAAAAGGTAATATAATACCGATACATAAATCAGGAACAAAAACAGATGTTAACAACTATAGACCAATATCAATAATATCCAGTGTAGCAAAGGTTTTTGAAAAAGTTTTATCTACTAGAATGATTCGATACCTCACAAAATTCAAAATTTTAAGTGAAAATCAATATGGATTTACAGAAGGGAAGGCTACATCGGACGCAATAACTAAAATTGTAAATCAAATACATCAAAATATTGATAACAGAATCCCTTCAATCTGCATTTTTGTTGATTGAAAGAAAGCTTTCGACACAGTTAATCACAAATTATTATTAGAAGCATTGGAGAGAATTGGTTTCAGAGGAAACGCGTACTCACTGATCGAAAGTTATTTGTCAAATCGCCCACAATCTGTGCAGATATCAGGATAATTTAGTAAAGAAATGTATATTAAGTGTGGTGTCCCACAAGGAACTGTCTTAGGTCCGCTGTTATTCAATATATATTTAAACGATATTTTCCAAATTAATTATGTTGGCAAAATAACTAGTTTTGCAGATGATACTGCAATATTATATGAAGGCACTGACTGGTCTGATCTGAAAAATGTAATTGAAAATGATTTTATCAAAATTATTCGGTGGTTTAACAGTAGAAAATTAAGCATTAACTACTCACACATTTTTTACCATTTGGATCTTATGCTAGACATCTGCCAAATTACACAATTTTCTCCTTCAATATTAATGATCAAAAAATGCAAATTAATAGAGTGCCCAACATAAAATACCTTGGAGTGGTCTTGGATCCTCACTTACGATGGGACATCCATGTCAATTATATTTTAAAGAAAGTTATATTTGTATCCTACAAAATTAAATACCTTGGGAATATATTGACAGAAAAATATCTTCGAACATTATACCATGCACTGATTGAGCCTCATCTCACATATGGTATATTAGCATGGGGAGCTGCATGTTCCTCACATATCTATAATTTAGATGTTTTTCAAAAAAGTATTCTAAAAATGATATTTAAAAAACCGAAACTTTATCCCACTGAAAAATTATACGCAGATGTTCGAATGTATGATATAAGACAGCTTTATTTCTTACACAGTATCACTCACTACCATAAATTTGTAAACACCGACCAAAAAATTAAACATAATCATTATACCAGGTACAAAATTCGTGGCACAGTAGTTCCTCAACCGCATAAATCTATAATGCAACGATCATATCTCTATTTAGCGCCTAAATTTTATGAAATTATACCTAAAGACTTAAAAGATTTACGTTTCGGAAATTGTTTCAAAAGAAATTTAAAAAAGTGGCTACATTCTATATCTAGGACTGAAATTCATAAACTCATAAATACGAACATCAACTAAATACATAATCTACTGTAGCTAATTTTTGTCCTTTTTTGTCATTTGCATTCTACAGTTTCAACTTAAATTATTGGTCCATGTACAGGCGATGCCTTCTATTGGGCCTGTTTTGATTTTATATTTATTTACTCATATTGTTTGTTATCTTTGTACATTGAGTGAATAAATATTATTATTATTATCATTATTATCTTTACCTTGGGCACTTTGTGTGGATCAGTAACCAGTGGTATCGAATTTTCTCTTTCCTTTCTCCCATACAAATAGCCATTCACTTAACCAGTTTTAAAAATGAGCACGGAAACGTAAACGTGACAAAGACTTCCTTTGTATTTTTACGAGATCTACTCGCGGAGAGACGTTAGCGTCTATTTATAAGACACACTGATTTCATACCTGTTGTTTGAGTAGCAGGCTCTCAGGTTACCTTCCACCTGTACATCACAAAAATCGATATAACCACTTACATCGAGTTCTCGAGTGGAACACATCCCAGTGTAGACAGCTCGTACTCACTCTCAGCCGACATTTCCACATCGGTTAGCTACAATCTGACGGAAGATCCGGTTACCGTCCTTTTGTTTATATTCAAGTGCGTGGAGTGTCTTTCGACACCTGAAGGCCTTTTTATAAGGAAATAAGTAGGAAAACGGCTAATGTAGGGGATATATCAACATCAGCGGTAAGCTCCTAGAGCGCAGTGAATAAGAATGCTTCCTATGGAAGGCCCATGGGAAACAGCTGTTACAGCAATAATTTTTCATGTGTAAAAACCGCATGAGTTTATTTTCATATTTCCGAAGGAGGAGGACTCTTAGCAAAATATGAAAATCACCAAACCCGGTTTTTGACTGACAACGTGCTTGGATGGAAAATTATCGCTGATATTATTTATAGAGTATAATTGCTCTCAGGATTCTTGTCTGACATTTGATATTAGTTTTGAATTGTCGACAAAGAATTTGTAATTTTCCTGGTTGTTATTAACGGTAGGTATGTTAGAATGTTTTTCATTTGAAGATATCAGTAAAATAGTGGAGAAGTGGTCAGTAATATCGCTTTCTAGGATTATTGGTATACAAGTAATTTTGTTGGATAGGTCTTTCACAAAGCAGTGATCTATACATGTGCCACTGATGGACCTTTTAGGTAGGTATATATAGGACAGAAATCCGTTACTTGATAGGATATTCAAGTATTCATTTGTGATGGGATCAAAGATAGTTGAGATAACCGCAAAATAAGTTACTTGAAGTTTCACTGCCACAATTGCTTTTACTGTGTATTACAAGATATGACGCTGGAACAGTTGCAAAACTCATCGCCCACCTAAATCGAAAACTAGAATAGATGTCAGTTACATTACTTCATTTTGTAATTTACTACAGGGTTTTAGAGCGAGCAATAAAAAATATTCTGCGGATAATTTCCACGTGATCGTAAATTTCTTCTGTCACGTTTTGTTTCCTTAACAGAAAAATTAGCGTCACTTTTCAGGAAACGCCGTTATCAGATCATAAAATATTATTTTTAGCACAATCTGGACTTCCTGAGGAGAAGGTTAGTTACGAATATGTATAAGAGAGAAAACAAATGCATAAAGTCGGTCAAACAGGTCCATACGGTTAGTCCATCTTTTGGCAGCCCTACTAGTAGTACCGTCCATCTGGCTACGTGGTCTCTCCCCGGTACGATTTGCCAGACGCTGTAAAGCGGCAGTAATGCCAGGTCACCTACGCTGGTGAACACAGATAGCAGGAACAGTGTCACGAATTTTTATATGGTTGAAGTTTTAACGAAATGCTGTATTACTGTAATATTATGGTTGTTTGCTTTGTTGTGGTACCTTTTCCTTCATGTTCGCCAGTTTTAGTTTGGCCAGTTTGAAACAAAGCGTTTAATATTATAAATAGAGGGTGGAGTTTTAATAACGGCGCCGCTTCAAAGCAGCCCTGCTAAACTATTCAAGTCGCTCACTTTCCTAGAAAAGTTGCTGCACTTCCGTATACACCAGCAAAATATTAATTAAAAGATGCATTTCATTGTATATTCCTTTCGGTTTTCTGAACTGTTCATCTTATTTCGACCAACCGGTTAATCCCATGTATTTTATGACTCGGGCTTATAATGGGTGATTTTTTTGCTAGTATCTTTTTGGCCACACTGTTTTTGACAGATGACGCGTGAATCGTGTCTTGTGTCATTGTCAAACTTCTTCAGCTTAGTCTATAATTTAACCATGAATCGACTTACGAACGAACAACGCTTGCAAATTGTTGAATTTTACTATCAAAATTCATGCTCGGTTAAGAGAGTGCATCGAGCCCTGCTTCCAATTTATGGGCAATTTGGTCGGCCTACTGAGGGAGCTATTCGGAAACTTGTGACTAAATTTCGAACCCAGGTTACATTATTGGACATTCTACAGAGATAAACCAGCAACGATTGACGCACTGGAAGCCAAAATTGAACCTTGCACATGGGCCATCTAAAGCGGAGCCGCGGCCAATATTTACATGACAAATCTTTAAACATTAAATTATAACGACCGTTCTATCGACTCAAATAGAGATTTAATCGTTTTTTCAAATTTTTTGTGTTTTTTTGAAAGTCAAATCCTATACCTCTTAAAAAATCACCCGTTATAAGACATGTAACTATGATTCTGTTCCTTTTCCGCATTGTATGCAGTTGAGTCTCCATCATAAGCTCTATTTTGTATGGGTGTCCTTTCATTATGTCCTGTTAGAAGACCTGTTACTATACCACGTTGGTCTCTACCCATTCTTCTGGATATGCATTATTGCACGTGGTTAGATGGTATAAAAAGAGAACTTACCGCTGGAGAGGTTGAAATCCCACGAGAAGAACGGAGTAGCACCAAACAACAAGGAAAAATAGACTACCAGAGGTAAGTTAGATACGAAATTGGGGCCCAATATCCCAAAATTTGGAAACCAATTAAAGGGTCAATACACCTTCTCAACCTAGGTTTCAGCAGGAAACGAAGTTTACTGTCAATCAAAGTACAAAAGTAGGTGGACGTTCCAAAATTCAGCGCTCCGCAGGATCGATACCAAAACGATATCGAAACAAAACAAAAATGTGTGCCAAAAATAATTATAACGAATAAAAAATTCCGCCACCGAACCTACCTACGTACAACATCACTGGTTGCCTATAGGTAAACCCTAGATTTTATCAGGGCATGTAAAGGTTACGAGGGACCAACGATGTTTTATGAGGACATTTCTGGGATAAAACGAGTAAGTCGCTAAGAACGATGTAATAATTGTGGAATAATGCTTTCAGGATTAGGTAGTTTCAAGCTGCATACGAGGGGGGTTCAATAAGTACCCGTGTTAGAAATGAAGACACCATTTTTTCCAAAAAAATTCTTTTTATTTTTGAACTTGATCCCCTTTTAGAAAGATATACTTTTCCCACCGTTCCTGACATTATTTAAACGCCCCAAAAAATAGTATTTGTCGAACAGTCCAAAATACGCCTCTGTCTCGGCGATGACTTCCTTGTTTGAGCTATTTTTTCCCCGCGAGTCATTTCTTCATATCAGGGAACAATAAAAAGTCGCAGGGGACCAGATCGGGTGAATACAGCAGCACTTAATAACGCAATTCACGAATGTGCTGGTGTGTTATCGTGGTGAAACAGCACCTCCTTTTTCTTCAAATGTGGCCGTGTACCCTTAAATTTTTTGTCGAAGCGGTCCAATAACTCACTATAGTATTGTCCATCCAAAAACGAAAGCGAGTTACCGAACGTTACTGCTCATTCTCCATCTTAGCGAAAATCACGAAACACGTGTTACTGGAATGGCTGCCAAATCCAAACTGACCTATCAATCAGTCTGAAATTTGTTGTGGCGTCGTTTGATAGATGGCAGCACACGATGATAACATTAGCTTCCCTAAGGAACGCCCTCTGTCGTCAAACACGGCTACTTACTGAACTGGCCTAGTAGATTAAATGCAATGTGCCACAAGAAAATTATTGAAAATGGAAATAAAAAATGGTTTAATAAAGAGAAATTCAAATTACTGGTAAGCGATCAAAATAGTATAAAAAAAAACTTATTTGAATCCGTCCCAAAAATACGGCGGTAGCATAGAGTCAGATCAACAGATAAACAGAGATATGATATTATAATCAGTGACATACAGCCCTTACACGTTTATACGCGTTCATACTACAACGTATAATGGGAATATCTGACCTGCAGTCAGTCATTTCGGGTAAACAGAAATTACATGTCCGGATTCCAATTATGCGGACCATTTCACGTATCATGAGAACGTGTGTAGGATGCTAGCTCGTGTGTTGTATGTTGAATTCTGCTCGTGAAGCCCTAAACATTGTCAAATGTGCCGGTGTATGCTGAATGCTGATAGTTCAGTGGCTATGCGGTCCTAACAACTACAGAATGCTCGTAATCGGGAGAGTATAATCGTACGAACTGTCATGCAGAAAGTAAAGAATGTGGAAAAAGAAGAAAATTTTGACGTCTGTTAGTACTAATCATGTTAAGTTGTCCTCCAGTAATGAAAAGTTATCAAATTCTGACATCAGCATTATATGGCCGCAACCAAACAGGGAATCGGGTTATCTACAAGTAAAGATCTGGACCCGAGCCCCACTAGTCGCTGCTAGTCTTCTTAACTCCAGCTCACCAGCAGAGACCAGCCTGTCGTTCTGAATTGCTGCATATAGAGTGCTGTCATCAGTTGTGGCTTGGATTGACCGTACAGGGAAGGAGGTTGGACGATGTCGTAGCCAATACCGATCCCTGGGGAACACCCGCGTTGATGTTGTGGGATGATGGAAGGCGATAGGATGGAAGTTTGCGTAGAAGGGCAGCATGACTTTCTACAAGTTTATACCTTACATTTTGTACCAGTCTTCAAAAATATGAACCAATCTTGATAACATAGCATAAGACAACAAATTATAGAATTTCTAAAGTACTAACTTATCTTATAAACGCCTTCATGGAAAGAGGAATATTCCCGGCCAAATTAAAGAAGACAATAATAAAACCTGTATTTAAATCTGGAGATAAACAGAAACCTTGTAATTATCGCCCAATTTTAGTATTGTCAAATATTCGAAAAAATCCTTACTGAACGCTTTCCATATTTTATTGCAAAGTACCTCACGTCTGAACAGCAATATAAAATTTAGGAAGCAAAGTCAACTCAAGATGCACTTATTCAGTTAAAAGCCAAAATTTACAAATATACAACTAACATATAAATCCGAACACCCAGTTTAAATGGTTTTGTTTTAATAAAAGTTGGTGAATGTATTTATCTTACTGTAAATAACAAGTGAAAAAATGTTCAGCCTTATCAGTTGGACATTGCGGTTTTTATACTGCTTTTTTTTTAATTCACTAACGCTTTAAAACTGAATATTTCAGCCGCAGTAAATAATCAACGTTGGCGGATTTTGGTTCTTGACATCCTTTACGATCGGTTACGATGCGTAGAGTATGGAGACCTGTACGATTTCGTCAACTTAGTGAGTTTGATAGGGGCCGTATAGTGGGACTTCGGGAAGCTTGACTTTCTTTTCGGGCAATTGCAGTTAGAGTGCAAAGAAGTGTAGACACTGTGGTTAGGTGTTCTCAGGCTTGGCTTCGAGAAGGCCGTACCCAAAGAGCAAGGGGCACTGGACGCCACCGTAGAACAACAGACCGTGAAGATCGCCGCCTAAGATTATTGGCCATAAGGGACCGTTTCTCCACTACCAGGTCCATTGCAAATGAATGGTTTGCAGAACACGCGAAGTGTTTACCGACGAATGAAAAGCTTTGGCTTGTTTTCATACCGGCCACACTGGGTCCTCCCTTTAACTCGAGAACACCGACGTAATTGCCTTGAGTGGTACAGACCACGGTCACTCTGGGATCAGGAATGGAACAGTATTGTCTTTAGTGACGAGTCTCGATTTTGTTTAGGCGTGCTCGATGGTCGTGCCAGGGTTAGAAGGCGACGTGGTGAAAGGAGGAATCCACAGTTTTTTGTTGAAAGACATGTTCATCACACTGTTGGAGTTATGGTTTGGGGTGCTATAGCTTATGGTTCCAGGTCACCTTTAGTCTTCATCAGAGGTAACATGAACGCGCAGCGTTATATCCACGACACCCTGGCAGATCCAATTTTCCAACAAGATAATGCCTGACCGCATGTTTCAAGAGTCACAATAGACTTCTTTCAACATAATGATGTCACATTGTTACCATGGCCACCAAGATCTCCCGACTTATCCCCAATTGAGCATGTGTGGGATATGATGGGTAGGAGATTGCTCAATTTGCAACGTCCTCCTCAGACTCTAGAAGCACTTCGAGAAGAGTTGGTGGTTGCCTGGAATGAGATACCACAGGAGGACATTGACCACCTGATCAGAAGCATGCCTAGGCGCGTTGGAGTATGCGTAGCACATCAGGGTGCATCCACACATTATTAAAAGTCAAAGGGCTTTAAAGCAGTGCAATCATTTTGAAATTTTTATCATTTACTTATTATGCTTCATTAAGTACTTATACAAAATTTTATTCAAATAAAACCATTTAAACTGGGTGTTCGGATTTATATGTCACTTAGTATACGTTAAAAGTAATTTTTAGTCAAAAAAGATGGGGAAGTATTGGTTTTGCAGACGATACGACAATTATTTACTCAGGCAAAGATTGGGATTCTCTAAAAAGCAAAATCGTATTACATTTTCAGAAGGTTACATATTTTTTCACGGAAAAGATTTTCAATTTAAAAAAAACACATATTTTATTACATTTTTTGCAACAACAGATCTTCCCCAAATTTTAATCAACTCCAAATTAAAAAGTTGATTAGCTACAAAAGCATACAATCACTTGATAATTTCAAATATTCAGGGGTATTGATAGATAACCGTCTAAAATGAAATATACACGTTTTAAATTCAATGAGAAAATTAAGATATCTTATTACGAGAATCAAACATTTCAGCAGCTTTTTTAAGCGAAAAAGTTCTGCACATACAATCATGCTCTTGTTCAATCATTACTATATCTTGTAGAATCTTAGCATCTTAGAAATGTTATCTCACAGAAAATCTTTACATTGAATCTCAGCTTTTCGACTGTCGGTAAATATATTTTTATCATACAATGATACGTTTAGCAAAAAAATCAAAATTCACCACAATCATCAATTCAATGGAAAAAACTTGTAAAAATTGAATTAAACCTATTAATCCTAAATTAGCCAAGGCTAGAAGTCCATAAGTTTGTCTCCATTAAAAATCAACATGTTATTTGATAATAAGTTGATGCAAGTTTGTACATTTTACTAGTATACTTATATATTTGTTGTATTCATATAATTCAAGTTCGGTTAAAACCCAAGCAAAAGAGTACACTTTTTTGGGTATCCTATTATTATTATCTTTTTTAACTACGTCAATAATAATTTGAATTATAGTCTTTATTATAATCACGAATTATAAATGAAGTATTCAGAACAAATCTGCTAAATATTTACTTCGATACGATCGGATTTTCCAAAAATTACGAAACCTTATAGAATGATTGTTTACTAGTGATGTAGAGGAGATCATACAGTTATAGCATTCTTCTTATAAAACTGATAATTTCATCATACAGGGTTTGTCCGGAAAGTAGTAGGACTGAGACGATTTAAAAAATGTATTGAGCCAATGGTTACAATTCTTTAAAAACTTTCAAAACAGGCTCCTTCTGCGTCGATGCAGCGCTGCCAGCGGGATTTCCAAGCATTGAAGGCGTCACAGAAGGCATTCTCCGGAATAGCCTTGGGAGCCGCGGTGCATGCTGCTGGATCCCCTCTGTTCAAGTGCTCGGAGACAACTGACCAGCCGCTCATTCGTTAGCTAGGAACGCCCTCTACAGAATCCAGTCGGTGCGCGTACGCTCCGAAGTACAAGAAAATGAGTCCTATTACTTTCCGGACAAACCCTGTAAGATGGATGAACAGCATTACAAGACCCAGACGGCACCATTTGCTATTAGACTTGCATGACACATTTCCGTAGGCCCATAGTAGAATACTAAAAATTGAAGCAAACTTGTGCATACGTGACAAATTTGTTTTACTGGATAAAATTGTCTTCCTTCCTTACATGAAATGAAAGAATAACGGAACGTTTGACAGAAAACACTGGCTGAGAAAGTTTTATACTGCTGTGCGACTTCAATTTAACTTCCAATTCAATTTTGTGAGAGCAACGAATCAGGAAATTCCAGTGGTTTTATTGAACGTTCGTGCTTTTGATTGTGTTTTCAGAAGAATGCAATTTTTTCTCTGGAGTATTGCTGTCGGAATAATATTATAGACTACCAGACAATTTTTATGACAGTTGTGAGTTATTCTAAAATACAGGGTTGGAACAGAATATATTAAGGGAACTTCAATGGTAGATGTAGAACGTAGAAATATAAACAAGGTTTACAAGTGTATAGGCATGGATGATTCTCAATGTTTATGACACTTGTTCATCATTGAAGGTTTGTACGTCGCTGCGTTTTGCAAAAGAAAGCTTTGTTTTCTCAAAGCCTATTGACTCGGCTTAAAGGATGCATACTAAGTGACATATAAATCCGAACACCCAGTTTATATGGTTTTATTTTAATAAAAGTTGGTGAATGTATTTATCTTACTGTAAATAACAAGTGAAAAAATTTTCAGCCTTATCAGTTGGACATTCCGGTTTTTATACTGCTTTTTTTTAATTCACTAACGCTCTAAAAATGAATATTTCAGCCACAGTACAGAATCAACGTTGGCGGATTTTGGTTCTTGACATCCTTTACGATCGGTTACGATGCCTAGAGTACGGAGACCCCTTTCGGGCATTTGCAGTTAGAGTGCAAAGAAGTATAGACACTGTGGTTAGGTGTTGTCAGGCATGGCTTCGAGAAGGCCGTACGCAAAGAGAAAGGGGCACTGGACGCCGCCGTAGAAGAACAGACCGTGAAGATCGCCGCCTAAGATTATTGGCCTTAAGGGACCGTTTCTCCACTACCAGCTCCATTGCAAATGAATGGTTTGCAGAACACAGAAGACCTATTGGCATGCGAAGTGTTTACCGACGACTGAGAAGTTTCGGCTTGTTTTCATACCGGCCACACTGGGTCCTCCCTTTAACTCGAGAACACCGACGTAATCGCCTTGAGTGGTGCACACAACGGTCACTCTGGGATCAGGAATGGAACAGTATTGTCTTTAGTGACGAGTCTCGATTTTGTTTAGGCACGCACGATGGTCGTGCCAGGGTTAGAAGGCGACGTGGTGAAAGGAGGAATCCACAGTTTTTTGTTGAAAGACATGTTCATCATACTGTTGGAGTTATGGTTTGGGGTGCTATAGCTTATGGTTCCAGGTCACCTTTAATCTTCATCAGAGGTAACATGAACGCGCAGCGTTATATCCACGAAGTTCTAGAACCCCATCTTTTACCCTATCTTGACACCCTGGCAGATCTAACTTTCCAACAAGATAATGCCCGACCACATGTAGCAAGAGTCACAATAGACTTCTTTCAACATAATGATGTCACATTGTTACCATGGCCACCAAGATCTCCCGACTTATCCCCAATTGAGCACGTGTGGGATATGATGGGTAGGAGATTGCTCAATTTGCAACGTCCTCCTCAGAATCTAGAAGCACTTCGAGAGGAGTTGGTGGTTGCCTGGAATGAGATACCACAGGAGGACATTGACCACCTGATCAGAATCATGCCTAGGCGCGTTGGAGAATGCGTAGCACATCAGGGTGCATCCACACATTATTAAAGGTCAAAGGGCTTTAAAGCAGTGCAATCATTTGCTTATTATGCTTCATTAAGTACTTATACAAAATTTTATTAAAATAAAACCATTTAAACTGGGTGTTCGGATTTATATGTCACTTAGTATATCTTATCGATATGTATTAATATATGTATGTAATACTAGAAGTACGGGTACCTTAAGGACTCAAATATCCAATTTTATTGAAATAACAAGTGATGTTTTCGTGTGTTATTGTTTTCTATTTGGACAAATTAAGATAAATAAAGATTTTTCTAATTTTCATGAAAACGAATTGACCGATTTTTAAAAATCAAACGTCAAAATGTAGGACTTCGAAGGACCTTTCAAACAAGTTGTTAGTCGATACTCCTGGTCATTTAAAATTTTTAAGGGGCAGACGGTGGCAGCAGGTGAAGAAGTTTTCAGTTAAAGGGCTGTCCCTCTTGGCAAATCTTTTGTCGTGTCTCGGCCTTTTTTCTTTTAGTCAGTGGTTTTCGATTAATCCGATTCAAATGAACACCCTGTATATGTATGTATAAGTATTATACAAAAAATTTCTTGTGCAATAAAATATCAAGCATCAGATTACAAATCGAATTTCTTCTTGTCTGCTACTGGGTGTATATCGAGGCATTTTTGCCAAAGTAACGTAAGTGACATTTTTGGTGAAAATCATGTTTTTCCATTAACGTAAGGCTTTTATTGTTGAGAAGGTACTGCCAAGGCGTAGGAAGCCTAGATGTTACTTTAAACCTTTGTTTTTAACTTTTTTTGAAAACGTATGTCCAGAACTTTTTAAATCATATCCGTAAAAGCAACGTAACTTTAACACTATTTCCATCATAGTAATGCAAGCTAAGGTTTTTTACCGCCATAATAACGTAAGTCCCTGTCGGTTTCTGCGACTTACGTCAGATTTTCGCAGTCAGTGTTTGGCTTACGACAGGTTCGTGCTACCATCGACTAATTATTGATTTTAGGTAAGTAAACGACATTTTTTTTATAGTTAGAATTCAAAAATATTACAATCTTAACTCATATTATGTAGGTACATACCTATAAAATTCCTTTTCATATTTAATTTTGTTGATTTATTACAAATGATTGTGTGATAACCTCAAGGTCTGTGAGAAATTTGCAGGAATGAATCGGTTGAAGTTAAAAAAAACGTTTTTTTGTAGTTAGAATTTAAAAATATTAAAACCTTAACTAATATTATGTACCTACCTATAAAACTCCCATTTCATATTTAATTTCGTTTATTTATTAGAAGTTATTCTGTCATAACCTCGAAGCCTGTGGGAAATTTACAGCTATGAATCGGTTGAAGTTAGAGATTTGTTTCTATTCTAATTTTTATAGAAGCTATGAAACATTGTAAACATAAATGCTCGGTTACTTTCAGATTATGACTATGGTCAGTGCACGAACAAAACGGATTTTGGCGGCTCTTAGCCAAAATGATGAATCGAATGTTTATTGTGAGGAAGAAATCGGGTCTATGCCGATATCCATTATTTCAAGTGACAATATTTTTGATCTAGATAATTCGGAAAATATTTTAAAAACTACTTTAGTAAATTAAGACGTAATGGAAATAGATCAATCAATTTTATTGTCTTCTAATACTTCGAGTCCTTATGAAAATGATGGTGACCATACTATGCAAGAAGAAATAAATGTGCCAATAAGTACTGATAGCTCAAATGGGACAGTGGGTGTTCAATTTGAACATAAATGCGATGTACAAGAATATTTTCTGCCGTTAGTTAATTACATGTCATACCTGCCAGGTTCCACGATGAATTCTTTAAATTAAAATGTAAGTCTTCTCTTCCAGATGAGTTAGCAGAAACTGATGCAGAGGATAACAATGAAGATGAAAGCTCAAAAACTTGAAAAAATATATATTTTTTACTAGTAAGAATTTCATATTTTCTTTTGTAACGTTATTTTGTGTTTTTTTTTAATAATAAGAGACAGTTTTTAATTCTTTCCAAAATACTATAAGTGCTACAATTTGCCGCCAAACTGACGTATCTGTGTACTTACGTTACATATTTGATCAAGACTTCGAGATTTCTGAACCCGTAAAGTAACGTAAGTATCAATTAACCACTAAAACTATAGAAAAACTTCGAAAATCCGAAATTCGAAATTCCCACAAAATCATTCAGGATTTTTGATATCCATACATCCATAAAATCAAATATTTCTTGGTTGTTCAGGAACTGAACAAACATCCACACTATATTTACAGCGATTAAGAAATACATACTCAAATGTATGTCGTAAAGCTACCGGCAAACTTAAATCCTTCAAAAAAATAGAATTTGCAATAACTTTCTTGTTTCACTGAGTGCGCATTCTAGGTTATAATTATATTAGACATTATTTAAATAACAGCTGATTATTACATTTCAAAACTCCCCAACGAGTGACACATGTGTGGGATCCGTCAACCCTTGGTCCCAGTGGAGTAAGCTCCGCCAACTGTTGAAATGTACTAGCGATGTTAGATACGATCCTGTATTTAGATGTATCGATACTTTTGCTTCTCACATCCGATATTTTGGATCGATATTTTTATATACGACACTTGCGAGTATCGGTACGTTTCACGAGTATCGTCATCTTTCGATCCGGACTGTGTCAGAAAGAGTGACCAGTTTCAGATTACTTTTCTTCTTGTTTCAACTGTGCTGCTGGGTGCGGTGTAGCCTTTACTATCTTACATTTTGCTAAAATCTTATAACAAATAACAGCTGAACAAGAAATAATGACGAATATGAATGATTTAAATACTTCTATACTTGCCGAAAAAGAGCTGAAACTAAAAATAAAGCTAAAAGTTAATTTTATGTAGTTTTATGCCCCATATCAATCATACATATTCAAGTTAAATTACTGCCACCGAAATACTCGTTTTAAAAAAAAAACTTTATTTTGATTAACGGTTCAAAAGGACTTTGGTAAAACCTTGTCACGACGATGCGTAAAACAGGACGGTTAGACAAGAAGTGACAAGATTTCCTCACACATGGATTTAGTACACTGCAGTAGAAATATAATATGCTGATACAGAGGATGTTAACATGTGAACTTCAAGGCGCGAGATAAGATTCCATAGCGTAGCGATAATGCTAGCAAGAAATACAAGTACCAGGTAATAATTATACGCAAGAATCGAAAAAGGAGTTTCCAGAATGGTTGCAAAGTACTGTGAAGGAGCACATTGTAGAAGTTGTAATATGGAACTATAACAACAACAACAATAATATTTATTTACTCAATGTACAAAGATAACAAACAATATGAGTAAATAAATATAAAATCAAAACAGGCCCAATAGAAGGCATCGCCTGTACATGGACCAATAATTTAAGTTGAAACTGTAGAATGCAAATGACAAAAAAGGATAAACATTAGCTACAGTAGATTATGTATTTAGTTGATGTTCGTATTTATGAGTTTATGAATTTCAGTCCTAGATATAGAATGTAGCCACTTTTTTAAATTTCTTTTGAAACAATTTCCGAAAAGTTAATTTTTTTAAGTCTTTAGGTATAATTTCATAAAATTTAGGCGCTAAATAGAGATATGATCGCTGCATTATAGATTTATGCGGTTGAGGAACTACTGTGCCACGAATTTTGTACCTGGTATAATTATTATGTTTAATTTTTTGGTCGGTGTTTACAAATTTATGGTAGTGAGTGATACTGTGTAAGAAATAAAGCTGTCTTATATCATACATTCGAACATCTGCATATAATTTTTCAGTGGGATAAAGTTTCGGTTTTTTAACTATCATTTTTAGAATACTTTTTTGAAAAAAACATTTAAATTATATATGTAGATATGTGAGGAACATGCAGCTCCCCATGCTAATATACCATATGTGAGATGAGGCTCAATCAGTGCATGGTATAATGTTCGAAGATATTTTTCTGTCAATATATTCCCAAGGTATTTAATTTTGTAGGATACAAATCTAACTTTCTTTGAAATATAATTGACATGGATGTCCCATCGTAAGTGAGGATCCAAGACCACTTCCAAGGTATTTTATGTTGGGCACTCTATTAATTTGCATTTTTTGATCATTAATATTGAAGGAGAAATTTGTGTAATTTGGCAGATGTCTAGCATAAGATCCAAATGGTAAAAAATGTGTTTTAGAGTAGTTAATGCTTAATTTTCTACTGTTAAACCACCGAATAATTTTGATAAAATCATTTTCAATTACATTTTTCAGATCAGACCAGTCAGTGCCTTCATATAATATTGCAGAATCATCTGCAAAACTATATTTATTTTGCCAACACAATTAATTTGGAAAATATCATTTAAATATATATTGAATGACAGCGGACCTAAGGCAGTTCCTTGTGGGACACCACACTTAATATACATTTCTTTACTAAATGATCCTGATATCTGCACAGATTGTGGGCGATTTGACAAATAACTTTCGATCAGTGAGTACGCGTTTCCTCTGAAACCAATTCTCTCCAATGCTTCTAATGATAATTTGTGATTAACTGTGTCGAAAGCTTTCTTTAAATCAACAAAAATGCAGATTGAAGGGATTCTGTTATCAATATTTTGATATATTTGATTTACAATTTTAGTTATTGCGTCCGATGTAGCCTTCCCTTCTGTAAATCCATATTGATTTTCACTTAAAATTTTGAATTTTGTGAGGTATCGAATCATTCTAGTAGATAAAACTTTTTCAAAAACCTTTGCTACACTGGATATTATTGATATTGGTCTATCGTTGTTAACATCTGTTTATGTTCCTGATTTATGTATCGGTATTATATTACCTTTTTTTAAAATTGAGGGATATATGCCAGATTCAAAGCATTTGTTGATTAGGTAAGTGACTGGTTCTGTTATGTCCTCGGCTATAATTTTCAAATGCTCGCTTTTAATACCATCGAACCCAGGACTTTTCCGATTTTTTAAGGACATAACAGTGGTGTATACTTCACATTATTCGACTTTATCCAAAATAAATGAGTTCAAAGTTCTTTTTGGAGGCTGAGTATTTTGTACATTTGCTTGTATATTACTTGCTAAATTTTCGCCTATGTCAGTAAAGAATTGTACAAATTAATCGCATATCTGTTGAGTATTTTTTAATACTGTTCCCGATGTTGTATTGAACTCAGTGACACACTCTTTAAATTTTGTTTTCCCAGTAATCTCATCAATAGTTGTCCAAAGCCGCTTAGAATCATTCAAGTTATTATTCAATTTATTTAGGTAATGTTTTCGTTTGGTTTGCCTTGCAAGCTCTATAAATTTATTTTTATATTGGTTGTAACAGTCGGTATTCTCTGTAGTTGGCGTTAGTTTCATTACATTATATAGTCTTTCTTTTTCTATTGCCGATGTTATTAATCCTTTGGTAATCCAGACATTTCTGCTTTTCTCTTTGTGACTAATTATTACTTTATTGGTACTAATATCTATTAGTTTTTTTATTTTCTCTATGAACAGTCCCGTTGCTTTGTCTATATTATTTATAGAGTATAATTGTTCCCAGGATTCTTGTTTGACATTTGATATTAGTTTTGAATTGCCCTCAAAAAACGTGTTGTGTGCGCGCCCAATACAATAACAGAGGTTTTTTATGACTCAAACGTCCTTGATCTACCACTGATCTTGGGACGGCATTTACCTTATACCGAATTCAACGACACGATTTTCCGATTCCGTTTTTTTTGCCGGTTCGGCAACACTGCAGATGTGCAGATCACTTTAAAAGCAATTGGTATCCCAGACGTGTTAT
This sequence comes from Acanthoscelides obtectus, assembly GCA_963669975.1. Taxonomy (NCBI): domain Eukaryota; kingdom Metazoa; phylum Arthropoda; class Insecta; order Coleoptera; family Chrysomelidae; genus Acanthoscelides; species Acanthoscelides obtectus. Next base: position 5,774,898 of record CAVLJG010000001.1, on the reverse strand, counting down.
AATAATAGAAATAACAAGAAAATGTAATAATGTTTGGAGATATATTTTCATAAATAGGTATTTTTGATTCTGACTAGACGATGAATAATTGGTGGATGCGGATACTTTCACAAATATCGATGTTTTTGGACCAAGAATTGCAGAATGTGGTGTTTGTTCTTGATATAACAAAAGATGATGAACCAGTTGGAATACGTTTTATATCCTTTTTTTGTAAAATAACAGAAAACGGTACATTTCTACAGGAACGTATTATGAACAACACCCTGTACGTGATATACAGACAAAACTAGATTGCCACGCATGAACAGTCGTCAAATACAATGAAAACATCCTACCAAATATAATAGCTAGAAAATCGACCTATTATTTCCCTCATTTTCATTGGTTCATTTAAATAACTGACCGTCTTTTGTGAAATGATAAAAATTTGAAATTCTATGAAAGTTATCCTAATTCTAAAGCACAAAGACATAATATTACATCGATAATGCACCCTTAATTATAAGGCAACCGTTTTTTCACGATATTCAGAGAGCTTTGAAAGCTTCCGTCAAATTACATTTCTATAAGGTCTTTTCCTGTTGGTCCAACTGACCGTCAAGTATTAATGTTGGTGAAACTGGCCCTTATTCTATTTTTATAACTGTTTTCAATAACACTGTTTCGTAGTAGTTGCAAATTAAAGAATAAAATTGCTGCACAAGGGTGCGCCCTTTTTGGGTTTATAAGCGTTGTATATCCGTTGTTAGAACGTTTATAGAGGCATTGTCATTTTGAAAAAGTAGTTCACATTGTTAGGACATCTATAAAACATGAAATTGTTAGTTGGGAGCTGTTATTGTAGTACTAAATCTAGAACGTATAAAGCAATAAAAAATAGCGGTTTTAAATACCTCGAAAACGCTGACGCTCATAAGCTCGTTCCATGGAATAATCTGCATAGTTTTGTTAATGCGGTGTTGACTGCATATAAAATTCGACGCTTAGCTTGAACAATGCACCTGCGTTTTCCCTCGCTGGTAAATACAGATTTCCACCTAGGAATTGCCGCAAATACCGAAGGAATTTAAATACGTTTTGCATAAGTAATGCCGTTTCAATTACAGCCTGCAACTGTGGTGAGCCCAGCTTTGTGGAATACCTGTATCAACCTGTTAAGTGGATCTAAAATAAGATTCACGATAGTGATGCAAGGAATAAAGGTTTTGTTGAATAGACGGATATCCTGTATTCCTGATAAATAGCGAATGTTTAGACAAATTTTCGGCTGTAGTCAAATCAAAATTCGTGATATAGTAGTTCCTCAGCCACATAAATCGGTAATGCAGAGGTCATATCTTCTTTTAGCGCCGAAATTTTATAAAATTTTACCTAAACATTCAAAAGATTTACATTTCTGAAATTATTTCAAGAGAAACTTGAAAAGGTGGTTACATCCATAAACAAATAATTAGGATCATCAAGTAAACTCACTACCCTTGCCCTATTTTTTTATATAGTTTGTTACAGTTACAGCTTGAAATTATCACTGGACAACAAATTTTAGTTTTTTAATTGTATCTTGTGGGAAAAGTGCACTTCTTTGTTAATTTTGGGGCGCTGAATCCAAAAATGGAGCATCTCTACCAAGAGTCCAACAGTAGTCTGCAAGCACTTCCCCTGGTACCTTTTTTCCATTGTTGAAATATCCTGAAGAAAACGTTCACCGTGCTCATCACTTACGGCTCCGCAATTATCAGGAAAAAAGTCCAGGTGTGAGTGCAGGAAATGTATCTTAAGAGACATATTACAGCCCATCTTTTGATACGATGACAGCATATTTTTGACAAGGGTTTCATAGTTGTCAGCTATTTCCCAAGAAATTAGTGACCACCAGACGGAAATCATTCCAAGCAGTTTTTTCAATACCTGTTAAAGTGTTTTCAAACTGTGTATCTTTCAAAATATTTCGAATCTGTGGCCCAACAAAAATACCTTCTTTAACCTTTGCCTCACTTAGTCTTGGAAATTTCTGACGCAGGTATTGAAAAGCTGACCCATTTCTATCTAATGCCTTGACAAAGTTTTTCATTAGGCCCAACTTGATGCAGTGGTGGTAATAAAATTTTTTTCGAATCTACTAATGGCATATGCTGTACATTTTTTTGACCTGGCTCTAGGAATTGACGAACAGGCCAGTTTTGTCTGGTGTAATGAAGTGCCTTTGCCCGACTGTCCCATTCACACAAAAAACAGCAAAACTTTGTGTAGCCTAGCTGCAGCCCAAGTAAAAGTGCAACAACTTTCAAATCGCCACAAATATGCCATTGGTGCTCATCATATTTTATGCATGTCAATAGGTACTTCATATTGTCATATGATTCTTTCATGTGAACTGCATACCCTACAGGAAGAGATGGTATAATATTTCCAATATGCAATAACAGTGCCTTTAAACTCAATGTTGAACTGTCTATAAACAATCTCCATTCTTCTGGGTTATAGTTTATATTTAAAGCCGCCAGTAAGCCGTTAATGTTACTGCAGAAAACCAAGTTATTCTCCATATTGAAAAATGGTTCTAAGTCTTTGTGGCGTTTACGAAAAGCACATACCGAAACATCGTCTTCTAACAAGTTCCACTGCTGAAGTCTTGATCCAATTACATTTTGGAAGTTCTAAATCTCTTACAAGATCATTTAGTTCTGACTGTGTTATTTTGTGCGGTTGGTGGCATGACGTGCTCGGTATAAAATCAGGATCTCTTGACGTTGATGGCATATCTTCTTTCTGACGAATCATTCGATCGCCATGATCTGTTTCGTTTTCTGATTCGCAAGTGTAGGATTCTGGGGGTTTTGGAATAGGATTTTCGTCACTGTGAGGCACAGGTCTCATCGCAGATGGTGTGTTTGGGTAGTTAATAACCGATTTTTTTTTCTTGGACATACCTGTGGCTTGTCCAACACAAGATACCTTGCAAAAGTAACAATCATTAATATGATTTGTAGGCTCTCTCCAAACCATTGGGACAGCAAAGCGCATAGACCGTTTTTTGCCATTTAACCAGCTCCTCAGACTTGAAGCACATGTATTACAGCAGATATGGGGTGCCCACTGTTTGTCTTGATCACCTAGTTTACAACCGAAATAAAGCTGATATGCCTTTGTTATTAGTGGAGTAATAGACCGTCTCTGAGACGCAAAAGTCACATCACCACACACGTAACAAAACTGATCTGGATTGTTTACACACTTTCGAGACATCTTGCATGAACGCTGTCAGCCAACTGAGGAAAAAATGGCTAATATAAAACAATATAATGTACACGTATGTATAACGTAACACAATCATGCCGATTACATCATCTTTTCTTGCCGAATATAAAAATGTAGCACGTGCATTCTTGTGAATTACAGTATATTAACACTGTCACAGCAGGAACACATATAATTACCGTATCTCTAAAACTTGAACTAATATTGAAAAAATAAGTTTCATTCCGGTTTTAGCACATTAAAAATAGTAATATTTTGTTGATTTTATTTAGGATATTTTTTGGCTGTTGATCAGTGTTATTGGTTAATGCACAGACAGTGGTCTTGTTTTTATTTTATATTTATTTACTCATGTTGTTTTCTTTGTACGTTGAGTGAATAGATATTATTATAACTATTATAAACGGTTCAGACTACTGTTTACTTCTACATGATAACGGATGTACAACATTATTTAGGATTTGCCTTTGCAATCACTTGAGTATAATAGAAAGGTTGTGGATTTCGAACAAGTGAGTAAAGGAACACACATAACAGAAAATTCTGCATAACAAATCTTCAAGTTTTATATCGCTCAAGCTGCTGGTTAGTGTCAGTTCCTTTGCAACAACTTTTATTGCCAACAGTTCTATATAAATATACTAATATAGTATAAATATTCCTGCAAATGATTTTAATATTTATCCAGTACGTTTACATTTGAAGGTGTGAAAATTACATATTTCTAGGAATAACCCAAATCATGACGGAATATTGGCAAGGAAGTTATATTAATTTTACAGGAACATCTCAGAAATAGACGAAATGCATATTTCCTGTCGTCTATTTAGCTCAACGTCACTCAAGTTGGCCGAAAATAAACCCGTTCCATAGGCACGTATTTAATTATCAGTCAATCAGCGAGATTTTGAGTTTATGATAGATTACAACCGATTTATGCTTGATGTGCAGATGGATGTGGTAATCCGTTAATTTTTGTGCGTTAATACAGGTGTCATAACAGCCGAGTAACTGAATATTGAACACACACACACAAATATATCGTGTTGAGGTACACAGATTAAACAGTAAATTTTCCAATTAATCTTACCGTGCATGTTGCAAACTAAAGTAAAAAATAATTGTCTATAGTGTATTTGCACCCAAGATAGAATGGATGCGTGATTGCCAAAAGCAAGGACGGCGTACAGGGCCGCATTCAGGGCTTCGCTAAGCAAGGTGAATACGAAAACACGAGCACGCAGTGATACACGCGACGGTCGGTGGCCTGAATGCAACTCTGCCTGCCCTGCCCCTGCCGCGCGCATTATTCCGCCAGGCGACCGCTTGAAATTTAATGGCGAATTGATCAATAAGAGGCGCTGTCCGCACCTGTTACCGAGAGATCACGCGCTAACTGTCATTATTTACATCTCATCTTGAATTTGGATTCAGTCTAGTGTGGGTGAGTTTTGGTTACTGCAATAGAAAGACCAACAATCAGGCACGACTAGTTAAATTGGAATACGATCAATATAAAAATTAAAATATCAACAAAGAGTACGATGTTTTGCTCTTCACTTCCGTTTCGGTACCAGACTGTCGCAGAGTGGAGGTGCTGCCCCGAGGCGTGTCTAGTTCTAGGGTCGACTGACTGCCCAAATCCTTCCATAGTTGCCAAGTGTCCCTTATCGTCACACACATCACCAGACCACCATAGCACCCAAAAACAGAAAATGCTTAAGACCAATCGAAGATGGAGAAAACAACTAATAAATAATCTAAACATACTGGACTTGTCCGTTCGACCACAGACAGTCAACCATGATGTTTCGTGCTTTTTAGCAACTCATCAGCATCGTCTAGGCTTGGCGTCAGGTCAGGACAACAAACAAAAGCATAATAACTAACCCCTGTCAATAGCAGCTTATGCTTCTTTTAACGGTTAGCATATTATAACGGAGCAGCAAAAAAAAGACAAAGGACAATTTATTCATCAGACTTATCATAAAGTGGGCCAGGAAGTCATTAAAGAAGGATAAGACAGAGGCGTCATCTGTCAAATACCACAGATGTTGGCAGATATAATAATAATAATAATAATAATAATAATAATATTTATTCGCCAAAATACAAAAAATGGGCAAATAAATATGAAAAAACCACAGAAGGCATCGGCTGTGTGTGGTTTATATCTTAACAACTAACAATCAATCATATATGTGTATAACAATTATTGTTAAATCTAAAAGGTATTAATGTAATTGGAATTTTGTAGTTTTAGTTTTCGATATAATTATGTATAGTCATTCGCTGCACATTACTAACCCAGTCTTTCAATTTTCTTCTAAATTTTTTTCCAAAATTAAGTATCTTTATTTCGTTTGGTACTACATTATATAATTTAGCTGCTAAGAATTTAAATGATTTTTTGAATAATGTTTTGTGTGGTCTTTGGATATTAGATGAGCCTATTCGAAATCGTGTGTTATGCTCGTGTTTATAGGATTTTTTCTTTTTATTACAATAACTATGGTATAAGGTGGTGGCATGTAAGAAATAAATTTGTCTTGTATCAAGTATCCCTCTTTCTTGATATAAGTTGTTCGTTGGATATAATCTTGGCTTATGGAAAATGGCTTTCAAAACAGTTTTTTGTGCTATATTCAGGTCAGAAATATATGTCTTGCAGGCGGCACCCCAGGCTGTGATGCCGTATATTATATGGGTTTCAACTAAGGCATGGTATAGGATTCGCAGATAACTTTCTGTAAGAATGTTAGCAAGCATTTTGAGTTTATAGGCAACATTTCTAATTTTTTTGATAACATATTTAATATGGTTATCTCACCTTAGATGTGAGTCTATAAATATTCCAAGATATTTCAAAGTGTTAACTCTATCGATTTTGGTCTTTTGGCTATGATAATTAACGGAAATTTGTTCGAAGGTAGGTAAAAATTTTGAATAGGATGTAAATGTAATAAATTTTGTTTTGTTTTGAAGTTAACTGTTAAAATTTTAGTATCAAACCAGTTAATGATCCTTATACAATCCTGTTCAGCTATTTGCTTCAGTGTGCTCCAGTCATCAGCTTTATATAATACGAGGGTGTCATCTGCAAAACATATAATCTTTCCAGAACTGTTAATTTTGAATAAGTCATTTAAGTAGAGACTAAATAATAGTGGGCCCAGTACTGTTCCTTGAGGCACACCACACTTGATGTACATTTTTTTTACTGTAAGTGTTAGTGATTTTGACAGTCTGTGTCCGACTTGAAAGGTAACTTTTTAAAAGTATTTGTGACGCTCCCCTAAATCCCAATCTTTCCATAACTTTCAGAAGCTCGACATGGTTAACCGTATCAAAGGCATTTTCTAGATCAACAAAGATACCAATAGTAGGTATCTTTTTGTTGACATTAGAGTTAATTTCATCCATTGCAGCCAAAATTGCATCTGTAGTAGATTTTCCTTTTCTAAATCCATATTGGTCAGGACATATAATTTGGTTTTTGTCCAAAAATTATTGTAATATCCTTTTTTGTAGTAATTTTTCGAAAATTTTGGCTATATTCGATAGTACTGATATTGGTCTATAATTTGATGTTTCCATTCTGTCACCGCTTTTATAAACAGTAGTAATAACAGTTGTTTTAAATGCATCAGGACAAATTCCAGATTGGAAACACCAATTAATGATGTAAAAAAGTGGTTCGGCTAAGTCGTAGGCCATTATTTTTAAATGCTCAGCTTTGATACCATCTACACCAGGACTTTTTTTGGTTTTAAGTGATAGGACAGCTTCTTGTACTTCAATCGGACTAACGCTTTCTAAAAAGAATGAATTGGGAAGTTGGGTTTTTGTGAACTTTTCGTTCGAAACCATTTTTTTAATACTGGATGCTAAATTTTCTCCAATATTAGTGAAAAAATTTAAGAATGCATCGGATATTTGTCGTTTATCTGTTAATATTGTTCCATCACGATTCTTAATTTCATCAATATTGGGCTTTTCTTGAATGTCTTTGTTACTTAAGTGATCGACAACTGACCACAGTTTTCTTGGATCAGATTTGGCATCTTGTAATTTTTTTAGATAGAATTGGCGTTTTGCTTCTCTAACTAGATTGATAAAAATATTTTTATATTCTTTATATTTATGGGAGGTATCTGCGCATGGCGATGCTTTCATTATTTTGTATAGTTCCTCTTTTTTGTTGGCAGACTTTATCAAACCTTTAGTTATTCAGGGATTCCTGCTTTTGTCAAAATGTTTAATTTTAACTCTGTTTGAACTACATTCAATTAAATATTTTATGCGTTCAATGAGTGTGTTTGCAGCATCATTAACATTCATTGCACAGTACACTGCTGTCCACGATTCTAATTTGATATTTGCAAGTAGTTTTTTATTATCGACAAAACACCTAAATTTCACTGTTTCATTATTGGAGATGGATCTACTTTTATTTTTTTCTGGTGATGATATAAGTATTACAGTGGGTAAATGATCGGTAATATGGTTTTCAACAATTAACGGTATGTACCGAAAGAAATTTGAAAAATTTTTGATGAAACAATGATCAATGCAAGAACTGGAACTATTATTGACTACTCTTGTTGGTAAATTTATATTTGATATAAATCCATTGCTCTGCATTACAGTGAGGTATTTGTTTACTAATTTGGTATGTTGGAGTATATTAATATTCATATCTCCTATTATGATGTGGTGTGACTGTATGGCATTTTTGTTGTCCAACAAACATTTTTCTACAAATGTATAAGGGTTTGATGGTGGTCGATAGACAGATGTGACTTTTACACTTTTGTTATTAATTCTCAATATCAAATCCAACACTGTGATACCGTCATCAAATTTAACAAAATCATATCTGCAGTTGATATCATTTCTTACATGTACTACCACCCCATCATTCTAGTTGTACGTACTATTATTGTAAAGCGTATCATAACCTTCCAAACAGAACAAAGATACATCATTAATTTTCCAAGTTTCTGTTAATATTATTATATCAAATTTGTGTTTAATTGTAGTTAGGAAGATATTAAAACAATCAAAATTTTGGTTTGCCATTTTTATAATTATTTACTTTCTCTATCTTGACTTCAATACTTGCTAGATTAATGTTACTAGTTATGTTTTGTAAAGCTTTGTTTGAAATGGTTTTGTCAGTTGTTCCGGAAGCCTTCATTGCCTTTAAAAAACATAAATCCTGGTTACAACAAAACTGCTAGTACTTGTCCATTAGGAAGAAGTTTTGAACCGGTAATTTGATGCTTTACGTCCCCCTTCCAAAGTATTCCCTTTCTAGAACTGCGTAATTCCTTCGATATGTTGATTGAACGAATGCAGTGCGTTTACTTTTTTTTTTTTTTGATACCGAAGGAATCCAATGAATCTGAGAAACAAGGACAGCTCCACCAAAACAACGACTTCCAGAGCAATCCCAGTTTGTCTGCGGAGAAATTCAATCGAGGAAGTTATAAAGTTTTAGGATGCAATTGATAAGGAATTTATATAGGAACTGCGGATGAGCGCAGGGAACGTACTATATCGACTCTATTAAAAAATATGCGCAATCAAACCAGGATCGTAAAATATAGAGATTGCAATAAAAATTCCACTGTGTGGGCGGTTAAACGATCGTAAAGTGGGACTATAAAGATGATGCAACAATGTGTGGCTGAAGAATCTGACGCACTATCAACTTTTACTTTATAGAGTTTATATGCATCAATAGGTTTATAATTATACAAATAAATGCATAACTCGCGAGCTTGTGGACTACCTAGAACGTCACGGCTTGATTAGCGACAGGCAGACCCGCCTCGCATCCTAATCGTGTCGATCTCCGTACATTCAAAACTGGCCAATACGATCGCTCCTTCGTCCCGGGGGTGTCGAAATTGTGGAACAGTCTACAAGAGGTTTCTATTAGGCAGTTCAAGAATCGGATTAACAAAATTTCCTTGAGATGCTCATAGTAGCATTTGGCATTTAGGCATACATGCGCGGCAGCTTCGAAAAAAAAATAACTTGACTACGAATTGGACAGAATAGTATTGAACGGGTTTCGCTATTCTCACTATTTACAGTCATCAAATTTTAGACGAGAACATGCAAATTTGCAATAATCACAAAACAAGGATTGCTACATGCCTGTTGCGTATCATCATTTCTGTCATGTGTTATTATGCCTGCTAGAAATCATTGGTGCTTGCAGTGTTTTATCGCCATATGCATAAACAGCGTTCTGTGACTGACTGTTGACGTAGTGTTGAATTATGTATTTTGATATTAAATTCTGTAGGCCAGGAAATAGCTGATATTTCCCTACAGCCTTGACGACAGTAATTTTTTCTTGTGATATCGGTAGATTATTGCTTCCAAATGATAAGTTCATGATAGTGCTGGAAAATTTGCCACGATTTTTAAAAACAATTTCGTAAGGATTTAAGTATCTTATTATTTTGCTTCTATGAGAATATGTGAGGAGCGTTCATGCAAAAGCACAGATGTCCATTAAAAGTCATTTTTAGTTGTTAGACCAAAACTGTTTGCATAGTAGTGATTAATATACTAAGTGACATATAAATCCGAACACCCAGTTTAAATGGTTTTATTTTAATAAAAGTTGGTGAATGTATTAATCTTACTGTAAGTAACAAGTGAAAACATTTTCAGCCTTATCAGTTGGACATTCCGGTTTTTATACTGCTTTTTTTTAATTCACTAACGCTCTAAAAATGAATATTTCAGCCGCAGTAAAGAATCAACGTTGGCGGATTTTGGTTCGTGACATCCTTTACGATCGGTTACGATGCCTAGAGTACGGAGACCTGTACGATTTCGTCAACTTAGTGAGTTTGATAGGGGCGGTATAGTGGGACTTCGGGAAGCTGGACTTTCTTTTCGGGCAATTGCAGTTAGAGTGCAAAGAAGTGTAGAGACTGTGGTTAGATGTTGTCAGGCATGGCTTCGAGAAGGCCGTACGCAAAGAGCAAGGGGCACTGGACGCCGCCGTAGAACAACAGATTGTGAAGATCGCCGCCTAAGATTATTGGCCTTAAGAGACCGTTTCTCCACTACCAGGTCCATTGCAAATGAATGGTTTGCAGAACACGGAAGACCTACTGGCATGCGAAGTGTTTACCGACGAATGAGACGTTTTGGCTTGTTTTCATACCGGCCACACTGGGTCCTCTCTTTAACTCGAGAACACCGACGTAATCGCCTTGAGTCGTGCAGACAACGGTCACTCTGGGATCAGAAATGGAACGGTATTGTCTTTAGTGACGAGTCTCGATTTTGTTTAGGCATGCACGATGGTAGTGCCAGGGTTACAAGGCGGCGTGGTGAAAGGAGGAATCCACAGTTTTTTGTTGAAAGACATGTTCATCACACTGTTGGAGTTATGGTTTGGGGTGCTATAGCTTATGGTTCCAGGTCACTTTTAATCTTCATCAGAGGTAACATGAACGCGCAGCGTTATATCCACAAAGTTCTAGAACCCCATCTTTTACCCTATCTTGAAACCCTGGCAGATCCAACTTTCCAACAAGATAATGCCCGACCACATGTTGCAAGAGTCACAATAGACTTCCTTCAACATAATGATGTCACATTATTACCATGGCCACCAAGATCTCCCGACTTATCCCCAATTGAGCACGTGTGGGATATGATGGGTAGGATATTGCTCAATTCGCAACGTCCTCCTCAGACTCTAGAAGCACTTCGAGAGGAGTTGGTGATTGCCTGGAATGAGATACCACAGGAGGACATTGACCACCTGATCAGGAGCATGCCTAGGCGCGTTGGAGAATGCGTAGCACATCAGGGTGCATCCACACATTATTAAAGGTCAAAGGGCTTTAAAGCAGTGCAATCCTTTTGAATTTTTTATCATTCACTCATTGTGCTTCATTAAGTACTTATACAAAGTTTTATTAAAATAAAACCATTTAAACTGGGTGTTCGGATTTATATGTCACTTAGTATATTTATTCACTGAAAATACTAGTAAGAATACCTATGGGGACAATTACTTATAAAACAATTGGAACATATTTTAATTCTGTTAATTAAGTGAAAAGTGACCGTTTATGTTTTGGACATGTTTAATTTTGCTCTATGGACATGTGTGGTTTTTTCTGCACTGACTGATGGATAAGTGTTACCTTGAACGATTTATTAACAAAACAAAAGAAAAAACTATTTCTCTGAATTAACAAAATAACATAAATATGTACATAGTCCCTTAAACTGAACAAGATTAAAACAATAATTTATACATGTAACCTTCCACAATCCAAACTTTCCTCTCTCCTCCTCGCCCATGTTGACTGTCCTTGATTCTTCGTTCTTTTCTCTTGGGGCGTATTTCCACAAAAAATGTTTTTAGAGAAAGCAAGCTCTGGTAGTTCTTCCAGTACATTTAGAGTAACACTGCTTGCTACTTGTAATTTGTAGGTTAGTTATATAGAAACCATACAGAAAAATCTGCTGTTTAGGAAGCCGGTTTGATATTGTCGTATTAGATTGATACTGGCATCTATCAATGAATTTAAACGTATGAAGCAACTATAAAATTTGTAATACAGAAAACTATATTGTGTGGACAAGTGCAGTTTTGTAGTAATTATCAAAGTAGTCGATATATTTTTCTATGGACGTGAGCAGTTTTCATCGGAAGATTGGATAAAATTTTGCGTTTGGACATGCGTTGTTCTGGATGATATTCCTATCTGTTTGATATGGAATAAGATAGGTATTGCTCAATTCTAACGCCATATTCGGATTTAGTATAGGAAATTCTACACGACTTATCTTTTAACGCAATTTGGATAAATTGTGGCGCATTTACTGGCAGCTCAGTTTTTTTTTAAAAACACTCAGACCCGTCGATTTTGTTTTCGAGGGGGACACAAGTTTGGCAAAAAATCACGTTGGCACGTGCAGCCCTCTAAGCGGGGGTGACACCACCCCCAAAATCTTAAATGGAAAGGGGGGTCGAGTGATACCTTATTTTAAAGGTCTTTCAATTCCCTTTATAATGATATAAAATTAATGTACTTCAGTTCAGTAGTTTTGAAGACTTATTGATTTAAAGCTTGAATAAATCTAATACATCATCAATAGTGGAGATCAATACATTTGGCAGCAAAGCAATTTACTTGTTGTTATATACCTTTCTCCGCATGATCATATTCTCTTTATATATATATATATATCCTTGAATTTCTTTGGGTAGAAGTACACTCTTATAGCTTAAACTCAAGCTTTCGAAGATCTATGTGTTCATCGTCTGGAGCTGGAAATATTTATTGACAATAGCAACAATTAACAATTAGGAGGAAAAACAGTTACTTGCTAAGTCGGTGAGATTGTAGCTAAAATTGTTTTTAAACAACAGTGAAGGGAACACATAGTCGAAGAATAAAAAACTGGACCGATGAGGTTCGATTAGGACGGAATTATTTTATTATTAAATGGACAATCATAGCTATGTTTTTTTTATTTTAGAAGAGGTTTTTTTCCTTAAACGTTGATTTATTTTGGAAGAAATTTGGAAATTCTAAGACTCAACCATTGAAAATTTGTTTCATCTTTTTTCCCACTTACGTTTTCAGCTCCAGACGATGAAGACATAAATCTTCGAAAGCTTGAGTTTAAGTTATAAGAGTGTACTTTTGCAATGGTTTGCCTTCTACCCAAAGAAATTCAAGGATTTCTCTTAACAGTTAAGGCAATTAACTATGACTATATATATATATATATATATATATATATATAACTTGAGACGTGGTCATTGTCGTCTAAACCAGTTAGGTGAAAAATTAAAGCTTCCGCCTTTTGTTGGGTACTTCGACAAAATTTAAGCAAAGAGGACTCTTTATACTTTTTTTAATTCTCTCTAGCTTTCAATGGACTTTGCCATCATCATCAGGAGCTGCAATTACAATGATAACAGTAGCAACAAAAGTGTAAAATGAATTTAAATTGAATCAACTTACAGTAGTATGTGAGGATGTTGCTAATTGTTGTTTTCGTATAGGATGAGGGAAACGTCCAGTAACATGGTGAGAGCTGGATACATGGTACAATGGTCAAAATTATATAAAATATGACAAGACAAGTTAAAAACAGATTAAAAATTATTTAAAAAACATTAGAGCATTACGTCGTGAAGCCACTTGATGATTGCACAAAATGGTGGTCATGGAATAATGAGTGAGATGAACCTTTGACAGAAGGCTGAAGGTTGTCAATGTCTGTGTTGAAAGATGGAACGAATTGTGGGCGTGTGCCAAAACGTTGCCAAATCACTTCAGATGATGTGATTTTCAGAATGTTATGTAAGAAATTGTTAAACCAACCAGAGGCAGTTGAATAAACTATATTTTTATTAATGGGAATTTTAAATTAACAATTATTAATAAATCGTGAGAAGAGAATTATTAGATTTTGAGTGGAATGAAATTTGTTGGTGGAATCGGCCAAAACACAGATTATATCTATGGTTGTGAAAAGTTGAAATTTGGGGAGATATGTAAGTTCTCCAATTTTTCGCAGTTTAGCAAATATGAGTAAATGACACTCAGTTGTTTAACATCTGTCTTTTTGTTGATACAGTTGTTATTCATGAAAATGTGGGACATTTCCAGGAATAAACGTTTGGAAAGGTGTTTTTCTTTATCAAGAACTTTGATACTTGTGTAATTCTTCGGCTTCATCCTGAAAGATGCGCTCTAGCATCTCATGTTAACACAACAGGGCATTCTATGAATTACACAAGTATCAAAGTTCTTGATAAAGAAAAACAACTTTCCAAACGTTTATTCCTGGAAATGTCCCACATTTTCATGAATAACAACTGTATCAACAAAAAGACAGATGTTAAACAACTGAGTGTCATTTACTCATATTTGCTAAACTGCGAAAAATTGGAGAACTTACATATCTCTCCAAATTTCAACTTTTCACAACCATAAATATAATCTGTGTTTTATATATATATATATATATTAATTGTACTTTATTATTTTCTCGCAACGCAGGATACGTCAGCATTGGCATGGTAATTATAGTGATGACACCGATTCCATCTCCCTATCCCATTTATCCTGCAAAGAACCGAAAGCAGGGATGGAAATGATATGAATCAGTTTTTGCCGCCTTTCAGATAAATTACTTAGATACCTGGAATGCCTTAGAATACACAGTTTGCTAACGAAATCAAATTATGGACGGAGCAGTTTTGCTTCGAGATACTCTGTTTCTGATAAGATCGCCGGGAATGTTCCTGAGATTTTTGTTGAATGCTTTCTCACTCAGCTGTCTTTCAGGGACTTTCAGGGTCGCAAAGAAGATAACATCCCTGTTGAAGCAATTAATGTTTCCTCCAGTGAAAAAACGTCGAAATGGTAAAATATCGCCAAATGCATATTACCTTGACGAATGGTCAAGGGGTTACGAGGATAGTGTTCCGTATCTTGAAAAGCGACATTGGGGGTATCTGGAAATGTCCCTCATCTACGAAATCTCAACCCCTAGTGCTTCGATAAAGGAGATACCCGTTGAACCCCATGTAATTCCAGATTTCACCGTATCCTATAGTCGTCGGACAGCTACTTATTGAATGCTCCCTGTATAGAAAAATCGTATCGGATCTCTTGATTCCCGCTGTTTCTAGAAAATACCAGATGTTCGAAATGTCGGAGGATCAGAATTACAGTATTCAGCAGTGGATATATCAGCGAAGCAATGCCGTTGCGATTCTGTGTGAACTATCCGAACAGTTTCTCTTATATTTGTGGTGAGGTGACACTGAAGGCTCAGCGAAAGACCTTGAGCCGACCTGTAAGAAAAGTTCACCATTAGGTTGCTTATAATTTAGGATTTTAATATTTTATAGTCTCCCTTCTCTAGGAACTTGTGGATGATGGGATGAAACTGACTGCACGCTAGATTTCAGTACAACACAGTAAACGCAAAAATTTCGGAGAGCGACACAAAGTTTCAGAATGCCGAACAGTATTGATGATAATTCCATTGGTTCGAGTTGTCTCAAATACACTTACTTGAGATGAATTCAAATTTAGAAATTAGTAGCGGATCCACTTTTTTATTCATTCTGGAAATTACGTGTGCAAATTTGCTGAATTTCAACAACGAGAGAGATACGAATAGAAAATCCCTGGTTGATGAATTAATAAATTTTAAGTGGAATGATTTTCGGTGTCAAAAATATGGGGTCCGTTTAAGAAAACTATAATGACCTTCAAATGACTTTGAAGGTGATGATCAAGGTCACGTTCAATTGACACCTGAATACAAAATGAAAATTTATCGATGGTAATAACAATAATCATAAATAAACAGAGAGGTTCAAAACGTTCTGTTATTTTGCAGGCAAATCACTTCTTGACGTGTCAAGTTTCCTGTCGATCTTCCTAACTCTGATATTATGTTTATTTTGAGGTCTCCAAAACTGTGCATAAATTGACCTTGTTTCCTTATAGTATTCGTCCGGTCAACAAAATCATGTACAACTAAGGAAATACATCACTTGATTTAGATTTGAAAACTCCGTTTAAATGTACAAAATTACATTCAACTGAAAACTTGACCATGCCACCCTGTACATGAGAAAAAATGGCGATAAAAACATGTAATTTATTGTAAAATCCCATCTTAAATAAAGTAAATATAAATTGGCGATAAATCCGATATATGAAACAAATGAGTATCTGGCAATTTCAAGGCCTACCTAGGAAATGCTCTTTTTTCTAAATAACTTAAGATTGGTTGTATATTTTTGAAATCAAAATTAAAAACTCTATTCAGATGTGTGAAAATCCAATACGGCGTCCTTAAAAAAATTAAGTGGGTGCCATCTTGTAAAGGATAAACATTGGCAACTTAGTCTGCAATTTATTTTGAAATCTCACTACAAAAAAGGCAGGAGAAATTGAAACCATTTTGGAAAAATTCGGTTTGTTCCGTCTCTCTCCGGAAGAACTATGAGTTTCAAAACTTTCTAAGCGGCATTTTGTTGACTACCTAAATACGCAAGCTTGCTCCCATTTAGGCGACCTTGTATCTCTCACCTTTTTCGAGATTCCATTAGTGAGGGCCGAATTTGAAACACTTGTTATATTTATGTAGATTTGAATGCTCTTTGAGTGTTCAAAATTCTGTATAAATTTCATTTTTGCATTTGAACGTTTGTCAAACTTCTGACCATCTCAGAGTACTTTGCAAAACCTAGTTCTTGATGCCTGTATAGAAATTGTTTATATCCGATTTTATGATCAATGAAAGGACGACTGTCAGTAACATTACCTATAAAGTGAAGAACATATATTCCATATTATGCCGTCCATTAACCACTTCTATGAATAACTATATTGAAACGTTCTATAAAAGAAAGAATATGAATGCTAAAAAATCCTAACTGAATCCTCTTGACATCATTTTTCAATATGACCAACGGTAATTCTCATATTATTCACCCCAAATCCATTCGGTACCACATTATCCGCCTCTAAATATTCAATTCTCTTCCAGATGCTGCCTCCACGCCTCGAAACGACCCCATAGCTGAGAAGTGAAAGAATCCCTGCTTCGCGATGAATTCCCTGATGTCCTGATCGATCCATCCAGATCCCGAGACCGCTGCAAAGGAATAACATCGGGAAGGAGAAAGGAGGTGGAGGATCCATTCCACCGTTGATAACGGAAGCTGGAGGATTCGGACCAATTTCTGTATGAGCGTCTATACAAGGTACGATGCTCTCGAAAGCCTAGAGGTATTTGTTAACAATTACTCATTACAGCGTGATCTTGGCACGTGACACGACGTTTGCTCTATATAGGGTGTTTCAGTTTATTGTTGCATAACTTTAAGATTCGATAGAACCTTTAAAATGAATGCATAAAGTCTATATAAACATTGGTCGAAAAATGCGTGGCTTCTGAAATACAGGGTGTTTAAATTTACTTTCTAAAATAGGTTTTCTTAAATATTTCGAACAATATTTGATGTATAACAGTGAAAATTGGTATACAAGGGTTTTTTGGTACGACAAAACGAACCATGGGCATAGTTTTACTATAGCCGCTAGAGGGCGCTCTCTACTGTACCTGTAGTGTACTAAAATGACCGAAAAAATTTTCTTAGTGCAATTTTTTGCTTTCTGAATAAAACAGCTGATTTTTCGCACTTTTCAACATAAAAAAGCTCTCTTGTGAACTTTCGTTATAGTTAGCCGTTTTTGAGATATTTCGATTTTTAGGGTTCGATGCATTTTTAGTTATTTATGATAAAATAACGTTAAAAAGTCAGTATCTCGATAATTTTTAGTAGTAGGCTGTGCCTGCAAATATTTTTGAAATTGAAAGCAGAATAAGGTTAAATGTCAGTTAGTTGTTGACAGTTAGTTTTGTTGTCTGTTGAAACCTGAAACGTTTTTTTGCAATTGTGAATGCACGAAATTTAGTTTCTTTTACCTGTTTTTTTTTTGTAAGTTTTATAAAAATCCCATTTTTATTCTCCAATCAAGAGTTAGCGGATATTCATTTTGTGTATGGCTTTGTAAATGGAAACGCAGCAGAAGCAGCCAGAGAATACGCACAAAGATTTCCAAACCATCGACATCTAACTCGCTCAGTATTTGCAAGAGTGCATCGCCAAATAATTGAAAATGGTTTTGGAAATCTCCAAAGGGATCAAAACATAAATGTGCGTCAGCGCAGATTTACCCGTATGATTCTGCGTGAGTTTGATAGAGATCCGACCACAAGTGTTAGGAGAGTTTCTGGTATTTGGGAATTTCAGCAAGCCATGTTCACCGTGTTCTTAGAAATGACCATAGACGTCCTTACCATTTGCAACCTGTGCAAGGACTACAGCCAGGGGACGGAGAAAGAAAAATCAAATTTTGTCAGTGGATTCTTGATAGAACTGATAATAGTAGGGAGTTTTTAAGTAACGTTTTATGGACCGATGAGTCATGCTTCACTAGAGGTGGAGTGGTAAATTTTCATAATCAACATATTTGGTTGCATGAAAATCCGCATGCAGTTCGGGAAAGAAATTTTCAGCATGAATTTAGTGTGAACGTGTGGATTGGTATCTACCGTAATCGACTATTTGGACCCTACCTTTTGCCTGCAAGGTTAAATGCTGCGACCTTGGAACTTTTAAGGGCTGAACATGCAAATATGTGGGATGATGTTATGTTAGATTCAAGAAGATTGGCCTGGTTCCAGCTTGATGGTTGTCCAGCTCATTATTCGAGAATAGTTAGAAACTGGCTTGACGTAAATTATCCAGAAAGATGGATAGGCCGTGGAGGACCAGTCGCTTGGCCTCCACGATCCCCTGACCTAGATCCATTAGATTTCTTTGTGAGGGGATTTCTAAAAGAAAAAGTGTACCAGACTCACGTAACCACAAGAGATATGCTAATAGACAGAATCAGGAATGCATGTGATGAAATGAGGCCTTATTTGAATAATGCTATACCACGTTCGATCATTCGTAGATGTGGATTGTGTATTGAACAATTGGGTTTACATTTCGAGCAACTACTTTAGATTTTGTATGTTTGTCCTAACTATCTAATAGCACTTTAGTTGTAAATAATTAATTTAATTTGTTAAAAATAATATTGGAAAATTAAACAAATTATTATTCTGTTTTTTTGTGTTTATTTGGAGTTAGGAATTATTGCTGTGTTTAAAAACACAATCTAAACGATCATCTTAATTACTTGTAATGCCCAATGTAAAAAAATATTATTTTGCCATAAATAATTAAAAATGCATCGAACCTTAAAAATCGAAATATCTCAAAAACGGCTAATTATAACGAAAATTCAATTCAAAGAGAGCTTTTTCATGTTGAAAAGTGCGACGAATCGTTTTTTTTATTCAAAAAGCAAAAAATTGTACTAAGAAAAATTTTTCGGTCATTTTAATACACTACAGGTACAGTAGAGAGCGCCCTCTAGCGGCTACAATAAAACTATGCCCATGGTTCGTTTTGTCGTATCAAAAAACCCTTGTATACCAATTTTCACTGTTATACATCAAATATTGTTCGAAATATTTAAAAAAAACTATTTTAGAAAGTAAATTTAAACACCCTGTATTTCGAAAGCCACGCATTTTTCGACCCGTGTTTATTCAGACTTTATGCATTAATTTTAAAAGTTCTATTGGATGCAACAATAAACTGATACACCCTGTATGATCACTGTTCGCTGACCTTTAAGCAACAGCACAGCTACAAAACTAATTGTAGAAAAACATACGTTATGTCACAAAAAACCTACGAAATGTCAAAAAAAAAGGTGAAATAAAAGGATTTTTTTTTGAGAAGGGTTACAACACGTTCTCATTGCTCATGAAAAATGTGAAACTGCAGATACTATTTTCTGGCTTATGACGGCAGTATAGGAATAGAAGACCTCGCAGCCTATTCGCTGCCGTTGAACAATGATTCTACTGGACCTATACAGGGTGTCCGCAAAATTGGGGTTTTCCTTTACATGACGTGTAGATCTTGAAAACATAGGCAATTTTTCTTAGTACCATATACACCAATGTCTTAAGGGAACCGAGATAAAGGGCTCTGCAACATCAAAAATATCTGAATACCGTCCTGTAGCCGCGACCCGCCGGGATATCCCCGACTGGTACAAGGTCTCAACCCGACGGCAGAACTGGGTCGGGGTCAGTGTGTCAGGCTAGTATGCAACCTTCAACAAGCACTAGAGACGTGGCTAGAGAAGTGCAAGTATCAAACACTAAAGTGTGGCAAACGCTGCGTGAAGAGGGGCTGTATCCGTTTCACGTCCAACGTGTACAAGCCCTTCAACCTGACGATTTTGCGGTTTTGTGAGTGGTTGTTGAGAATATTGGACGACGCAGTGGCGGCACCTGAAAACGCCTAAAAAACTTCATAACCTGGTGAATTCAAATTCATGTTTTTGGGTGTGCCTCGTGGTGATGTAAAATATTTGAGTAATAGTTACAAAGTAAGGGTTACTTGCCAGGACTCAAAGTGATTAATACCGGTGGTTAAAAACACTCGTTTTTTGTTATTTAGCTACTTTTTTATTATTGCGCTTTGTGTGTTTTATGTTCATTGTTATCTTCGAAAGTATGGAAAAGTCTATAATGAAAAGAAGCTCAATTTGGATACATTTTGATATTTTAACGGAACGAAACGCCAAATGCAGTTTATGAAAATATCTAAGTATTGTTGCTACTTCAGTCCTTGTGACCGAATTTTTTCAAAAGCAGGGAAGTCATAACAAAATGCAGAAACAGATTTATAATTATTAGAGTTTATTTGGTGCATATAATACAGGGTGTCCTTAAAGTTGGGGTTTTCACGACGTGTAGATCTTGAAAACGTAAGCAATTTTTCTTAGTACCATATACACCAATGTCTTAAGGGAACCCAGATAAAGGGCTCTGCAACATCAAAAATATCTGAATACCGTCCTGTAGCCGCGACATCCCCGACTGGTACTAGGACACTAGCTCAACCCGACGACAGAACTGGGGCGGGGTCAGTGTGTCAGGTCAGTATGCAACCTTGAACCGACGGTTACGGTCACGCGTAGAAGCCCTGATGATTTTCCAGCAAGAGTGCGGTTTTGTGAGTGGTTGTTGCATCAACATGACAATAATCCGGACTTTCTGAAGTGCATATTGGTGACAGACGAATCTACGCTTACGCGTAATGGGGTGAATAACTTTCGCAACACTCATGTTTGGTCATTTTCAACAAACATTTTCCGTGAATGTTTGGGCTGGCATGGTGAACGGCTCATTGGACCATTTATTCTCCCAAATCGATTGGACGGGATGCAATACCTAGACTTTTCACGCAACATTTTGCCTTCCTTGTTAGAAGATGTGCCATTAAGTGTAAGACAATCAATGTGGTTTCTGCGTCTGCTCGGTAGCGCTTCAGCTGATTTCATTTTCTGTTGGAGCAGTATGATTTCGGACAGAGACGTACTTAGCCCTTCTCGTCAACTGGAGAGTGAGTACTTTTTCCTTTATTTTTTTTTTACTTGGTCGCCCTCGTTTCACTACACATTACCTTTGTTATTTCAAAGGTAGTTGTTTCTGAAAAGGAAAACCCCAACTTTGCGGACACCCTGTATTGTGCTAGTGCTATTCTCATACTCGTAG
Organism: Acanthoscelides obtectus; assembly: GCA_963669975.1. Lineage (NCBI taxonomy): Eukaryota > Metazoa > Arthropoda > Insecta > Coleoptera > Chrysomelidae > Acanthoscelides > Acanthoscelides obtectus. Next base: position 5,753,409 of record CAVLJG010000001.1, on the reverse strand, counting down.
TAACAAATACTAAAAAACTTGCGACTGTCTATAAATGGCACACGTATTACGCGTGTCTTGAAGACAAAGCGGATTTCATCGAACCATCCCCTGCCTATTGTCTAACGGTGAAAAGGAATATTATTCCGGTTGCGCCGTCACGATGATGAAAGGTGTTGAATATCAATGGACTTTTCATTTTAGCCTACCACCTATACCCAGTCCAAGAGTTTCAATGTACGTGACCTTATTATCACGCGAAATACCTTCTGCTCGTACCCTCCTGTGTTTCGCACCCTAATAGGTCTTCGCTAAGAAGGGTATTAATGAGGATACCCACGATAGCAAAAAATAACCGAGCTAGAGGTGGTATCGGGACCGCTTTCCATTATTGGAAGGTGTAGGTAAGCAGGGTTAAGTAGGCTGCTTCAAAGCAAGAAGCTGAAAGCTGTATTAGTAACGTGTTTCAAAATTCAAATTCAAATTCTTTATTTTCCTGTTGATGTTATGTTACAAAAAACTTAAGACTAAAGACAGAATAACAGCAAAATAAAACAGGTGGCAATAAAAAAATGTCCACACTTGAAGCATTAAAAATTCCTATAATAGAAAAGGTCTTCAACACTATGGAAACACTGATCGATCAGACCTTTTCTCATTTCGTTTGAAGGATCTCACGTTTGCTTCTGACTTTGCCTTATCTCAGAGATTATTGAAATTTTTTAATCCTAGGTAATTTGGTAACAGTCAAAAATAGGTGAATATTATTGCCCTTTCATTCTGGTATTGTGGTATTGGCTATTTCTAGTATATAGGGTGATTCTACCAGGTTTCTCACCGCTATATCTTTTTATTTTATTGAAGATAGAAAAACGTAATTTGGGGGTTGCGTATTATAGATGAATTTAGATTCACTTGCTTTGACGTACTTTCGGTTTGACCGGAAACGACTTCGACTTTAGATTTTTAAATGGAATTTACACAGCATTGTATACTGTAAGAATATTGGAAAAACCCTCTTAGAACAGCTATACAAGCGGAGTGGGCACACCTAATAGGTCACTTCAGTCATTTAAGAGATTGTATAAGGGCTGCAGGTAACATTTGTACAACAAAAGTGTAAGCCTCTTGCAGCCGCTATAGGACAATTTGCGTCAGTGAAAGATTCAGTTTTTGTCAACTATGCAACTATTCTGTTACGTGATTCTACTTTATTGTAACCAAACTATTTCTTATGTATTATATAGACGAAGTGAAGAATATATAACTACCACATTACAGTCCTCTTGTTTACTTACATATCAGCCATTGTGAATTTCATACACAGGTATATGATAAACTTCTACACTGATATATAGGGCTATTGAATTACTTGCGCAGCAAATTTTATTGTCATTATCGTGCAAAGTAGTTACGCAATTTCTACGGGCTTCGTATTTGATTCATATCTTGATAATGATCACAAGTATGTCTAGATTTTTAAGATGGAAAACTGATTTTATCTGCGTTAAATCTTCCACAAATGTTTGTACCAGATCTATATCTTATGTTTGAACAGTTGATACAACCTTTTGAACCAATATACATGCGTTGTTTGTCTTAAAACATTGGATATGGCATTTTAACAAAAATATGATAGCAGAAAATTAGGTTATGGTGAAGTTATTAAACAACAGTTGTTAAGTGCTTCCGTTGGGAGCAATTTGTTGGCTAAAGTAGTAAATTGCACAGCAAAACAACAACGCTCCGGTTTGTTTTATAAACGTTACCATGGATGCCACAACACAACCATTTTGACTAACGTGCAAATATGCCGTATGAAATAGTTGTATAAACGTTTATGCAACAGTTAAATTTGCCCTTTAAGGTGTTGTATAACTATGCTATAAGAATATTTTAAACACCTCATTTTAGAGCAAATATGTTGCAGAAAACAAATTTGCATTCCACACAACATTAAGCCAGCATTTTGGTGTTCAGGCAACAACAATACATGGCTGAACGGTTCTTTTACCAAGAGCTTATAACACTACTTTGCTAGTTGAGCTGTGACCAAACAATTAAAGGTGTTGCTATGGTTACTTCAACAAATACCTAATCCAAGTTATTAAAAACACTGTCAGTTTAAAACTGACATTAAATGATTTGTATATTTTGCTTTCTTGTTCCAGATCCGGAACCTTCCCGCCGCCTCACCCCCATCTCGCCGCCTCTCCATGTATATTGACCAGGAGCAGCTGCAAGATGGCGTGAGGAGGAGCGGCGACCGGCACTATTCACCGTCAACGACGGTACCAGCACCACCCACTGAAGCACCTCCAACGTTCTCGTATGGCGACCAACATCACCGCAGGCTACACACCCGCTACAGCTAATGATACCACGTTCAACTATACCAAGCAAGCTCAAGAGGAGGGGTACAATCAACTAGAAGCTATCGTCATTTCTGTGATACTTATCGCTATTATCGCCGGAACTATTATCGGTGAGTATCTACAGCAGGGTTTAACAGGGTGCTCGCGCGGGTGCATTGCACACAGTGTTGCCAGAGCGAAGTTTAAAATATCCGTCACACGTATCACAAAATTCCGCTACATGCCGCTATGGTCTAAAAATTTAAGGGGGGGGGAGGCTCAAAATAAACAACAAATATGTTTTTTACATATTTACTTTTTTTTAACAACTGTCTAAAAACCCTACTAAAAATACAAACAGTAACATAATATAATTGCAATTTTCCGTAAAAACATAAAAAGTATACCTCTAAAAAAACAAAACTGTCTTTGGTTTAGAATTAGGAACTAATATAAAAATAGAAACTATCACCAATATCTTAATCTTAATAGAAAAAAAAAACAAAAGATAAGGACAAAGAAGAAGCGGAAACGTGGAAATGCCTACGTTTGCTTATTTTATTCACAGTCAGAATCAGAAATTACTTCTTCTTCAGCTTGTTCTTCCTTATTTACATTATATAAATTCTTTTTATATTTGTTTAAATGATTCTCATTAAAACTATAGGATAAACAGCACTGTTTTTTTGATTCCAAGTCTAATTTAATTGTAAGTAGTGCAGACAAAGTTGATGGTATTATTTTATTTCTTTTTTTTGTTTTGTAATCAAGCATATAAGAAAAAGTTCGCTCAACATCAGCCTCTCCATGAGGCAATGTTAAAATGATTAGAGCCAGTTCACCTATATTGCGAAATAAATATTCGTCATTAAAATGTTTGAGGTCGTTTACAAACGACCAAAATTCAATGACATTACTTTTTGTTTTTAAAATTTCCTCTTTCTCACTATCACTAAAATAAATACATATCTTCTTTAGTTCCAAAATTGCCTTTTCGGTTTCCATATGAAGGGCAATTTTTTTTAAAACGGCGTCATGAAAGGTATCACTTATAATAAGACGATTGTTCATCACATCAACCGGTGAGAGAAACTTTAGCTCTGAAAAGAAGTTGTCTTTGATAGGAAATCTTTTAAGGGACTCTTTTACCGATTTTTGGTAAAATGTGACACATTTTAATTTAAATTGTTCGATTGCCGTGTTATTGCAGTGTTTTATTGCATCCATTTTATGCGGACCAACATTCACTTGTTCAATTGGTAATAAGCAGTGGGGATCATTAGGATTTAGATTATATAATTTCTCATTTTTAAAATATTCTGGTCGCATAAAGTTTGTACATAGATGACGTACAAATCGCTCACTCTCTATTGATATGATATTGAGCATAACTTTCTTTGATTGAAAGAGAACATTAAATTGGTTAAAAATGGGCAACACGAATTTAAAAAACATTAAATATGCCTTAACAAATGGATTCTGTAACTCATTAAGTATTACATTTGCTACAGGATTTTTGTCTTCAATGGAAGCTAATCTAAATAGGCTAAGCAAGATGTCCCACTGATCCAAAACTCTATCAACACATTTGGATAAAGCAAGCCACCTTGTTTTACTAGGGCTTTTTAAAGTTTTTGAAATATTCCTGTAGTTCTTCAAGAACACACTGCCTTTTTGGGCTTCTTGAGAAGTAAGAATATAAGTTTTGTAAAAGAGCTTCAACGTTGCTTGGAATCTTTTCAGCTGCCGCCACAGCAACTAAATGAGCAGAGTGGCAAATGCAGCCATTGACAATTATATTAGGATTATCTTTTAAAAGATAAGTTTTGAAATATTTGTTATTGCCCATCATAACACTAGCGTTGTCGGAACAGTATCCAACAATATTGGTAATTTTTACTTGATTGGATATAACGCATTTTTTAAAAAGAGAATATAAACTTTTGGCGGTACCTTCATCTGCGTTTATTTTAATTATATCTACTAAATGGGTTTTAATTGAATTTTTATGAATATACCTTACAAGAATGCATAGTAGTCTTGTATTGCCCAGGTCTGTACTCTCATCCAATAAAATAGAAAATGGTTTGTTTTCCAATTCTGAAATTATTTCGTCTTTAATAACAGGAGCCAGCACATTTTTAATTATACTTATGCATTTGGATCTTTTTAGTTTAAGTGAGCTAGAGAGATCTGGGTCTTTAAAACATAATTGACTAACTCCTGTTATATGATCAACAGTTCTAAAACTTATATAATGACTTACAACTAAAAGACTATATCTTAAGCAAGCAAATATTTGCCGTTTTTCCAACTCACGTGCTTCCCGAGACTGAAAGGTGCTATCTAACGTTCTTACATTCGAAATTGCTTGTACATTAGTGGCATGCCTTTTTGATTTCGAATGATTCACTAAATCTGATTTTTTAGCACCCATTATTTGATTACAAGCTTTACATTTTACTTTCAACTTGTCATTTTCAATAGGTCCCAACCAGCCTTTAAATAACGGATCTTCTAGCCATGATGAAGTAAACATTTGTTTTCGTGTATTTTTCTTAACAGGTTGCTCTGGCTCTTGGTTATCCTGAGATTCGCAAGTCGAATTATCAGGCTCAGACCTGATTCCACTAGATTCCGCTCTTCTATTTTGTCTGTATTCAGGTTCGGGATGCTCCGAGTCCGACACAGATGCAGTCGAAGTGGATGGTACGGCCACGTTTGGTTTCACCGTTTGTTTTTTAGAAGGATTTTTATCAAAAAAATCGTTAATGGTCTGCTGTCGCCTTTCCATTATTCCTATTTTCCAGCAGAAAAAGCGTTAAAAAAAATTTCGCGACTAAAATTTATTTCTGGATCAAACTATAATATGTTAGATATTTAAGCAGTTTTGTTACTTACCAGTAGATCTAATATTAAAATCTGCAGCAAATGATATATCAATAAAAACACAAAAATAAGAACACTAATATAAACGAAACTAAACAGTATATACCCAGAGCTGAAAAATACAATACAAAGCGAGAAACCTAATACTATGTCTGCCTGCTGAGACCTGTTAGAAACGATTAGTATTGAAAGCAGTACGTACGCCATCTGTTAGCCAGCCGACGGGTCTGAGCGTTTTTCAAAAAAAAGCTGGACCGGTATTCTCGTTCCCCAAAACGCTAAGCGTTTTCCAGTCGCTCAGCGAATATGACGTCATTTGCACTTGCTTTCGAAGCACCTGCCAAAATATGGTATTCCCGTTGCCCGAACGCTCAGCTTTTTGAAAAGCGCTTGTCGCTTTCAAAACGACTACCAAGTGGTCGGTGTTTTGCTTATCGCTTTCGTTATGAGTACTGACACTGCTGTCAGAATTCTTATTTAGATCGTGATTTTTGTTGTAATTGAGGCTACTGTGGCCCTCATATTTAGATAATTATATCCAAAGTATACCTAGTAATGGCATATCAGTTTGCTGGGGTTAATTTAATCCGGATTATTGAGCATGTGGAGAGGCAAAGATTCAATGCCGATGATCCGTTCGAATTCTCTGACTTTAATTTTGTGAAATTATATCGTCTGCGAAAACAGGACGTGCAAAATTTGGAAGAAATGTTACAGCCATTTTTACCAGTACATCCTAGATCGCACGCGATAAGTAATCGCACGAAGGTAAGTAACAATAATAATGAAGTACTTGTACTTCCAAGATTGACAAAAAATCTTATATATACGATTGATAAAATAGTGATATTTGCATTATAACAACCTAGTGTACATTAATGTTTTAGATACTGTCTGCCTTGCGTTTCTTTGCAAGTGGAAGCTACCAGCTGGATGTAGGCAGAAATCATACAGTAACTCTCAGCCAGCCATCGATTTCTAGAACTTTACATGAGGTGTTGGGAGCATTCAACACTCCAGAAATATTGAATAGATATGTCCATTTTCCAAACACAATTCAAGAGTTAACCAACACCAGAGAAAGGTATATTTCAATTTAGAATTATAAATATATATGAGGAACTATCATGATGTTGTCCTACACTATGTTTCTTCAAAGCTATTCAATAAGATGATCAAAATTTGATGGTCAAGCTGTACCTATATTGATTTTATTTTGTCTAGATTTTTCGCAAAGTACCAGGTACCTGGAATTATAGGCTGTATTGATTGCACTCACATAGGTATTGTGTGCCCAATCGAAAATGAACATATATATCAATAGGAAACATTACCATTCCCTCAATGTACAGATGGTAAGCTACCCTTACATCCATAAATGCATGGAATAATTTTAATTTCTCATATAAAGAAACTTTCAATGCACAAAGCGTCAACCCCTAATCAAATTTTCTCTGACTCTGCATAGATTACAACTGAAATTTTGCACCAAAGTCAACCTGCATACTTGACACTTGTTTATTGCAGATATGTGATGAAAATTTGAAAATAATGAACGTAAACAGTCGCTTTCCTGGCAGCACCCATGATAGTTTTATATGGAGTCAGTCACGAGTTGGGGAATTTTTGAGAACATTGTCTGAAGAATATATGGGCAGCTTCTACTTACTAGGTGAAATATGTCTATATGTTGTACCCTTGGATCTACTAAAAGATAGTATTTTCTTTTAAGGTGACTCTGGATACCCTCTACGCCCCTGGTTGATAACCCCTTACCTACCAGAACCACCTCAAGACACTCCAGAATCAAGATTCAATAAAAAAATTAAGCATATCCGGGTTTCCATAGAACAATGCTTTGGGTTATTAAAAAACAGATTTAGGTGTCTACTGAAAGATAGAGTTTTACATTATGCACCAGAAACTTGTGCAAAAATCGTAAACAGTTGTGCCGTCTTGCACAACTTATGCTTAGAAAATAATATTCCATTATATAATGATCAGGAAGATGTAGGTGATGGTAACAACTTCAGTGATGCCTTGGCAGAAGAGAGGGGCAACTTGCCACATAATAATTTTTTGGAGAGGGGTCGACACATACGAAATTTCCTAGCGAGAACTTATTTTTGAAATAACTGAATGGATACACTATAGTATATTTATCACAATAAAAGAGTAGTCTAGAAAAAAGATAACTTTATTTTTAACTATACCACACATCTCATCACAACAAAACCTTATACTCTGATCATAAAAAATATATAAAATAAAAATACAGACAAAAACAAACAAAAGAAGCTATGATGCATATTTTTTAGCAATTGTTTCTGAACTAGAAGCAATTCTTTCTAAAACTTCAATTTTTTTTTTATAATAATTTTCCTTTATTTGATTTAGTTGCAGTTGTGCTGCAACTAAATCGTTTGCGGCCTGGACTGATGATGGTATTGAATTTGTCTGCCTACACCTTTTAGTGCCATGTGGTGGTCTCACGCGTTTAAGGTTCTTTTCTTTAATATTATTTGGACACAGGTTTTCCTTGTCCTTGTCATCATTATCATGTACAGGATAACTTTTGCATACAGGCACTTCGCCAACCTCAGCTTCTTTCGGTAAGGTGTATAATAATCCTAATTCTGGCACTTGGAGCCCTTCAATTAAGATTTCTCCCCCTAGAATACAAAAGAGCTTTTACATTTACTGAAAGTAATGGTGATACTACAATGGAGCAAGATAGGCACAACTATGTAGATCATTTACATTGTTTAAATGAATAATAAATCTCATCAACACTTAAATCACAGTAGATCCATACTTTGAGTATCAATATTAAGAAAAAAACTCATCTAATAAAAACATTTAACGAATGACTAAAATATTAGTCACCCATATAAGAATTATGACCATACCCATTATTTCCAAGACTTTGTCATCGATTTCATTCAAGCTCTCTGCCGAGCTTGGTCCACCTCCGGTCTGGCTAGCTTCCTTTTTATTTTCTGACTTCTTCCTTTTTGCTCTGGTTTTCATATCTGTCCAGGTCTAGAAAAGGAAAACTGGAGTATTAAAAACCGACCCTCTTCATATACAACAAATATTCTGAGTAACAATCAAACTGACTCGAGTCTCTATTGCCGTGTTTTAACGATAGATCCTAGTATTCTAGTGAATTCGTTATTACAACAGAAGTACCATTCCTAACTATGGATCTATGTCCGTCAATAGCATATTAATTCAATACAAAGTTGCAAATATGTTACATGTACCTTTCTCCATTCAGTCCATTGCTTAGTGGCCCCAGGAATTGCATTTAACTTTTAGCTCAACTCCACCCATAACTTGCGGGCGTCTGCGCTGGTGTATTGGTTTGTTTGTTTTTGAGACACCAATTCCGGGTGGTCTTCCAGGAAATCAATTAGCATAGTTTTTTGTAAAATGGAAATTTGTTTACGAGACATTTCGAAACTCGAGTGACACTGACAAAACGCATCTGACAAGTGACAACCATCATAATGCCAGAAATAGAAACTTTTTTAGTACTGTGGTTATATAACATTGGTGACATTCGAGACAAATATGTTGGTAACACTGGAACAACCACCGTTGCCAATATGTGCCAAGCGTTTTGAACCCGAAGCGTTCGCACAGCAACGTGAATACCAAAACCGAAGGCTTAGCGCTTTGCCGTACGACATGAGGCGCTAAGCGTTTTGAAAACGTATCGCTTTCACGCCAAAGAACGAGAATACCGGTCCTGAGCTGCCAGTAAATGCGTCTGTTTCGTTTTCGATGCGCCACCCTGTATAAAGTAAGAGACCTGATAGTGCCTTTATTTTGACTAAATCAGTGCCATTTAGGTTGCTCTTTCCTCTAAGTATGAATTTGGTTACTAAATGCTCGTATGACGATGTTCTTGAATGAAGATTTTATCAACTTTCATCCAGTTGAGGTGATTAATGACCTTCGATAATACATGATCATATTTTTTGAGATCGTTTACAAGTCGGCAACAAGTATTTACATTACATTGAATACGATTTTTTGTTTTAATATGTCAATAGGGACAGTAAACCGCTAAACAATACGGTATCTTTGAAAACAAGAAAGATTCAGACAATTATTGCTTCCTTGCAGATTTATGTCATTTAGCCTCAGTATATAAATAATAGTAAAACTCTGAGAATCGCACAGCACTGGCAAGTTGTAATACCTAAGTACTTAGAATGATCTGCAGGACCTATTTTATTACCTTTATGTCACTTTTAAAGCATGATTTTTGTTTTACTTGAGTATTTGTCTTTAAAGGGTTCAAACGGAGATTATGACTACTACCAAACTTTTTAGTCTGGTCAAGATTAAGTTTCCAAGTTCCAAAAAATTGTATATGTAAAGACCCTAAACTAAAATTAACAAGACACATTAGAGTGTTGAGATTAGTAACTTGAGAAAAACAATCATTTAGGATTTAAGGTTTAACATCCGTAAAATGAAAAGACGATAAGTCTTATCTGCTGCTGTGTCGGCAATAGCAACAAAGCTATAGTAGCTTTCAAAAATGAACCGTAAATGCGAGTTGTCTCTTCTGAGGGGTATTTTCTTTTATCCTTCCGACATTCCATATTGCAATACCCCAAAACAACTCGATCCGTTGGGGTCAACTTTGGGTAATTGGATGTATAGATCTTAAATATCTCGGTCTGGCGTGAATTCTGGAGACATTTTCTTTAAAATGCGTGTTTTTTCATCTCACGCACGGCAAATTTGTCGGAATAAAGGTAATTGGGGGGATATGCTTGGGGCGCACGAAATCACGTATTGCGGATATAAGGGCTGTTATGCATGTGATTTGATATGAGAGGCTGGATACTGCGTAGGCGAGCGGTTGGAACATGGCGCCTATATACCAGGAGAACCGGCAAAATGAGACAATAACAGCGTCAAGAAGATTGACTATGTACAACTTTTTTTTTCTGAAAATGGCGATGGTTACACTGGACAACAAATTTTAGTTTTTTAATTGTATCTTGTGGGAAAAGTGCACTTCTTTCTTAATTTTGGGGGGCTGAATCCAAAAATGACAATGAAATAAAAAAATTAGTTGCGGTTTAGAATTTTTTTTTATTTTTAAGGATATATTAAAAAAAGTAACAAGACTCATATACTTATAAGAATCACTATATGCGCTGTCTTTTTGCTGTTCTTTTATGGATCGTTTCTGGAGCATTTCTACCAAGAGTCCAATAGTAGTCTGCAAGCATGGAAGGATTCCTCTTTCCCTGGTACCTTTTTTCCATTGTTGAAATATCCTGATGAAAACGTTCGCCGTGCTCATCACTTACGGCTCCGCAATTGTCAGGAAAAAAGTCCAGGTGTGAGTGTAGGAAATGTATCATAAGAGACATATTACAGCCCATCTTTTGATACGGCGACAGCATATTTTTGACAAGGGTTTTATAGTTGTCAGCTTTTCTATTTCCCAAGAAATTAGTGACCACCAGACGGAAATCATTCCAAGCAGTTTTTTCAATACCTGTTAAAGTGTTTTCAAACTATGTATCTTTCAAAATATTTCGTATCTGTGGCCCAACAAAAATACCTTCTTTAACCTTTGCCTCACTTAGTCTTGTAAATTTCTGACGCAGGTATTGAAAAGCTGACCCACCTCTTTCTAATGCCTTGACAAAGTTTTTCATTAGGCCCAACTTGATATGCAGTGGGGGTAATAAATTTTTTTTTGAATCTACTAATGGCATATGCTGTACATTCTTTTGACCTGGCTCAAGGAATTGACGAACAGGCCAGTCTCGTCTGGTGTAATGAAGTGCCTTTGCCCGACTGTCCCATTCACACAAAAAACAGCAAAACTTTGTGTAGCCTAGCTGCAGCCCAAGTAAAAGAGCAACAACTTTCAAATCGCCACAAATATGCCCTTGGTGCTCATCGCATTTTATGCATGTCAATAGGTACTTCATATTGTCATATGATTCTTTCATGTGAACTGCATACCCTACAGGAAGAGATGGTAAAATATTTCCAATATGCAATAACACTGCCTTTAAACTCAATGTTGAACTGTCTATAAACAATCTCCATTCTTCTGGGTTATAGTTTATATTTAAAGCCGCCAGTAAGCCGTTAATGTTACTGCAGAAGACCAGGTTATTCTCCATATTGAAAAATGGTTCTAAGTCTTTGTGGCGTTTACGAAAAACACATACCGAAACATCGTCTTCTAACAAGTTCCACTGCTGCAGTTTCGATCCAAGTAACTCTGCCTTACATTTTGGAAGTTCTAAATCTCTTACAAGATCATTTAATTCTGTCTGTGTTATTTTGTGCCGTTGTGGCATGACGTGCTCGGTATAAAATCAGGATCTCTTGACGTTGATGGTATATCTTCTTCCTGACGAATCACTCGATCGCCATGATCTGATTCGTTTTCTAATTCGCAAGTGTAGGATTCTGGGGGTTTTGGAATAGGATTTTCGTCACTGTGAGGCACAGGTCTCATCGCAGATGGTACGTTTGGGTAGTTAATGACTGATTTTTTTTTCTTGGACATACCTGTGGCTTGTCCAACACAAAGTACCATGCACAAGTAACAATCATTAATATGATTTGTAGGCTCTCTCCAAACCATTGGGACAGCAAAGCGCATAGACCGTTTTTTGCCATTTAACCAGCTCCTCAGACTTGAAGCACATGTATTACAGCAGATGTGGGGTGCCCACTGTTTGTCTTGATCACCTAGTTTACAACCGAAATAAAGCTGATATGCCTTTGTTATTAGTGGAGTAATAGACCGTCTCTGAGACGCAAAAGTCACATCACCACACACGTAACAAAACTGATCTGGATTGTTTACACACTTTCGAGATATCTTGCATGAACGCTGTTAGCCAACTGGGGAAAAAATGGCTAATATAAAACAATATAATGTACACGTATGTATAACGTAACACAATCATGCCGATTACATCATCTTTTCTTGCCGAATATACTCGTAAAAATGTAGCACGTGCATTCTTGTGAATTACAGTATATTAACACTGTCACAGCAGGAACACATATAATTACCGTATCTCTAAAACTTGAACTAATATTGAAAAAATAAGTTTCATTCAAGCACATTAAAAATAGTAATATTTTGTTGATTTTATTTAGGATATTTTTTGGCTGTTGATCAGTGTTATTTTTCGCAGCTTAGGAGCCTGTGCATATCTCCGCAGGATAATGCCGAGATTGATCGTTTAGCTAGTAATGAATCTTTATTATTTAAAATGACAGTTTCTATTTGTTTCAGGTAACATTCTCGTGTGCGTCGCTGTGTGTTTGGTGCGTAAGCTTCGTCGGCCGTGTAACTATTTGCTAGTGAGTCTAGCCGTGAGTGACTTGTGCGTGGCCGTGTTAGTGATGCCGATGGCGATGATATACGAGATCAAAGGCAGTTGGATATTCGGGGAGATTGTGTGCAATTTGTGGGTCAGCTGCGATGTACTTAGTTGTACCGCGTCCATTCTGAATCTGTGTATGATCAGTGTGGATAGGTGAGTTAACATTGTTCATAACTATTTTCGTTTTTCTACACTTTATTTTTGCTTTCATTACTTCATTACGTCCATTAAAAGTTAGAGTTTGAGGGTAACTAAAGCTTCATAAAAAATGGTGCGGGTACTCTTCAGCATTCTCAAAATTTCCAATTTCAGGATTTATCAAACTCTCAAAAGAAGTATTCTTAAAATCTCGAATACTTTCAAAATTATTGGGATATCTAAATTTTCAGAATTTCTGAAATATGCAAAATTTTCAGGATTTTCAAATTTTTTAAAATTCTCAAAATTTCCGAAATATTCAGCATGTTCAAAGTTATCAAAACTATTGGGATTTTCTGAATCTTCAAAATTTTCAAAATTTGTGAGATATTCAAATATTTCAGGATTTTCATGATTCTCAAAATTTTCAAAATTTTCAAAATCCTCAGAATTTCGACATTTTCAAAATTTTCGGAATATACAAAACTTTCAAAATTCATTATTTTCTAAATTTTCAAGATCTTCAAAATTTTCAATATTTTAAAAATTTCCAAAATTTTCAAACTTTCCAAAATTTTCAAATTTTTACAATATATTCAAAATTTTCAAAATTTGTGAGATATTCAAATATTTCAGAATTTTCTCGATTCTCAAAATTTTATAAATTCTCAGAATTTCCGAAATTTTCAAATTTTTACAATATCCAAAATTTTCATAATTTTCTAAATTTTCAAGATTCTCAAAATTTTCAATATTTTGAAAAGCTGCGATGTACTTAAGTTGTACCGCGTCCATTCTGAATCTGTGTATGATCAGTGTGGATAGGTGAGTTAACATTGATTCATAACTATTTTCGTTTTTCTCCACTTTATTTTTGCTTTCATTACTTCATTACGTCCATTAAAAGTTAGAGTTTGAGGGTAACCAAACCTTCATAAAAAATGGTGCGGATACTCTTCAGCATTCTCAAAATTTCCAATTTCAGGATTTTTCAAGCTCTCAAAAAAAGTATTCTCAAAATCTCGAACACTTTCAAAATTATTGGGATTTCTAAATTTTCAGAATTTCTTAAATATACAAAATTTTCAGGATGTTCAATTTTTTTAAAATTTTCAAAATTTTCGAAATATTCAGCATGTTCAAAGTTATCACAATTATTGGAATTTTCAAAATCGTCAAAATTTTCAAAATTTGTGAGATATTCATATATTTCAGAATTTTCACGATTCTCAAAATTTACAAAATTTTCAAAATCCTCAGAATTTTGACATTTCCAAAATTTTCGGAATATCCAAAACTTTCCAAAATTTTCAAATTTTTACAATATCCAAAATTTTCATAATTTTCTAAATTTTCAAGATTCTCAAAATTTTCGATATTTTAAAAAGCTGCGATGTACTTAAGTTGTACCGCGTCCATTCTGAATCTGTGTATGATCAGTGTGCGTTTTTCTCCACTTTATTTTTGCTTTCATTACATCCATTAAAAGTTAGAGTTTGAGGGTAACCAAAGCTTCATAAAAAATGGTGCGGGTACTCTTCAGCATTCTCAAAATTTCCAATTTCAGGATTTTTCAAGCTCTCAAAAAAAGTATTCTTAAAATCTCGAATACTTTCAAAATTATTGGGATTTCTAAATTTTCAGAATTTGTGAAATATGTAAAATTTTCAGGATTTTCAAATTTTTTAAAATTTTCAAAATTTCCGAAATATTCAGCATGTTCAAAGTTATCAAAACTATTGGGATTTTCTAAATCGTCAAAATTTTCAAAATTTGTGAGATATTCAAATATTTCAGAATTTTCATGAGTCTCAAAATTTTCAAAATCCTCAGAATTTCGACATTTTCAAAATTTTCGGAATATACAAAACTTTCAAAATTCATTATTTTCTAAATTTTCAAGATCTTCAAAATTTTCAATATTTTAAAAATTTCCAAAATTTTCAATTTTTACAATATATTCAAAATTTTCAAAATTTGTGAGATATTCAAATATTTCAAAATTTTCACGGTTCTCAAAATTTTCTAAATTCTCAGAATTTCCGAAATTTCAAAATTTTCGACATTTTCAAATTTTCGGAATATCCAAAATTTTCATAATTTTGTTAATTTTAAAAATGTTCAAATTTTCAGATTTTTACACTATATTCAAAATTTTCAAACTTCGTGAGATATTCACGATTCTCAAAATTTTCTAAATTCTCAGAATTTCCGAAATTTCAAAATTTTCGACATTTTCAAATTTTCGGAATATTCAAAATTTTCATAATTTTCTAAATTTTAAAAAGTCTCCAAATGTTCATACTTTCCAAAACTTTCAGATTTTTCAAAATATTCAAAATTTTCAAAAATCTCATTTTTTAAAATTCCCCAACTTCAAGATTTTCAAAATTTTGAGTATTCAAAATTTTCAAGATTTTCAAAATTTTTAGAATCTTCAGAATTTTCTAAATTTCAACATTATCAACATTTAGAAAATTTCTATATTTTAAATACTTCGGATGTTAAGATCTCTCGTGATTTTCAAAATCTTCAAAGCTGTCGAACTTTTCAGAGGTAATTATGGCGATGTAAAAACTAGTAGTTCTCTCCAACTGCCACGTTATCCCGAATCGGTGCCAAGCACCATAGGCCGAATATTGCTTCCACTGTGAGCTGGAGCTACTTATGAGAAAAATCAAGCATAATTCACAAAAAGCCGTGCGTCTAATTCTTCTGCATTCAAAGTTTGGTCGTTGAATTGCTGGTAAAGCTTGATTTATCATCATAACAGGTGGCTTTAATGGAGGACCATCACAAGTGTCATAGAACAAGGCCGTATCATTCCAATATGCGCGTTAATAAGCCATTAGGCTTTATTATTACCCTGCATATTTCATCGTTCAATTAAGCTTTAGCACTATGCACCCCAGATAACCTTAATAAGCTCGTGTAACAGGCCATATAATAGGATCAAAAATAGATATAAAAATCATCCTGATATGCAGCTAGCACCATGCACTTGTAACATGTCCAGAGTACGTGTTCCTTGTTTTAGCTTCTCTCACTTTTAGGGATTATTTATTTCCGACTGACATGATCCATACTGTTTGGATAATAGAAAGCGAAGAAGGATCTAGATAATTCTATTTTTTTAGTAAACATAATAATAAAAATAATCATTTGTTGGGCCTTCATTGAAGATTGAATGTTGTTTCAGAATTTCCAATTTACGAAATTTTCAAAATTTTGGGAATTTTCAAAATTGTTGAATTTTTCAAAATTTCCAAGTGTTTGAATTTTTTAAATTCTCGTAAATTTCAAAATTTTCAAGATTTTTAAAATTTCCAGATATTTCTAGATTACCAAAATTTTCATACTCAAAATTTCCATGATTTTTGAGGTTTCCAAAATTTGTGAAATCTTCAATGCTCTTAAAACCATCAAAATATTTAAGATTTACAAAATTTTCATAACTTTCAGTTCAGAAACAACCATGTCATCTATTAAAAAATCTCTAGCAATGATATGAATAACCACTGTATTCAAAAGGTTTTGACAGTAGATTAGGAACAAATTTGTATCTTGTATTTTGATGCTGTATTTGAAAATTTCGATCAACTGATATAATATGCCAGTAGTCTTGGAATATCCCGAAAATCAGCACTTGGATTTTTATTCCATGATCTGAAAACAACCCGTGTTATCCTTTGGAACATCCTGTTTTCTGGTGGAATAGAGACGGAGAGGGTTTCAAAAGTATGGCGGCTTATAATTCAGCTTACAACGTAGACCGATACCGCAGGTCCACAAGAAAAAGTAGTCTACTTAGAGAGACCCAAGGATGTGATTTAGAAAAACAGGCAAAGCTGGGCTTTAGCGAAACTGATACTAGCGGTATATTATGTCAGGTTACTGATCTCTCGCGTCCCTACGGGGATAATTCGACAAGAAAACTGTGTAATGCAAAAGGATGCCCGTGTGGTTCATTTTTGAGGTAGAAAGCACTCACTGTGTATGTTATGTATACTCGTAAGGTGCATCATGAGAGAAGCCAAGTTAACATCTTTATGATGGATGCTAGATGTCTAAAAAAACTATAACCGTCCATATTATATATGGTATAGGGGAACGTTTGTAGAACACTCACAATTATCCAGATACCAAGGTTGATAAATGCAATGCTCTATTTTTGTTGGATAGTCGTTTAAAAGAATATCGATGTAACATACCCGTACTTATGGGTTTTTATTACTACTAGTTGTTGAGCTATTAGGCATTTTATCTAAAAACTAGCTAATTTGATGTGTGTTGGGATTTTAAGGAAGTTGGAAATCTTATTTTCAAGATTTTCAGATAGTTTCGGAACCCAAAATTTTAAAAATTTTCACAACTTTCAGAGTTTTCAAAATTTTTAAATTTCGAACGATCTTCAAAATTTCCAAAATTTTCAAACTGTTCAAACCTTTCAAACTGTTGAAAATGTTCAAATGGTCAAATTTACAAAATTTAAAAAACTTGCAAAATTTACAAAAATTATAAAAATTTACAAAATTTACAAAATTTACAAAACAAAATTTACAAAATTTACAAAATTTACAAAATTTACAAAATTTACAAAATTTACAAAATTTACAAAATTTACAAAATTTACAAATTTACAAATTTACAAAATTTACAAAATTTACAAAATTTACAAAATTTACAAAATTTACAAAATTTACAAAATTTACAAAATTTACAAAATTTACAAATTTACAAAATTTACAAAATTTACAAAATTTACAAATTTACAAAATTTACAAAATTTACAAAATTTACAAAATTTACAAAATTTACAAAATTTACAAAATTTACAAAATTTACAAAATTTACAAAATTTACAAAATTTACAAAATTTACAAAATTTACAAAATTTACAAAATTACAAAATTTACAAAATTTACAAAATTTACAAAATTTACAAAATTTACAAAATTTACAAAATTTACAAAATTTACAAAATTTACAAAATTTACAAAATTTACAAAATTTACAAAATTTACAAAATTTACAAAATTTACAAAATTTACAAAATTTACAAAATTTACAAAATTACAAAATTTACAAAATTTACAAAATTTACAAATTTACAAAATTTACAAAATTTACAAAATTTACAAAATTTACAAAATTTACAAAATTTACAAAATTTACAAAATTTACAAAATTTACAAAATTTACAAAATTTACAAAATTTACAAAATTTACAAAATTTACAAAATTTACAAAATTTACAAAATTTACAAAATTTACAAAATTTACAAAATTTACAAAATTTAAAATTTAAAATTTACAAAATTTACAAAATTTACAAAATTTACAAAATTTACAAAATTTACAAAATTTACAAAATTTACAAAATTTACAAAATTTACAAAATTTACAAAATTTACAAAATTTACAAAATTTACAAATTTACAAATTTACAAAATTTACAAAATTTACAAAATTTACAAAATTTACAAAATTTACAAAATTTACAAAATTTACAAAATTTACAAAATTTACAAAATTTACAAAATTTACAAAATTTACAAAATTTACAAAATTTACAAAATTTACAAAATTTACAAAATTTACAAAATTTACAAAATTTACAAAATTTACAAAATTTACAAAATTTACAAAATTTACAAAATTTACAAAATTTACAAACAAATTTACAAAATTTACAAAATTTACAAAATTTACAAAATTTACAAAATTTACAAAATTTACAAAATTTACAAAATTTACAAAATTTACAAAATTTACAAAATTTACAAAATTTACAAAATTTACAAAATTTACAAAATTTGCAAAATTTACAAAATTTACAAAATTTTCAAAAAGGTCACAAAAAAAACTTTATATATCTTCAAAAATGGCGGGGGCTGCGAGCCGCCAGCTGGGCATTTTTCTGACGTTTGATCAAACATCTAAACAGCTGACAATGGAAACCATATGTTATGATATCAAGCTTCTGGTTTTTAAAAGCTTTAAAATTTGGAATATATGGAACATCCCGTGTATATCGAAATAATTTTAGAATATGTACTATTAACGTAAGGTTGCCACGAAACCAGTTCTTTGATATCCTCCTCAGGTTGCGTATAAAGCTACTTGCCAGTTTCGTTAGGAAAACTAATTATCTATAATCTGAGTCTCTCTGATCTGAATGTTTTGAGAAGTGATGACGTCGTTGGGTGGGAAGTGATGGATCAACCTCTCGTCTCGTCGTTCGTTATTTGACCAGTCCGCAGAACCTTGGCTCTTGACTGGCGCAATGGATGGATCAACCTAATCGACGCCATTTTTTTTATCTATAATTGGACCTTTATTGACAGCTTTCCTATTCGTTCCAGGTACTACGCCATAACGAAGCCCCTGGAATACGGCGTGAAGCGTACCCCTAAACGCATGATCGTTTGGGTGATAGTGGTGTGGTGTTTCGCTGCTTGCATCTCGTTGCCTCCCCTGTTGATCCTCGGCAACGAGCACGAGGAAAAGCAAGAGGACGGCAGCAAACGGACGGACGTGTGCTTAGTGTCGCAGGACTTTGCGTATCAGCTATACGCCACCATGTGCAGCTTCTACATACCGCTAGCTGTTATGATGGTCGTGTACTACAAGATATTCAGAGCAGCCAGGTAAAACACATCGGCTTTCTCAAGTTGTTTGTATCTTAAAATCGTTTTACAGTCCGCATGACCATTGCATGCAAGCACTTGCAGTTGCAAGACGGCGCTGTTTTCTCGATTCAAACGAGCAAGGTTAATCAACCTGAAAGTATAGATCACTACTTGTAACGTTCTTAACCTGTAATTTTGGTTTTGCTTTTATACGCTTCAGGACACATGGTTTAATATCCAGAAACTGACCATCCAACATCAAAAAACAAGCAAATGTCTAAAAATCATAATTTATAATTTTGAACATAACTTGTCTTCATAAAGGATAACACAGCTAATACAGAGTGGGGCAAAAGTCACGAAGGGATTTGAAAAATTAATAACTTTTTTAAATTTATTTTGTTTTCATTTTTCTTTCAGGACCGTGTAAAATAAATCCTGGAGATTAATTATGGAGCGTTACAACCTCAATCAACGAACCAAACTTATAGAATTTTATTTTGAATATCACCATTCAATAATTCAAACTCAACGAGCATATCGTCGTCATTTCAATTTGCGGAATTCGCCCTCTGAATCAATGATTCGACGCTTAGTGGCACGATTTCAGCAACAAGGCACAGTTATGGATCTCCCACGAAGCGGAAGGCCACGTTCCGCAAGAAATGAAGGGAACATTCAACGCGTTCAGGAGAGTGTTCAGGAGAATCCGGAAACCTCAACCCGAAGACGTTCTGCTGAGCTGCAGATGTCTCAAAGGTCTTTACGCAGAATATTAAGAGGAAATTTACATCTGTTTCCATATAAAGTGCAGCTAGTGCAAGAACTAAAACCAGCAGATTTTCAAGAACGACTAACTTATGCAGTTCGCTTGCAAAGAATGGCTCGAGAAGATAATGAATTTATTCATTCTCTGATCATGAGCGATGAAGCCCATTTTCATTTGAATGGCTTCGTAAATAAGCAGAACTGCAGAATATGGGGTACCGAGAACCCAAGGGTGGTTCATCAAAGGCAATTACATCCGCTTAAATGTACAGTATGGTGCGCAGTTACGTCTCAACGAATTATTGGACCATTCTTCTTTGAAGACCACGATGGGAATGCTGTATCTGTAGATGGCGACCGATATCGTGATATGATTCAAAATTTCTTAAGACCAGCTCTTGCTGACAATCAAACGATGACTTTCCAACAAGATGGAGCCACTGCGCATACTGCTCGAGCCACTATGCACCTTCTAAGGCAGATTTTTGGCGAACGTTTAATTTCGAGAAATTCAGGATTCAATTGGCCCGCCCGCTCGCCGGACTTAACAGCCCCTGATTATTTCCTTTGGGGATATCTGAAAGGAAAAGTGTATATTAATAAACCCACAACCCTGCAGCAACTAAAAGATAATATTCGAGCAGAAGTAAGTGCTTTGGGGCCAGATATTCTGACTCGGGTAATGGAAAATGCTCTTGCAAGAGCTGCACTTTGCGAGGCTGAAAATGGCGGTCATTTGCGTGATGTAATCTTTCACACTTAAATTGTAAACAAACTCCAAACATTGCATTTTAGTTTTGTGTTAGGGAAAAAAATTAAAATTAAAATTTAAAAAAGTTATTAATTTTTCAAATCCCTTCGCGACTTTTGCCCCACCCTGTAGATATACTTCATTGACAATTATTTTGTTCAATGTTCAACGTTCAATGTTCAATGCTCAATGTTCAATGTTCAATGTTCAATGCTCAATGTTCAATGTTCAATGTTCAATGTTCAGTGTTCAATGTTCAATGTTCAATGTTCAATGTTCAATGTTCAAAGTTCGATGTTCAATGTTCAATGTTCAATGTTCAATTTTCAATGTACAATGTTCAATGTTCAATGTTCAATGTTCAATGTTCAATGTTCAATGTTCAATGTTCAATGTTCAATGTTCAATGTTCAATGTTCAATGTGCAATGCTCAATGGTCAATGTTCATTGTTCAATGTTAAATGTTCAATGTTCAATGTTCAATGTCCAGTGTTCCATGTTCAATGTTCAATGTCCAATGTTCAATGTCCAATGTTCAATGTTCAATGTTCAATGGTCAATGTTCAATGTTCAATGGTCAATGTTCAATGCTCAATGTTCAATAATCAATATTCAATGTTCAATGTTTAATGTACAATGTTCAATGTTCAATGTTCAGTGTTCAAAGTTCAATTTTCAATGTTCAATGTTCAACGTTCAACGTTCATCGTTCAACGTTCAACGTTTAACATTCAACATTCAACATTCAGCATTCAGCATTCAACATTCAACGTTCAGCGTTCAATGTTCAATGTTCAATGTTCAATGTTCAATATTCGGTATTCAATATATCCAATGTTTAATATATACTCGTAATGAGAAAACTCAAATTAATAGTCAATAAAACACAATACCCTGGAGCTACGCTAAACCTTTAAAATCAACATAAACTTAATTTGACCTTGTAAAGGTCATAATCAAAGACAAGGAAACAACCTCGATTTTTGTGTCCTTGAAAGATTCTTGAGTTTTCTGAATTCTTGAGCAACTTGTGCATGTGAAAATCAACTTACCTTGGCACTGACCTTTATCATAATGAGTATCCGAATTCTGGCCTGAGAACTATCAAATCGGGCAAACTTTGTATGCCTCTTTCTCAAAAACTAATCATAGGGTTTCTTTGGTCCCATGGTCACTTTTGTTCAGGAATGTAAAAATATTTCATACTGAATTTTCATACAAATCGACTGGGACCCTTTTCCCATATGTTTTGTGGCAGGTCATTTCTCGCAATTACAGTACTTCCGCGCCAATTGACGTGAAGAGCAAACAAATAATTTCCCGTATTTTGATAACTTTGCTCTCGCCTGGGATCCTGAAAGCTATTTACTTTCCTATACTTAGTACTTGTTCTACGTCTTCGAAACCCTACCGCCTATCTTCCACTGCTACAAAGGAAACGGCTCATCCGGTGCATAAAATTTTATAGACTCTAAAGCTAAAACTAACAAATGCTCAGGATGATGAGCCTTTTTATGCACATCATCTGACTTATTGCAACAGTACTGAGATGATCTCACCTACAGAAACCATAAACATAAATTTTATATTTATAGTAAGCGGCTTATAAACAGTCTATGAATGAGATACTTTGCTCCGCAGTGGTATTAGTAGCTGTAATTTCCTGTATTTAATAGGTAATTTGAAGGATTATGCAGAGAAATATATCGTGGCCATTTTTATAGTCGATATAAGCGAAACAGTTTAAGTAAAGATTAAAGTTTATTCACCAAAAAGTAATATGGTATTATGAACGTGAAAGCATGTACATATACAGATCAAGAATGGCAACAAATAGGAAACCCATAGAGGCAGGCTTGTGCGTGGGCTTGTACAATCCACAAAAAAACTTGATCTACTATGGATTAAATATAGATATGTATAGGCAAAGCGTGTTCTTTAATTTCCAGTCCGTCACCAATTTTAGTAAAATGACAGTCGCCCAGGTACTCCACAACAAAATAGTTCACAAAAGAATTCGACTAAAATACATGGCAATCCATAATCGGTAATTTCAAAATGTATGATAAAAGCAAGCATTCGGTAAAATTATCCACAGACAGTTAATGTACCGTATATAAAGCAAATAGTATACCTTGCAAAACAAAAATTAAGTGATTTTATAAACAGGTGCCTTTCAGAAATCAATTACAGAAAATAGCTAGTTCCTCATCGATTTCTCTTACCTATTCAAATTAGAAGCTTCAGAAGGGATTACGTATCGATAGGCCAGACCCGTAGAGCAAATGCGTCAAGTAGATTGACTCTGTACCTCTCATATCTTCAAAAAAAATATGTAAAAGTTGCAAACGTTCTCCGAAAGTGTTGATAGAGACTGTGGAAAGCAGGTTTACGGACCAAGGGGAAACATTTTTTCGAAACGCTTAGAAGTTTTACAGGATCGATGTAAAAAGTGTTTTGAGTTAAAAGGGGACCATGTTGAATAATAAAATATTTTCATTTAAAAACTTCCAGTGTTTCTGTTGTAGGCCAGGAATATTCATTCATAACTATCCCTCGTATTTTCAGTATCTAATGACATTACATTTCGTGCTGAATACGTTACTATACGTCAGGCAAACATTTAACACTGAAAATTGAATTCCAAATTACATTTCTGCAACTGTATGCTCTCTTATGTAGAACCTCAAAATTGAGTTCGGTCAGTAAGATTCGGACATACGAAACCATCATCAGACTTGCAATAACCTACGCACTTGCGGCTTGGTACTTTTTATCCGAGTCGTAAATGCGTAAACTACAAGATCTGCAGAGTAGAACACTCAGAACAATAACTAATGCCCCATGGTATGTAATAATAATACTCGTAATAATAATAATAATAATAATAATAGCTTTATTGTCCAACAGTTTGCCATTTATAGGACAATTTATAAACATAATACAAAAGCAAAAAACAAAGCGAAAAGAAAACAACAAATGCAACACAGGTATACATTTGTAACATGAGCTATTGGTCCGAATAAGCCTTAGCTGCCTTTAGCAGGTAATTAACATTTGTCGTAAGTATATCACAATAACATCCAATTCTGTTTAAGTTAGAGCACATTACATATAACGGCGACTTGAGAAGAATGTTTGTCCTAGCTCTACGAGGCCCGAATATTTTATGATTGCGAGATGCAAACGTTGGAGTACGAAACTTGATCTGTTCCAGGATCATGGGGCAATCAATTAAATTGTTGATCATTTTGTAGCCAAATATTATTGAAGCACAGAACGTGCGTTTTTTCAAGGTCAACATGTCTAACACGTTGACTGCCATGTGAGACCAACGTGTCACCATGGTTTTATGAAGATTCTAGCCGCGTGAATCCTAAGTGGACTCACACTGGCAACGAACTCATATTACTTCGTGAAGCCACGGTGGTCTCCTAGCTGCATTTGAATTACATTGTATCGATGAATAGGCGGCCCAATGAACCCGTAGAAACTGTTGGCTTTTACTTGTGTGATACCAGTGCGGTCTCACATGGCAAAATATTGTAGTAAAAGTCGAAGTTACAGTTTTCAGTGGTTTTTATTTCTAAATAATTATGACAAACCTTTTAAAAAGAAAGAAGATCAACAACAAACAAAACGAGAACTTAAACATGTGAAACTGAAAATATTATTCAGTTTTGGTAGAAATGTGAACCTGAAAGAAACAATCTAAACAGTAGTGCTTTTCGCAACCCATGCACTTTAGCGTCGTTTGCGGAGTTTTACGTTTAGCAACGTTTCTTCCATCGTTTCTCTTGATTTCATCGAAAGATACAACACATCGACGTCTTTGGGATCGACCAAGATTTTGCAGGCGATCGTCCGGAACAACATTTTGTGTTAGTGTGATCTGCTCTTTGATGAGTCCTTCAATTATCTTTCCTCTGAAGCTCGTTATGGATATTTTTTCGTTGGCGACTTCCTGGTATGCAATAAACGCATTTACTAACATTGTGCCTAACAACAACTCAATAGCTAATTTCCGGTACCATTTTAGACTTTTGCGCAAAGACGTGTTATAACTTTCCAATTGGTCACTTATGTCTATGTAGGATTTATATTGATTATATTCGATTACAGCTCTGGGTTTCTGTATTTCTTTATCTCTTTTTTGATGATAACCATTTCATGCTTGTGCTTTGTACTTAGCATTAGTTAACTTCCTTTCTGTCACACTTTTAGGATTATATTTCCGATTTGACCGCAAAGTTCCCACTAAATATGTTTTACGTTGCAGAAGGGCCATTGCTAAAGAAACCGATGTATAATAATTGTCGGTACACAGGGTACAGAAACTATTGATCAAACTAATAAACAGAAAACTCAACTGTTACACGCGACAAACTCTTTACACTGCGATGCATTCATCTAATAAGCTGATGATTGAATGTTATACGCTACGCAATGTATACGGATATACTTGTCAAGACAGGCAAAATGTGGTGACGCGTTGGTCTCACGCGGCCAAACGGCATAATCTAGTCATGACAAGCCGCGTGATGCCAATGTGTCACCACAAAAAAAAGTTGTAAAAACAGCGTTTTTTTATTTTTGTTTGGGTTTTATTTTTGTCCTGCTTGCAGTTTAGATTATTTTGAAAGAAATCATGGAAACATTGGCTTACGGCCAGTAGGACATTTTTTTTCAGCCCATGGTGGCAGTCAACGTGCTAGGCGACTACATAGTTCGTCATTACTTTTACCTCTCTCTGGATATGTCCCATCAATTCTAAACAGAACAAACTTCATAAACTTCCGTTGTACTCTTTCAATAGATGTGCAGTAAGTAGCATTCATAGTAAGTGCTCCAAATAATATTACAATATTCGACTTTGGATCTAACATAAGCATAATATAATAACTTAATAGACTTTATGTTATGAAAATTCCTGCAATTCCTTACTATGAAACCATAAGCCGCCAATGCTTCTGATGCTTTTTTATTTATATGCTGACTAAAAGTTATCTTTCAATCATAGATTTTACCTAAATCACGTACATCAGAGCATCTTTCTAGCACAGACCCATCAATAGAGTACGGATATTCGCAAACATTAATTTTCCTGGTATAGCTGACTATTTTACACTTCCTCACATTAAGCTCCAACTTGTTTTCTATACACCAAGACAGCACAAAATTTAATTGGTGTTGTAGCTTGATACAATCATCAGGAGCATTTATCTGCGAATAAATTTTTAGGTCCTCAGCAAAGCATAGGCGTTCACATTCAACTGGGTCACAGAGGTCATTTATAAATATCAAAAACAGTAATGGTCCCAGATTGGACCCCTGAGGAACTCCAGAAGGTGCCAAGTAGGTCTCAGATTGGAAACCATTATAGCTAACAAATTGTCTACGATCGTATAAGTAAGATTTCATCAACTCCCTAGCATCATCTGTGAAATCAAGTGCACCTAACTTATTTAATAAAGTTTTGTGGTTAATTTTATCGAAAGCCTTCGAAAAGTCGGTGTAAATAACGTCAACTTGCTCATTACTATCATTTGCTTCCGAGAGGTACTGCGTTATTATAAATAGATTTGTGGTTGTTGAGCGATTAGCGACAAATCCGTGTTGATGCAATGACAGCTGACGCTGTACGGCAGTGTAAATGCGACTGTACAAGACTATTTCAAAGACTTTCGAGAACATGCATAATATAGAGATTGCCCTGTAATTCTCAATATTTGACTTATCCCCACACTTAAACACTGGACAGACCTTAGCGATCTTCCAAATATCTGGAATTTTTTTTGTTATAAGACAAATATTAAAAATCCTAGTTAGAACACCAACAAACACTTTCACACAATCTTTGACTATAAAGGACGGGATGCCATCTAGACCAGATGTCATCTTATCCTTTAGTGATTTAATGGTCTTCCTCACTTCATTTTCCTCAATTGGATGAAAATGGACAAATAAATTACTATGATTTAGTGAGGCATTATTATGGGGCTTGTGAGTAACATAGACGCTGCTGAAAAACTCATTGAATGCGTTTACTATATCCTGAGGCTGATCTATAGAATTATTTTGAAATTTCATTATCCCTGGGATTCGTGATGTGTTGTTTTTGGAGTGAACGTATGACCAAAAAGCATTGGGGTTAATTGTTAAAGAATTCTGGATATTTTCAATATACTGATCATACG
Source organism: Acanthoscelides obtectus (assembly GCA_963669975.1). Classification (NCBI taxonomy): domain Eukaryota; kingdom Metazoa; phylum Arthropoda; class Insecta; order Coleoptera; family Chrysomelidae; genus Acanthoscelides; species Acanthoscelides obtectus. The sequence goes on along the minus strand of CAVLJG010000001.1, from coordinate 5,726,306 downwards.
CTGATTTAATCTGGTTCTTTATCAAGCGGCGCAAACTTTTGAATTCTTGTAGATCATCAACAAAAGCAGGCCTGTTGATTTTTTTCCTAAATTTAGCTTTAAGTTTAATGTTCTTAATAATAGCTGAGTGAAACCAAGGCGGGTATCGGTGACTGTAATTCTTATACAGAGGTATGTGCCTGTCAATAATTTGGAAAATGTTGCCATAAAATACATCAACAATATAATTAACATCAGAAGAGCAGAATAAAACATCCCAGTCAAATTGAATTAGCTCTTGATACAGGTTGACAAAGTCAGCCTTTCTGTAGTTATAAGTTATTTTACTATGATCGAATGTAAACTTAGGCTCTTTAATGAACATGGCAGTCAAATCAACAGCTAGTGCCGGGTGGTGACTATCTTCTGGCACTAGAGGTAGTTCATCACGCTTAACAACAAATTACCAGGTCTAGCGACCGACCAAGTTCATTTAAGACATTATTTGACTGGTTATAATTAAAAATGTCCAAAAAATTATGGATAATGCGTCTCCTAGCGTCTAGAAGATTGCCATTTATAAGTTGAGGCACATTAAAATCTCCGAGAAACAGGGAATTACAGTCGTGCAAATAATCCAGTTGCTCAACAGCACCAAAGACCGATTCGGATTCATCAACAGCATTTTTGTCAGGAATGTAAACAACAGCCACAAAAAATGTCTTATATGCCACATGGCATCTCACTATTAAAAGATCAATTGATAGCGAGCGATACCATCCTTAGACGTCGTGACATCCCCTGCGTTAGGAATTACATCACAGGTATGGCAGCTACCAGCAAGCAGACTCGCACAGCGACTCTTCGCTGCGCAAAGCAGTGGATTACACAGTCAAACATTCCAGACCGCGACTCGTACCGTGACAAAATTAAATTCATGTTTAGTTCTTCAGAAATATAGCTTTCAAAAATCAAACAACCAAAATTTAGTTTTGAACAAATCAAAATTTGTAACACTTGATAGATCTGTCTGACTTCAAATATTTAAATAAAAAAATTTAATTTCTTTCTTTCCCTCCTCCTTTTCTCACTTTCCCCTGTCCCCTACAACTTGTCTGGTGTTTGAGCCACCAGACCTGACAGGCTAACGACAGGCTCTACAGAGTACAGTGACTGTGACCTAAAGAAATTGGCAGCGATCATAGCACTTTGTTCAAATGCACTTTTCCGTTGCAGGCGGATAGTAAACGAAGAAAAGCGCGCGCAGAGCCACCTGGAGTCTCACTGTTACATGGAGATTAGCGTCAAAAACGGCGGTGGTCCGCCTGAAAACAAGATCTCCAGTCAAACCTCCTCCCCCGCTACAAACCCTGCTAGGATCAACCATAGGTCCAGCACGACCAGCACAAATACAATGGTAAGTTTTACATTGCGATCCAGTTTCGCGGAAAAATAAAGGAAGATCGTAAGCACGATGGTTTGGGGCCGTTCAAGTATTACGTAAGCAGAGACACCCAACTTTATAACTGCTTCGATCCTGATGAATATATGCTTGGCCAACATCAAATAAATCAAGACCTGCAGTCTATTTTTGACATATCTAGTGCTCACAATCTAAAACTAAATCCTGGCAAATCATGCTGCATTTTATTTGGGCCCAAAAAGAATCGTGAAATAAATCAATATCGCATTAATATTATGGTGAATAATGAAGACATATCCTTCGTAAACGAATGCAAAAACCTTGGTATCTGGTTTTGACTGCAAGCTACGCTTCACTAAACATGTTAACCAACTATGCAATGCGTCCTGTAATGTGCTTCGTCAGTTATATCCGAGTCGAAGTGTCCTGTCGACACAGCTCAAGCTTAAACTCTGCGAGTCCCTTATCCTGTCAAAATTATCTTACGGTGACTCTGTTTATGGACCTGCTCTTTTACAACGTGATGCCGAGCGGATTCAGATGATACAAAACTCATGCATCAGATTTTCTTATGGAATCCGGAAATTTGATCATATTAGTAGCGCTTTTGACCAATCGGGATGGTTTAAGATGAACAAATTGAGGAAACTGCATTGCCTATCTCTGGTACATAAGACCCTTATCCTTAAAGCGCCATATTATCTTTATACAAAACTAAGCCTCCTCTGCCAGTACGATCAAAGATCCTCTAGGAATAAACTCATCTTACTTATCCCGCGGCATTCGACAGCATTGTTCACACGCAGTTTCTCGTATTGGGCACCCAAACTATATAACTGCTTATCAAGTGAGTATAAAGAATATAGCGTAAGCAATTTTAAAAAAAGGTTTAAGATGAGTTTAAAGCAGTCGGATGGCTAAAATTTCACTTTATGCATATCCACAGGTAATTGATTGTTTCCTTTCTCTGATAAGTGTTATATTCTAAGTTTTTTTTTCTCTCTCTCTATAGTTTGTGTCAATGTTTTCCGGGTCGGGTTGAAAAACAGCATAAGCTGACACTCCACCTTTTCGTCACTGTTCCTTTTAAACCAATTATTTTGTAATCGTGTGACGAATAAAGGCCATTTATTATTTATTATTATTATTATTATTTATTACAATTATTTACCCCCCATCCCCCTGTCAGCAAAAGTAAGCAAGGCTCTTACCCCCTCCCCCCATGCTTACGTAAACATTTGTCAATTAATGTATTGTTTTTTTTAACATTAAAATTATAACGTTATAATTATAATTTGAGAAATAAGAAAATAGATTTAGGATAGAAATTATATTTTACTGATACGGTATTCAACATAGAGTAAAGGACAAAAATATTATATCTTACTAACATAACAATCTTATTTTAAATGTTTAGTACATATATTAAATTCAAATTAACAGTCTTCAGTCCATGAAACCCGAATCCATGATTCTAAGTTTTCGATGACATTGGATTGCTTCGATTGCTGCTCAGTGTTGTGAGTTTGCTCACTTTCATCGGATTTTCGCATCGAGCCATTCAACATCATGGTGCTCTAAATTTTGAATGATGCACATCAGTTCATTAGCACGACGAGCAGCGACTCTTACAGGTCTAACTTTCCTATCAGTGTGCATGTTTACTTTTTTATGGATATTTTCGATGTGACGATTTAGTGACTTGACGAAAGCATGATAAAGACCGCACACGTTTTGCAATGTTCGACTTGACTCAATTTTACCGTCGGATTAAAATAATCGTGGGGCATTTGCAGGAAATCTTTGAGCGAAGCACTTAAGCGCAGATCTAAATTGACTGGAAGATTAAGAAAAAAACCAAGTCATCAACTGTTTGTTTTACTTTGATAGGTGGTGGAAGAAACCTATTGTCTAGTAATCTAAATAGGCCACTTGTTGGACGACAGCATTCTGTATTTCTACATTTTACAATTTGAAGCAAGTATTGGCTCTCGCGCACATGGTCTGAGTACCATTTAATTTCTGAAAAATCAGGAAGATCTTGTTCACCTGCCCCAACATATTTTACATTAACATTATAGCCATCAATTTCCATTTAACTCCATACTTCAGCTAATACATTTCCTGCAAATTCGAAATTAGATCTTTCTAAATGTTCATCAATTGTATCGCCACGTTCATCCAGATGAGACCCAAAATGTTCATGAGGTAATATTAAACCAGCCAGTTCCCGACTAAGAGGAGCCATTCTGCGCTCTACTCTGTTATACGCACTTCTTCCAGGAGCATTGGTAGCTAAAAACAATGCATCGAGATCATGTCGCTCAAAGTGTTGTATAGCAAACCCTATGACTTTTTGATAACGTGGATTTTCATCTGGCCCTCCATCAACCGTCATGATTACCACTGGTTTTACTAGTCCGTGGTCAGTTTCAGCTAATGGTCGAAACTCTTCAAGTTCGAGAAGCGTCTCGGAATCCTGAACATGAGTATTAGCAGTAGATGAACTATGCTTTCCACTTCGAATATCGATGTATGTTGGTCCAGGATATCCAACGGCTTGCGGTTGTCCTAGCATATTGGAAGTGATTTTGATACCAGCATAAACAGATGGTATTAATTTATGATGCTCAGCGATTACCCAATCGTGATCAGGCAATTTGATTCTATATTCCATGTGCATTAGAAGATGTGCTTGCTTATTTGCCGCAGTTACTTCAATAGGGACTCGAGCTTTATCATCTTGAGATATGAAAAATACGTGATCTGGTCCAAGTATGGATGCTATGTTCTCTAAATAATGGATTGATGTTTCAGCGAACTTGCTATGTAAGTGGCTCTTGTGGTGATCAGTTTGAGCCCGAATGAGCTTAACGGAGACTGTCGATACATGTCTTCGTCCCTCTGCAGAATTAGATTTTCTGGGAATCAAACGAAGACATGTCCCGCTGCAACTAATGTCAAATCCTATGTTACGTAATTCTTGTGTGGGTTCATAAAGAGTTTTTACGCTGCGAATTGATTCCGTTCGTCTTCTATCATCTGCTGCTCTCCCAAATAAAGCTATATCCGTGATTGTTTTCAATAGTGAATGTTGATTGCTTTCAAGATTAGGACGTCCCACTGCATCTCTCAGAGATAGTCTTTTTTTTATTTCTGGATTTTTATGATAAATATCTTCTAACTTTCTTTTCATACCATCCCTTCCTGTTTAAAGACTGTTTTGCTGTTTTTATTTCCTCGCGCAACTTAATGATCTGTTTATCAACTTCAGCACGGCTTGGCATAGTACCTCTGGCAGAATACAAAGCATTCAGATTTTTTTCGAGGAGAGCAATCTTATTTTTCATAGCTTCCTGAGAAGATTTTGTTCTCTGTTTATCTGTATTTTCATTAATTTGCATTGCTGTTGTGATTCATTACCGGGTTTTATTTTATCTTCTTCCTCTTTTTTAATATTTGTAGCTGACTGTATAATTTGTGTTTTTTCTGCAGGTTTACAGGTTGCCTAGAAATAAAAACTTTCTATGGCTTCTGCTTAAGATTCTCTTATTAAGCTACATAAATACAAAGTATGGCAATATATATGGTAAATACAAAACCCTTTGGCTTTAAATCTAATATGTTTAAACGAGCAATTCGTTCCGGTCACAAAATACAGGGTGTTAGTTTTCTGTATATATATATAAAACTAACATCCTGTACTTTGTGACCAATTGACGGAATCGATCATAAGAAATAAATCTATAATATAATGAATATTACCTCTATACTTTGAGATAGGCCATAATATTTTCTAATCAGTAAAGACAAACTTTTTGGCGATTTCTAATGTTTCTAGTACTCATAGGTATCTAAAATGATGTCGTCACTCACCTTAGAAAAAAAATGTAGTAGATTGGATTTATTCTTAGTCGCCGCTTGCAATTCTTCTTCGATCCTCTTAGATACAATAATATCTAGTTCCTTGTCGGATTTTGCTTGTAATTTGTAATTTCGCCACACTTCGTTAACTAACTTTTGTACATTTTGTACTTTCGTACTTGTATGAGGTTTTTAAAACTTTCAAACAACTTTTTGGTATAACTTGGATTTGTCTATGTGAAACGACATCTTATTTAAACAAACTTTGGCTAATGGAATCAATCGTAACACAAATGTTAACTTGCTTTACTATGCTTACAATACGTCTACTCGCTATAGTATCCAAATGAAACAATACACTGATAGAGGGAATTTAGACAAGTGAACTCCGCGAGGTAATTCCCCTACTCGGTTCTAAAGCGAGTAGGGGAATTACCGCGCGCTGTTCACTGAACGTATGCATTATTTGCGGGAATCCCCGAAAATGCGTTTCGTTTTCAAGCAAAGACAATGTGAGGGTTGCCATTCGTGTAAACAAGTAAATAACTACCGATGACGTAATCATCATCTAGACTACCCTACCCCCCATGTCATCCAAAATAAGCCCCCCATAGTGCTCACATAATACTTGAACGTCCCCTTTAAAGAACACCAACAATTTCGCGTTAGAGCCATTCTGAACCTGACGATCTGGTTTCATTGTTTTCTTTGAGTATCACCGCTATACGATCTTGATGATATCCTGAATGTTTGCCGACATGGATATAGAGAAATCTATCGAAACTGCAGGCTGTGATTTGCATGAATTTGTTTATAGCAGACTTGATGATGTTGAATATAAGCATTTGTAATTTTGGATTGGTCTAAGCCATTGGACACTATGGAAAGTAACATACCTAAGCATACTGTGGGTATCTCTTTGAATTGGTTCATCCCTTACATGGAACACAGAAACCTAAAAGGTACACTTGGAAGCACAACTTCTGATATACAGGGTGTTCCTTAATGGTATGCGAATATTTAAGGGTGTGAATCAACATGAAAAATTAATGTTAGTTTGCTTTATGAACTATGGTCCAAAAATGTTTCCTTACAAAAACTCGGGGTGTTGAAGTTTTAGGAAAAAAATGGAAATTAATTAATATTTTCAGAACCGCTTCAGATATTTCACTGATATTTAGTACGTGGTGAAACGTATTAAAGTTGCATATTTTTCGATGCAAAAATAATTTTTAGCTTTAACAGTGGCGTGCGTGCGCGTATTAACTTCGATATTTTTTAAGAAAAAAATAGTACGCCAATGGTTTTTTGTCAAATAAAAACTATTTTGGAACTCCCCGTTCAATTCAAAACAAATGATCTTTCTTGAATTGTCTTCCTTCAATGCGCCATTTTTGAGTAAAAAAAATAAAACCGTTCTATTCTCCGAGAAAATTAATGTAATAATTTAGCAATAAATATCTGGTTGCTCTGGAATATGTCACTGGCTTTTGACATCTGACCCATTCTCTGTTATTCAAATCTGTTCGCTGTGACATCTTTTTCATTATTTAGTTTTTACAATCTTGTTAATAATGGTGAATTATTCAACTGCAATAATGGCGGAAATGCCTTACGACGGTAATGGTGAGCAAGCCAGACGGATATGTCACCAGAGATATCCCGATCGTGCTTTGCCAGATAGTCGAACCTTTTCTAATACTCATCGTGGTCTTGTTGAAACTGGTTCTGTCCGAAAAGGAACATCTGAAGGTAGACCTCTAAGTGTGAGAATACCTGAAATTGAGGAAGAAGTGCTGCACGAAGTCGAAGAACATCCTGAAACGAGTACGAGGAAGATAGCGAGACACTTAAATATTTGCCATCAAATTGTTTGGAGAATTTTAGTGAATTTTTTGTTATATCCTTATATTTTAAGAGTATAGGCATCACTTCCCATTGATTTACACATAATCCGCAATTTGAATCAATGATTTTGTTCACGAACGAAGCTAACTTTCCTCGAAATGCCATTCAGAATTTCCGCAATAATCTTTGTGGGCAGAAGAAAATCCTTATGCCGTAACCGAAACCCATTTCCAACAGCAATTTTCAGTAAACGTATGGGCAGGAGTTATTAGCAACCACTTTATTGGCCCATTCTTCTTGCCGGGACGACTTGACGGACAGACTTACCTCAATGTTCTTCAACAACAGTTGCATTTGCTGCTTGATGATGTTCCGTTAGTAATAAGAAACAATATGTGGTACATGCATGATGGTGCACCAGCGCATTTCAGTGTTCCTAATCATTTACAAACTGTATATCGAAATCGTTGGATTGGCCGCGGTGGGCCCCAAGAATGGCCACCAAGGTCCCCAGACCTCAGCAGCTTAGATTTCTTTTTATAGTGCTATCTTAAGACACTAGTGTACACAAGTCCCATTAACACTATAGAGGAATTAAGAGAAAGAACACTTGCAGCTTGTGATAGAATAAAAAACACTTCAGGGATATTTCAACGAGTGCGCAGTTCCATGAGAAGGAGGGCGGAAGCATGCATACTAAGTGAAGGAGGCCATTTTTAACAATTTTTGTAATCATTCCGTTGGTTTTAATGTTATGTTTATGTTGTCAGTTGTTGTTGTTCATTACCCCTAATGTGTTTAAGTTTTCCAATTAAATTTATAATAATTTTTCAAAGGAAATTCAACAAAGATCATTTGTTTCAAATTGAACGGGGAATTCAAAAATTTATATTTGGCGTACCATTTTTTTTTTCTCAAGAAATATCGAAGTTAATCCCCGTACGCACTCCACTGTCAAAGCTAAAAATTATTTTTTTACCTCAAGAATCTGTACTGAGACCACCGCTATTCCATTTATACGTCATATCTCCGAGAGACACAACCATGTTTGCAGATGATACCATTTTAGATATACCTGCAAAAAGTCCACTTCATTCCACAATCCAAAGTGTATACGATGAATGCACCGCCTAGTGTCAAAGAATTGTTATGCTTATATTGATTTGTTTATTTATACTGTTATACATTTTATTGATACTATACACGATGATTCACAAGTCGTGGCCAAAAATAAAACATCATACACAGGACCGCATTCTATGTAACATTTTTTCATCGGAGCCTTCATGGAAGTTTAAAAATAAAAAACAATTTTTTTAATATCTTCAAAACCTTCAACTAGACTGAACTAAAATTTGGTATATAAAACCGTCAACTGGAATAAATTAAAATTTGGTACGTGGAATTGCCTAAAAATTGTCCACATTCAAACGTCTTTACTTGAAGTTAACGTGCACCAGTGGCGGAGATACAGGGGATAAGTAACACTATTTTCCCAAATAAAAATAGTACGTCACTGTTTTTTTCAAAACGAGCAATTTTTCAAATTTTGCTTTCAATTTTCTACAATTTCCTACAGTGCACTGTTTTCGTAAAAATAAAAATAAAACAAATTAGATCATTTATGAAGATCCGAGATACAATTAGTCTCAAAATAAAATAGGAGGCCTTAATACCAACTTTACGTTTCTTGGGAGATAATAATAATAATAATAGTAATAATAATTATAATAATAATAATGATATTTATTATCCTCATTAAACAGTATACAGGGTGTTTCAGTTTTATTGTTGCATAACTTTAAGATTCGATAGAACTTTTAAAATTAATGCATAAAGTCTATATAAACATGGGTCGAAAAATGCGTGGCTTCCGAAATACAGGGTGTTTAAATTTACTTTCTAAAATAATTTTTTTTAAATATTTCGAACAATATTTGATCTATAACAGTGAAAATTGGTATACAAGGGTTTTTTGGTACGAGAAAACGAACCATGGGCATAGTTTTACTGTAGCCGCTAGAGGGCGCTCTCTACTGTACCTGTAGTGTATTAAAATGACCGAAAATTTTTTCTTAGTGCCATTTTTTTACTTTTTGAACAAAAAAGCTGATTCTTCGCACTTTTCAACATAAAAAAGCTCTCCTGTGAGTTTTCGTTATAGTTATCCGTTTTAGAGATATTTCGATTTTCAAGGTATTTTTAATAATTTATGGGAAAATAATATTTTTTTTACATTTTCGATTTGGGCATTACAAGTAATTAAGATGATCGTTTAGATTGTGTTTTTAAACAAAACAATCATTCCTAAATCCAAATAAACACAAAAAAACAGAGTTTTAGTTTGTTTAATTTTCCAATATTATTTTTAACAAATTAAATTAATTATTTACAACTAAAATGCTATTGGATAGTTAGGACAAAGATGTCGTCTGTTTGGAAATCTTCGTGCGTATTCTCTGGCTGCTTCTGCTGCGTTCCCATTTACAAAGCCATACACAAAATGAATATCCACTAACTCTTGATTGGAGAATAAAAATGGCATTTTTATAAAACTTACAAAAAAAACCACGTAAAAGAAACTAAATTTCGTTCATTCACGATTGCAAAAAAACGTTTCAGGTTTCAACAGACAACAAAACTAACTGTCAACGAATTGACGTTTAAGATTATTCTGCTTTCAATTTCAAAAATATTTGCAGCCACAGCCTACTTCTAAAAATTATCGACATACTGACTTTTTAACGTTATTTTATCATAAATAATTAAAAATGCATCGAACCTTAAAAATTGAAATATCTCAAAAACGGCTAGCTATAACGAAAATTCACAAGAGAGCTTTTTTATGTTGAAAAGTGCGAAGAATCAGCTTTTTTATTCAAAAAGCACAAAATTTCAGTAAGAAAATTTTTTCGGTCATTTTAATACACTACAGGTACAGTAGAGAGCGCCATCTAGCGGCTACAGTAAAACTATGCCCATGGTTCGTTTTGTCGTACCAAAAAGCCCTTGTATACCAATTTTCACTATTATACACCAAATATTGTTCGAAATATTTAAAAAAGCTATTTTAGAAAGTAAATTTAAACACCCTGTACTTCGGAAGCCACGCATTTTTCGACCCATGTTTATATAGACTTTATGCATTCATTTTAAAAGTTCTATCGAATCTTAAAGCTATGCAACAATAAACTGAAACACAAAGTTTACAAAAAAAAGCCTTAAGAGAATAAAGATAGTATGTCAAAGTTATGTGTCATACGGTTGTTATTTTTGCAAAAGTTAAGTCAAAAGTTTCTTTTTTCCATTTTTCCATTAACAATGATGATTATTTTTGTGTACGGGTACTCATCAAAACAGTGGCGTAATATTTTTAGAATGTGGACACTGGACTATGCTTAGGTAATTTCACGTACCAAATTTTGGTTCATTCCACTTTACGGTTTTGAAGATATTGAAACAATTTTTTTTTATTTTTAGACTTCACATCGAAGACACCCTCAAAATCCGGTCATGTGTATGATGTTTCATTTTTGGTCACGACTTGCGAATGAAGCTTATTTGTATTTTTCCCACGTGTACTGCTTGTCTAAGTGTCCGATGAAGAAGAAAGAATAAATCACTGATATTCTCGCCCTGCAAAGGAATAGCTCGTTATAGACTGCAAGATTGATTCGGAGCTTAACGTCGTCCTAACAGAGGGTTCAGCTGTATAACAAATTGAATTGCTTTCAATTTGCAGTAAAAGGAGGAAATCCATTAGACTGTATCGCTCTTGCACTTTTAAGGAATTTTAAGTAACTCAAAGGAAAGTTTCCGAGGAAGGGTTCTCTACAAAGTATTTCTTCAGCGAGGACTTAATGTTGTACCAGTTGATGAGGGTCAGAAAATGTGATGCTGCAGAAATACGCTTTCAAATAACTGGAGAGGGTGTAGAGAAAGAGGCGTACAAAATAGTAGTTCAGCTATACGGAAAAAATAGGATATAGCTGTAAGCCGCAATAATAACGTTGAGGAATGCTTAACTATCGTTAACATACAATAAACTATAACTTCAACACATCATATGCAAGCTTACTAGTTTTTATATCTGCATTGCCGGAAAATAGGCGTAACATTATGAGATGTAGAGTACAGTACAAGTTTGTTTGAAAATTTGAAAAAATGTACGAAGACAAAAAATAATTAAAAGAAAAATAGATCAGTGTAAAGTATGAAATATATAAAAAATTAAAAAAAAACAATGAAGACAAAACAAAAACAACAAACAAATGGAAAAGAGGATTGGATATTAGAAATAAGGATAGATTAAACATATAAAAACAGGAACATAATTGAGTTCGCATATTCCATCTAACCATAATTGAAATAAAATAGTGGTAGAATATATATTAAGTAATGGATGTTCTAGTTTCTATCAAAGCATTACACTGAAGATAAGGATCTAATAAAGTCATCTATCAGTGCCAATAATAGAACAGAACGATACAATTCTCGGTAAAACGATATTTTCGTACTCATATTTATATGAAGCCTCAGGACCCTTGTTTATATGGACTTTTCTTATTATAATGGGTTGGACAACTATTATCAACTAGACTAGATAAGTGGACCTTTGAATCCTTTTTACTGAGCAAATATAACCTCCACGTCCTTCGCTAGGTAAGTTTTTGGTTATAAATCATCCTCGGTATTTATCCTTAAATCAGGGTACCGATTTATTAAGCCGCTTCCATGATTACTAACAAAGTAGCCGACACAAACCCCAAACTTTCGGTCCTGGCACGCCACTAACTGTATAACGACAAAAGTTATATGACACCTCTGTAGAGGTGGTGATATATTGCCCGCACATCCCTCGATTTCAAATTAGAATAAATAAACGGTCAGACTGAAAATGGCTCGTCGCAATATATTCCGGGCAGGATACCCGTCAACCTTAATTATATGCTAGGCCATTGTCGAAATAAATCCCCGAGTGATAAAACGCACAATGACCTCGATCAATAGAGGTAAAAAAAGGCGGCAAGTAGGTTGACTCTGCACCTCCCACGCAACGCCGTTAAAGGATTACGAGCCCCTTTCCACGTCAGTTGGCTCACTTCAAGATTTGTACCACAATATGCTTTTATAAACTAAACATGACGAAACTATCTACTTTTAAAACAATTTGTTTTCTCAAAAACACTCTAGTCATAAAAAATACATATTTGAAATCACTTAGACCTATAACTAATGGAACATCTGAACAAATAAACAATGTGCGAATAAATGTGCGAAGTTAACAAAGCAACAATTGAAAGATTACCATTGGTAACATCACCTTTATTTTTTGTTAAGGCTGAAATTCTTTGGGGGATAGTGCTAACCAAGTTTTGGCAATAATTTGGTGTAAAACAGTCCCATATTTCTTAAAGCTTTTGTCTCAGTTCGGTGATTGTACGAGCAGGACGTTGTCGTAGAACCTTTTTCATCTCGTGCCAGAAAGTGCCAATAGGTGACAGATCTGGACTGCTAGAAACCCATTTCAAAAGTGGTAAATTATTTTCTTCCATCCATTTTATAGCCTGTTTTGAGGTACCGCACGTTGCACCATCTTGCTGAAACACAAAATCTTGGCCGGATGTCAAACATTCTTCTAAAAGTGCCAAATATTTGTTTGTATCCACATTTGCATCAATAAAATGAAGTTTTCCTACTCCTTTTGATGACATACTGCCCCAGACCATAATGGCTGCTGGAAATTTCACTTTTCTCTTCAGACAGTCAACATGGAATGACTCATTTTTTTTGCGAATAACTCTACTGCGACTGTCACCACCACAACTTCGAATCGGGCCGCATCACTCAACTGTATTGCACAACATTGTTGAGGTGTCCATTGTCTATGTTCTTTAGCCCATCTAAGCCGATTTTTCTTTTGCAGTGGAGCTAATAGTGGCTTTTCGTTGACCTATAAACAAGTTGTGCAACTTTAGGGTTTTTACATCACTTTTTTTATAAGGAAACTTACCTTGCAAGTGCTAAATCCCAGTTTGTGGGCCTCTCTATGAGTTGTGGACCTCGAAATTCTCCTTCCAACAGCGTCACTCCACAGAGCACTTAATTGTAAATAATTGGCACGCCTGTTTTTCACGATTATTCTTCTTAATGCTCTTCGGTCGGCATTTGTGATATTACTTTTTTTCACATATCGTGGCTTTATATTAACCGAACCAGTTACGTTATATCTTCTAACAATATTTCTCACACTGTACCGCGATAAGTCTAACAAAGTTGCAATTTCTGAGTTTGATTTCCCAGAATTAAAAAATTTAATTATCAGTAACCGAATTTTCTCACTAATAACCTTTCCTCTACCCATTTTGAAAACCTTAACTACTCAAAACTATTTTAAACGTATTCTGACAGCTGTGATTAATAAAAACAATTGTCATGGCTTTTATTTTTCACAGCTACCTTTGCGTTATAGACTTATTTTGCATTGAAATGAAAATAGGTTGATATGCTGTAATTGCAACATGTGTTATTTTTATGCTGCAAATTTGATTAGGGAGTGATAAAGTTGGTGTTTTCTACTATATATTATCAAAATGTTCATTGTTAATATTTTAAACCTATAACACCCTGCTACATTTTTATTATTTGTGTTTGATAAGAAATAAACTAAGATTTCAATAGTTCGGCCAACTGAAGTGGGAAGGGGCTCGTATGTTCAGCAAAAACTAGCCCCTCTGAGGAAAAGGGTAGTCACTCCCCGATACTTAACTCAGTCAGACGCGAGAACGCGGTCAGAGCAGCGGAACTGGCTAATGTATAGAGAAATCTATGATGTGTCTAATAGATGCGAAGAATTACCAAGGCTAAAAATACTAACATCAAAAAATGTACATAAACGCTCCAAACCCCCCCAACAACCCCAACCCTCCCCAGTGTTGTACTTTAATTTTTTTTTAAATGATCAGGATCTTCTGAAACGTCGAAAAACAAGGTTTGAACGGTTTTAACTGTTTTCTCTTTAGGCCCTTTTCTCTGCCACCACTGGGTTGATTCTCAAGAACTACAACATTTTTTCATCCTTGGCATAGTAGTAACAATCTGTGAAAGTTTCATTGAAATCCGAGCGGGACTTCTCAAGTTATAGGCGGACAGAAATTTACATAAACGCCCCAAACCCCCCCCAACAACCCCAACTCTCCCCAGTGTTGTAATTTAATTTTTTTTTAAAGATCAGGATCTTCTGAAACGTCGAAAAACTAAGTTTGAATGGTTCTAACTGTTTTCTCTTTAGGCCCTTTTGTCTGCCGCCACTGGGTTTATTCTCAAAAACTACAACATTTTTTCATCCTTGGCATAGTAATAACAATTTGTGAAAGTTTCATTGAAATCCGAGCGGGACTTCTCAAGTTATAGGCGGACAGAAATTTACATAAACGCCCCAAGATCCCCCACAACCCTAACCCTCCCCAGTGGTGTACTTTAATTTTTTTTAAGTGATCAGGATTTTCTGAAACGTCGGGTTTTAACTGTTTTCTCTTTAGGCCCTTTTCTCTGCCGCCGCTGGGTTGATTCTCAAAAACTACAACATTTTTTTCATCCTTGCCATAGTAATAACAATCTGTGAAAGTTTCATTGGAATCCGAGCGGGACTTCTCAAGTTATAGGCGGACAGAAATTTACATAAACGCCCCAAACCTCCCCCCAACAACCCCAACTCTCCCCAGTGTTGTACTTTAATTTTTTTTTAATGATCAGGATCTTCTGAAACGTCGAAAAACAAAGTTTGAACGGTTTTAACTGTTTTCTCTTTAGGCCCTTTTCTCTGCCGCCACTGGGTTGATTCTCAAAAACTACAAAATTTTTTCATCCTTGGCATACCAAGAACAATCTGTGAAAGTTTCATTGAAATCCGAGCGGGACTTCTCAAGTTATAGGCGGACAGAAATTTACATAAACGCCACAAGCCCCCCCCCAACAACCCCAACCCTCCCCAGTGTTGTACTTTAATTTTTTTTTAAATGATCAGGATCTTCTGAAACGTCGAAAAACAAAGTTTGAACGGTTTTAACTGTTTTCCCTTTAGGCCCTTTTCTCTGCCGCCACTGGGTTGATTCTCAAAAACTACAACATTTTTTCATCCTTGGCATAGTAATAACAATCTGTGAAAGTTTCAGTGAAATCCGAGCGGGACTTCTCAAGTTATAGACGGACAGAAATTTACATAAACGCCCCAAACCTCCCCCCAACAACCCCAACCCTCCCCAGTGTTGTACTTTAATTTTTTTTTAAATGATCAGGATCTTCTGAAACGTCGAAAAACTAAGTTTGAAAATGAGAAGACGACACGGTGAAAGACGTGACCCACAATTTGACAGAGAGCGTCACGTTCACCACACTACAGAAACAGATGCACTGAAGATTAGTCTGCGCAGTGTACGGAGACTCGATCTGTTTACTTATTTCATATGACGTTGATAACGTAACCACCAAGAACGGTGACCACAACTATATCACGGTTTTCTTGCTATCTCTATGCACACCATGAAATTATCATATAAAAAGGATTTAGGGTGGATTTAACCAAGATTGTCAAATCAACAGTCCCTTATTCTCCACCTATAGAGTAACAGTCCGTCAAGTACAGCGAATGAGCTTCAAGTTCGAGTCAACAAATTCTAGCAACCAATAGCTATGAAATGTTGAAAACAAAATAATGTCAAAGTATGAGATGAGTAAGTAAGAAGAGAGTAAGAGTAAGTAAGAAAAAATGTCATGTCTCTATACCTAGTTCTATAAATCATTCAAACTATGAAGTTAAAACCGGAAGTGGGGTGTGTAATGCCTTTGCTGATTTCTTTGCAAGTGTATATGTTAAATCTAAACATTTTTATTTAAACAAGGATGCTAGTCCTATTGATGTTACCTTAATATCCATTGAAAAAATATATCAACAAATAGTGTCCTTAGAAATTAAAAAATCAGTAGGCCCTGACGGCATACCTTCTGTATTTATAAAAAACTGTTCAGCTAGCTTATGTTTACCACTTCACCTAATTTTCAAACTATCGTTAACTCAAAGAGTCTTTCCAACGAGATGGAAAGAAGGTGAAATATTGCCTATTCATAAAGGAGGCGATAGACATCTTGTGGAAAATTATCGACCTATCACTAAACTTTGTATTTTCTCAAAAAATTTTGAAAAGCTGATTTATGATGCTATCTTAAACATTACAAAAAATATCACTACGGAACACCAGCATGGATTTTTCCCTAAAAGATCTGTAGAGACGAATTTGATGAGTTTTATATGTTAGAATATGCCTCTCACGCAATAGATGAGAAACTGCAGGTGGATAATATTTATACCGACTTCAGTAAGGCTTTCGACAAGATTGATCATTCTATCTTGATGGAGAGACTTGCTGAGGTGGGTGTAGATGGTCCATTATGGCAGTGGCTAGCATCGTATATAAGTAATCGTAAACAAGTGGTGACTACCAATGGGTATCGTTCGGAGTCATTCTTAGTAACTTCAGGCGTACCACAAGGTAGTCACTTAGGACCATTGTTATTTAACATATACATGAACAACCTTACTTCTGTTTTTCATTTCAGTACATATTTGTTATATGCTGATGATCTAAAGATATTTACTATTATTAGAAATGTAAATGACGGTGTAAAACTTCAAAGTGATTTGGAATCTCTGCAAAAGTATTACACTGAAAACAGTATCTTCCTGAATTTAACAAAATGTCATTACATGAGGCTTACTAGAAACATAGCGAACACTATAGATTTTAGATATAAGATAGGGACGGCAGAACTGGAAAAGCTTCATGTAGTAAAAGACCTAGGGGTATACATTGATGAGAAATTCTCATTCATCACCCACGTAGAGCACATCGTAAATGATGCAAATAGAACACTAGGGTTCATAAACAGGACATGCAGGGAATTTACGAACCCAAAAACGCTTCTTTCATTGTACTACGCTTATATACACAACAAACTGATGCTTGCATCAGTAATATGGAATCCGTCTTACAATGTACATATAGTCAGGATAGAAAGAATTCAACACAAATTTTTGAAGATGTTAGCTCATAAAACTCACCAACCTGTTACAGATCATCATTATACGCTAATTATGAAACAGTTCAATATGATTTCCTTAAAAGATAGAAGAACGATTTCTGACATTTGCTGTGTCCATAAATTGTTGAATGGCCTCTCTGACTGTCCGGATCTTTTGGCAAACTTGAACTTTAACACTCCTGATAGAACGTTTAGAACCTATCATCTGTTTAGAATACCGTTCCGTAGAACCAATCTTGGTCTTAATTCCCCTTTGGTCAGGGCTCAAAAAAATCATAATAATTTCTGTAATATAGATTTATTTAACATTAGCTTGACCTCCCTGAAAAAGGCTTTAAAGTATGAGTATTACAGCTCTATGGCAGACTAAAATAGAAATGTTTTATTTTTTTACATAACTCAAGTTATCACCTCCAATATCATTTCTGGTATAATTTCAATTTAATTTTGATTTCAGTTTTAATTAAACGTAAGTAAATGTTAAATTATGTATACTCCTTTTATTAAAAAAGTTAAATTAATAGTTTATTGCTTATAATTAGAACTACTCACTCAGTTTATGTTGTTACAACAATATCGGAGGATAAAAAAATATTAATATTGAAGTATTCATTAATGTAATATATGTATATGTATACGATATTTTATGTAAGTTTCGTTTTAGTTCACTGAGGGTGTGTGTTGGGTTTACCTGTTAACACCCCAAACTGTATATAAATAAATAAATAAATAAATGACAGCTTGTCATTGAAGCATCACCAGCTTACTGCATATTAAGAAATTACATACAATTTAGTCGAAACTTAAAAAAGTGTTTAATATTGTCGATTGTTTATTCATGTTTATATTATTTCCTTCAATTGATATGCGATTTTAATGGTTCAACATCACGTACCGTGTGTTTTTTCCATATAAATCTCTTGCAGATAGCCATTAACCAAAAATTTCATAGATATTGAGTGTTTCCAAACATTCATTCATTTTCTTGCCGTTCATCATTATAGCACCGTCGATTGATATTCCCACAAAACCATTAAGGATTTTTGATATCCATAAATCCATAAAGTCAAATATTTTTTGTTTGTTCAGGAACTGAACAAACATCCACACTATATTTACAGCGATTAAGAAATATTCAAATATATGTCGTAAAGCTACCGGCGAACTTAAAACCTGCAAAAAAATATAATTTGCAATATCTTCCTTGTTTTACTGAGTACACATGCTAGGTTATATTTATATTGGACATTACTTGAATAACAGCTGATTATTACATTTTAAAAATCCCCAACGAGTCACACATGTGTGGCATCCGTCAATCCTTGGTCCCAGTGGACTATACGTGGAATTTTTCCCAAAATCGTTGCACATCACTTGAAAAAATGCAAATGAAAATTTAAAATTATTTCCATGACGTCGCAAAATAGCTCAGGTTATACATCTTGACAATAGGGATGTTCTATACGACCCTATATTTAGAAGTATCGATACTTTTGTTTCCGATACCCGATAATCTGGATCGATATTTTTATATACTACACTTGGGTGTATCGATACATTTCACGAGTATCGTCATCTTTCGATCCGGACTATGTCAGAAAGAGTGACTAACTTCAGATTACTTTTCTTTGTTTCCTTCCGCTGGATATCGAAAATTTTATTCTAATATTTTAGAGTATCGATACTTCCTAAAACGATAAGAATCGATACATATCGATACTTTTCGTGGATCTAAACATCCCTAGTCTTAGCAGCTTGTCGTTCTTGTCAACTGGGCTGCAGGGTACGGTGTTGCCTTTACTATCTTACTTTTTACTAAAATCTTATGACAAATAAAAGCTTCAAATGAAATATTGACGAATTTGAACGGATATGCATAGAATTTAGAATATAAATTAATATTGCAAATTTCAGATTGTCTATGCATGGACTTGAACCGGATTTTTCGGTATTTTTACCGAAAAGGGAAAAGTCGAAAAAACCGCGACACGAGCCCAGGAGTAAATAACACCCATACATTTGTACCCCACCCCAATATCATGAAACGTTAGATCAGAGGCAACAATAAAACAAGGCATACCAGCAGGTGTGCGAAACGGTGCTTCCTGCCGCACTTTCTCTCACCAATACAGACGTTCAGACATATTTCCAGGCTGCTCCGAACTCCAACCATACATCTTCCGGGCCAGCGGCAGCCCATGTTCTCCGTCTTCTACCGAAAATCCGGAATTTATGAGTCTAACAGGTGGGTGGCGGTGAAGTCATCTGAACCGAGCTAAGTGGAAATGTATGGAGGGTAAATTCTGTTCGTGGCAGCCCGGCCTAGCTCAAACACCGGCACATATTGCAGAAGGAGCGGATCCTATTATAGCCATGTTGCCAGGTGGTAGAGTCAGACATGTATACAACGCCGTATTAGTAGTGAAAGGGGTGCACGAACAGAGCAGTTTATTTTCTCAGTTATTTTAGAAAGACTTACGTACTTACACTGCAGCCCAAAAGTTTCCGGATCTATGATGGGCAATAGTTGAAAATAAATAAGTAATTTGAATAAAATGCATATTAAAAAACCAGCCTGTTCATTAAACAAGTTAAAATTATGAGAATATTCTTCCGACTGGAAATATAATAAGTGACATATAAATCCGAACACCCAGTTTAAATAGTTTTATTTTAATAAAATTTTGTATTAGTACTTAATGAAGCATAATAAGTAAATGATAAAAATTTGTGGATGTGTGGATGCACCCTGATGTGCTACGCATTCTCCAACGCGCCTAGGCATGCTTCTTATCAGGTGGTCAATGTCCTCCTGTGGTATCTCATTCCAGGCAACCACCAACTCCTATCGAAGTGTTTCAAGAGTCTGAGGAGGACGTTGCAAATTGAGCAATCTCCTACCCATCATATCCCACACGTGCTCAATTGGGGATAAGTCGGGAGATCTTGGTGGCCATAGTAATAATGTGACATCATTATGTTGAAAGAAGTCTATTGTGACTCTTGCAACATGTGGTCGGGCATTATCTTGTTGGAAAGTTGGATCTGCCAGGGTATCAAGATAGGGTAAAAGATGGGGTTCTAGAACTTCGTGGATATAACGCAGCGCGTTCATGTTACCTCTGATGAAGATTAAAGGTGACCTGGAACCATAAGCTATAGCACCCCAAACCATAACTCCAACAGTGTGAAGAATATGTCTTTCAACAAAAAACTGTGGATTCCTCCTTTCACCACGTCGCCTTACAACCCTGCCACGACCATCGTGCATGCCTAAACAAAGTCGAGACTCGTCACTAAAGACAATACTGTTCCATTCCTGATCCCAGAGTGACCGTTGTCTGCACCACTCAAGGCGATTACGTCGGTGTTCTCGAGTTAAAGGGAGGACCCAGTGTGGCCGGTATGAAAACAAGCCAAAACTTCTCATTCGTCGGTAAACACTTCGCATGCCAATAGGTCTTCCGTGTTCTGCAAACCATTCATTTGCAATGGACCTGGTAGTGGAGAAACGGTCCCTTAAGGCCAATAATCTTAGGCGGCGATCTTCACGGTCTGTTGTTCTACGGCGGCGTCCAGTGCCCCTTGCTCTTTGCGTACGGCCTTCTCGAAGCCATGCCTGACAACACCTAACCACTTCTTTGCACTCTAACTGCAATTGCCCGAAAAGAAAGTCCAGCTTCCCGAAGTCCCACTATACGGCCCCTATCAAACTCACTATGTTGACGAAATCGTACAGGTCTCCGTACTCTAGGCATCGTAACCGATCGTAAAGGATGTCAAGAATCAAAATCCGCCAACGTTGATTCTTTACTGCGGCTGAAATATTCATTTTTAGAGCGTTAGTGAATTAAAAAAAAGCAGTATAAAAACCGGAATGTCCAACTGATGAGGCTGAAAATTTTTTCACTTGTTATTTACAGTAAGATAAATACATTCACCAACTTTTATTAAAATAAAACCATTTAAACTGGGTGTTCGGATTTATATGTCACTTAGTATATTTAAACGATAATGAAACTCCTTCATCGCAAGTTTTCCATCCTGCTGTCAAAACGTAATACGTTTTTACTTGAAAACGGAGATGGAGGAACTTCGATATCTTTCAAACATTTCCAATTTTTTAGTTAATTGATGAACAGCTCAAAAAAGCTTGCCTTTTGAGAATATGTTTTTTATTTTGTTTATTTTTTGCTCTTTAGTATTGATGATGTCAAATAAGTAGTGTGGCAATTTCTAAATAACTCTAGTACTTTTTTATTAACAGGACTCCATAGAACGTTCTACTTTATTTGTATTATGAAACTTTGATTGATATAATTATTTGATAAATCCTATTTGCTCAACGTGTTCCTCTCATAATGCGCTTCCGTTTTATACCCATATCATAACGGTGATCACGAAAATTGTAAACCGCCATTCAGCGAACGACAGTCATATTGGATCTAGAATGACGTCACTTTGCTTATTGCGTTCCTCTCGTCAGACCCTTTCATTTCATGTTATACTGCGAAAAATGTGATTCGCCATTTTGCCGCGGGCGCCATATTGGATTTAGAAGGAGGTCAATTTGTTTCTCTAATAAAGCCCTTACATTTGATGTCCATATCATAGGAGTTACTATGGAAATGACGAATCGTGATTTTGTATGCAGTTGATACATTTTGCATGATTTTGCAAAGTTTCAGCTCATTTGGTCAAGGCGCATTCTCACGGTTCGATTTTAGTTGATCAACTTTAGTGGATCAACTAAAGTCGAATGAGAATAGCTGTGAGAACATATGTTTCAATTTTAATCGGTCAACTTTTGTTGATTCTACAAAAGATTGATCGATTCAAACTCTATCACGTTTGAAGCGTCTGAACATTATCTCGCCAGTCCGCTTAAATTGTTGTCATTCAAAACAGCAAAATGAGTTTGAAGTGGTCAGAAAGTGTTATGTTCAAATTTATAGAATTATATCATAGCCATGACTGTATTTGGAATCATAAACTGGACAATTACAAAAATAGAGAAGCTAGAGAAAATTGCATTAAATATTAAAAATAAAATAAAAACAATACGAACCATGTATAAAAAAGAATTAACAACAGTTTTGAGATCTAAAGAAAGTGGAACAGGCACTGACGATGTGTATAAGCCAAAGTTATTCTGGTTTAAAAGAGTGGATGCATTTTTGCGGAGCGTGTCAACACAAAGAGATAGCTGATCAAATTTGGTAAGTATCATTAATAGCTAGATTTTTGCTAGAAACTTTTTAATTATAGCTTACATAGAAATTAACATTCATATTGAAATAGGAATATATTGTCCGAATATATTATATATAATTTGACCTTGCCAGAGTACAGCCCCACAACTTATAAAGTAATCTGAATATCTGTCACGTTTCTTAGCAGCTTCTTGTGTGTAATTACGAGCCCCAACGTTATATCGTAATGCCTTTAAACCATTTGCTTCATGAATTTCTGATCTCCAAGAACCTGGTATAATCCTAGCTGCATTAAAGTCCTCTACGTCCAAGGCGCCCATTTCCGTGTACTTTTCACTCGAGGTAGTTCTTAGCCAACTGTGTAATGCACACGCTGTTTTAACCAGTATATCCACCTTATCAATCGCAAGAGGTATCGGCTTTTCAAATATTCTAAATCTCGAAGCCAAAATCCCGAATGCATTCTCCACGATAGGCGGTAATTAAAAAATTTTGTTTTCTGGATCGGCACGTAGTTCTTCCGTGTGGTTTTAAAATGAACGTTTTGAGCGGAAAAGCGTCATCGGCGACAAATACTCCATTATTTGGAAAATTTAACATATTGGCTTGCAGTGTTGCGTTTAGAGATGAATTTGAACAAACTGCTGCATCATTGGTACGGCCGTTTGTACCTACATCAATGTAGCGAAAACAACAATTAGCATCAACAGCTGCAAATAAAATAATATAAAGGTGCCTTTATAATTAAAATATTCTCATCCACTATGGGGTGCATTACGTATAATAATATGTTTGCCATCCAGAGCCCTGCAGCAATTTGTGAAATTCCATCGGCAATAGAAATTATTTTGAATTTCTTTCCATTCTTCTTCTGTTTGTGGTACCTGCAACAATAAAAACACATAATGATCTGAAACATAAAACATCTGACATTATTTATCATTGAAACATTTTGTCCCAGATTTTATAAAATAATGAAAATGAAGAAGAGCCGCAAACGGGAATACATGACGAATTGAGTTTTTCTGCAGTTGAAAGTGAGCCTGTTAATAATAATACAGGGGCGTCAATAACTCCAAAAAGTACATCTTCACAATTTCGTCCTTGACGAAGCCAAAAGCGCAAAGCTGTGACAAATGATGATATATCTGCCATAAACAATGCAATAGATAAACTTGAAAAGTATCGCAACAAAATCAAAAGGCTTCGGGAGATGAATTTGATGCTACCGCCCTTAATGCACTTTCTTGTCAAGAAAAAATACAATCCCTGATCACGAAAGAACGTCTAAAGGTTCTGTTAAAAAATACAGCTAGTCATATAGCATCATCACCTTCATCCCACCCCCCGAACAATTGGCTACAGTAATCTGGAAATTTGGAACAATTCAGCACCGACATCACCTGAATTTGTAGAACAATCTAATTATGCTGTATCTTCTGCAGTGGAAGAAACATCTGACATTATTTATCAAGCATTTGCTGATATATAAATACATAAAAATTATTTGTTTTGTAAAAAATATGCTTTATGTTAACAATATTTTGTGAGTTTGACTAATTAAACATTCTATTAGTTCTTACCTTCATAAATTCTTGCAGAGAATTGTATATTTCTTGGCAGACATCTTTAATGAAATTTGAGATAGTGTTTTTCGGTACTCTGTACATAAATGCCAAAGGTGATTTCTATATCCTTCTGTATCCTCCAAAGCAAGATCTTTTAGCAGAGTTTCTGAAACACCACATTCATTTCTTCTTTTAATCCAATTTTGTATCCAGAAACGGCGTTTTTTATGTTCTTTATTCCGTCTCAACATAATTTTCCTCAGCTGCTGAATCAGTAAACTGGTAGTAACATTTATACTTTCGCGTGTAACTACACTTCGCGCCATTTTATTAAAACTAGTTCAACTAAAATCGAACCGTGAGAATGCGCCTTTAGAGTTAACAGGTTCAAAATTCAGTTCCCCTTTGGTGAAAAAGACCTCTTCGTATAACTCTGGTGGTGCGTTCTTTAAGAACAAGTATTTAAAGCTACTCACACGTTGTTTTTACTCTACCTCTGTGAGGCACCATTTTATGACTTCCTGATCAAGTTCACTCCGAAGAAATTCGATCGGACTGAGATTGGCGATTCAGAAAAGGGAAACCTTTCGTTTGCAATTATAGTCGATTATGCTTTGAGCGTACAGCCTTTGCACAACTTAGATATGCGTTTCTTAATGGATCAGCTTTACTGCTCTCAGCGTCTCTTTTTTTGATGTTATGGTATATTCTTAAACGTTCTTTTTCTTTCTGATTTTCTGGCCACTATTTTCTTTCCAGTAGTTGACACATTCTTGTGTAAATGTTAAACATGATCGGATATTTCAAGAGCATATTCACAAATCTCTGAACACGTATGGTTCATTCGTGTTAGAAACCGTCAGCAATTTTACGCTGATTTTCATGATGCGTTGTATTCAAAGGACATGGTAAATACTAATATTAATCGATTCGCAGGAAGACAAAAAAGAAGAATTGATTTTGTTATTTAACAATGAATTGTTCATTTTAAGATTGGATTGAGGGTCGATTTCACCAACATTAATATTATGGACCAATGGGAAAGTACCTTATCGAAATGCAATTTGACAGAAGCTGTCAAAGGTCTCTGAATATTAGTGATTTCTATTGAAATATTAAATAACATCGTGAAAATTCGAACAAGACCACTTTTTGATTCCAACATGATGCTTTTGTACAGAAAAAACAGAACAACTTTCATGTATTTTGATATATGTTATAGGTTTACATTTAACAATCCGTTATCCCCTTCAGCGAATGGGAATGCGGCAAATTTTGTAGCTATTAAATTTGGCAGCAGATTTGGACGTTTGTTAATGCATGGCACTCTCGAATTTACCAACTTCAATATACTAAAAGTTATCATTACATACCTGTTGAATAGTGTGGATTTGTCTGTATTTTGCAAGAAAATAGAATATAAAATGCATTCCATCCAATTCCTCATCTTCCTTTACGTCATAATAGTAATCATTTATTAATTTATGGGTTAATGAGTTTCTTCAAAGCAATAAAACCATTATGTCCTCTCCATCCTAAAACACAGATAATATTTGTAAGGCGTGTCAATCCCTACATCTCCCTGATGCATAATGCAATTACTATGAACATAGACAAAAAATTATGAAAAATGTTTCACAGATAATGTCGTTTAAGTCCAAAAATCAAAAAAACCAGTAATGTTTATTGTTTGTCTATTTTTCTTTTTTGACTGGCGGGGATACCTATCTGTCACTCGCAGGGTTGCCAAGTCTAACGACGATCACGTCCCGGTTTGAATTTTTTTCGTGAAAATTTACTAGGTGTCATGATCATAAGCATCTTTGGTAGATTGATCGATCCGGAATGGGAAAGATCTCCTATTTATGAAAATATTTTTGGTATCATCTAACCGTTGCAATCAGCGCACAAACACTGTGACATATGATTTATAGCATAACCCGCTGCCCTATCAATACAAATTTAACATACAGGTCGCCTAGCCGTGGGGATGCAGTAGTCGGGATGAATATCACGGCAGCAACTGATGATTTGGGCATGTCTGGTAACAACGTATGACGTGAAACTTGCTAACTTTGAAGATTTTGTACAATTTCTTTGAAAATCATGAAAGATGTCTCTGATTTGGCAGTGTAATGTCGCAGCCAAATGGCAGTTACTCTTTCTGACACATTCCGGATCGAAAGATGACGATACTCGTGAAGTGTATTGATACTTCTAAATATAGGATCGTATCGAACATCCCTACTGTCAAGGTACCGACGGAGCTATATTGCGGCGTCATGGAAATAATTTTAGATTCTTATTTGCATTTTTCAAGTGTTGTGCAATGATTTTGGGAAAAATGCCACGAATAGTCTTATAAAGCATAGTAGAGTATATTTCAACAGTTGTCGGAACTTACTCGACTGAAACCAGGAGGGTGAAACGGGATATTAATGCACAATCTGGCAACCCTGTCGCACCCTCACAAAATGGCGGCTGATAACCACACAAGTCACCGTGTTGTCATTGAATAGCATGAAATTAAACCTTCAGAGTAAATAATAATAATAATAAATGTCTTTATTAATCAGCATACATCAGTGTGGGGAAGTTTAGCCAAATGGCTACTCTTACACTTAACCTCACTGTGTACGAAAGAGTAACACAGTTAAACTCGATACACAAACAAACAATAGTAATAATAAGAAAAAGAAACAAATGCACACTTGAACTATTAATATAATAATAATAATAATAAAGTGTCATAAAAATAAAACAAACCAACAACTCAAACACTGAGAGACGATTGCATCTCCAATAGCTGTTTTCCAACTGATTTCTTAAAAGAGAGTAAACTTTCTTGTTTGTTAGCCGCACTGACTGAATTGTAAAGCTCAACAGCATTATACGTGAAAGATCTCTGATATAATGAGGTGTAGTGAAGAGGAATATTGAACTATACGTATATATAAATAGGTCTCTTGGTAACGACTGTTTTATGTGCAAAAACCAACATATGAAACTTGAAAAGATTATTGAGCTTCAGCCACCCCAGCTCACAGATCTTGGATGTAACATGGCTATACCTACGAAGGCCGAAAACAAAACGACAACAACAATTTTGAATTTTCTGCAATCTGGTTTTTGTTATGGAGTCAAGACAAGGATAAAACAGTATAAAACAGTAAAGCAGCTTACACATAACTAAACTTTCCACCAATTTCTTTCTAGTCTTGAAATTGAGAATAGAACGATTGGAGTATAGGAGTCTTAGGCTTGCATATGTAGCTTTAGATATATTACTGACGTGGTGATGAAATCTAAGATTTACGTCTAAAGTAACACCTAGACTTTTTGCATGCGTGACGAGTGGAATATGGTCATTATTTACCCTCAAATCAATCATCCTTTCAAAATGCTCATAGCTGGTTTTGGGACAGATCAACACCGCAAAACTCTTGGTAGGATTGAGCTTCAAACAGTTAGCCTTGCAATAGTCAGTTATATTTACCAGATCTAAATTTATTTTATACGAAGCTTGATCCACATTAGTAGAGTCAAAAGTGAAGGTCAATTGTGTATCGTCTGCGTAAGTATGAATACTACAAAACTGTAATACAGTATGCAAGTCAAAAGTATAAACTAAATATAGTAAAGGACCAAGCATGGAACCCTGAGGAACACCAGAAGCAACATCGGCACTAAGAGAAACTCCTTGGCTTGTTCTTATTCGTTGCTTGCGATTATTTAAGTATGATTTAAAAAAGCAAAGAGGAACGTCAGATAGTCCGTGTTATATGTTATATGTTTTGTGACTGGTACCAAGAGTTGACAGATCCCACACATGTGTCACTAACATAAATATAACCTAGAATGTGTACTCGTGAAAAAAGAAAAACATGGCAAAATTGTAGTTTTTTTGCAGGTTTTAGGTTTGCTGGTAGCTTTAAGGCATATATTTGGGAATTTCTTAATCGCTGTGAATATAGTGTGGATGTTTGTTCAGTTCCTGAACAACGAAAAATATTCAACTTTATGGATGTATGGATATCAAAAAACCTGAATGGTTTTGTGGGAATATCAATCTTAGGTGCCATAATGGTTCTGATGAACGGCAAGTAAATGAATGAATGTTTGGAAACGAGCAATATCTTTTGGTAGAGCCTGTCATCAAGTAGGTGCTTAATGGCTATCTGCAATAGGTTTATAGGAAAAAACACCCAGTATCACATATCAATTGAAGAAAATAATATAAACATGAATAAAAAATCAACAATAGTAATTAAAACATGGATTTTATTCAAAAGTGCAACATTTCTTTAAATTTTGACGGAATTATTTGTAATTTCTTCAACAAGCTGGTGATGTTTCAATGACAAGCTGTCATCTCATACTTTGGCAGTATTTTGTTTTCAACATTTCATAGAATAACGGACTGTTGTTGGTGAAACTGGCCCTTAATATTTTAATCACTTTTAGGCTGTAACCCTAAGGGTACAAGGGTAGGATTGTCATCTGTCATCCGTCCGTCAGTCAAGTTTTCAGTCGCTATGTCAGAGGCACTGATGCCACTCCTCCCTCCCCCCGCCAAGGACGAGAAGAACACCTTCCTGAACATGAAGTCTTTTGACCGCCGTTGATCTACTTGACGCCATTTTTTATTAAACCTTTGTTGGCCTCCTCTAAATTAAAACAAAATATTAAGGAAAGCGAATCCTAATTAAAAGTACAAAAACCACCTACTTATTTAATTTAATGCCATAATTAACTAAAATCGTCCGAGGTGACGTCCAACAACTGCGGTGTTTACCCTATACAACCTTGATTCCTTTGTACGCCTCCCCATTGTTTCGAACGTTTCTGTGGAATGCTGACAATCTGCGTCTGTCTAGATCAACGAAATGGCTGATGCGGGCCTGGCAAGGAAGCGGGAACTAAATGAGATTTCAGGGAATGTACCATCGCAGGCCTTTCACAAAATGAATGTCGGATAAAAATAGAACCGCACAATCGAACTGCCGGCAGGCACGCAACAGATATTCCCTTAAATATGGGATACGATGCTTGATTGGGATCAACCTTTAAACGTTATCCATGTTTATACGCTACCGTTGCTTGGATAGAAGGATTCGCATCGCATTTTCAAGATTGCGTATGTTGATGCACCACAGAAGAACTTTGCACCTTAAGGTATGCGTGTTGCTGTCTACTGAGCATATTCCTGCGGGCCGAATCAATTTTGAAAATAAACAGATAATGACGAATGTACAGACGTGTGAGGCGTGGTGTTTGGAAACATTCGAATTTTATAAGTATTTTCTAGTTAAATACCAATAAGTAAAAAAAATGTCAGTAAATTATTGTCAATATTTAGCAGTACCTATAAGTAGTATGAATGATAACAGGAAACAAATTCCCCATGAGATCGCGATTATTATCAGACGTACACTTGGACGCAGTTTTTGAAAATATACTAAGTGACATATAAATCTGAACACCCAGTTTAAATGGTTTTATTTTAATAAAAGTTGGTGAATGTATTTATCTTACTGTAAATAACAAGTGAAAAAATGTTCAGCCTTATCAGTTGGACATTCCGGTTTTTATACTACTTTTTTTTTAATTCACTAACGCTCGAAAAATGAATATTTCAGCCTCAGTAAAGAATCAACGTTGGCGGATTTTGGTCCTTGACATCCTTTACGATCGGTTACGATGCCTAGAGTACGGAGACCTGTACGATTTCGTCAACTTAGTGAGTTTGATAGGGGCCGTATAGTGGGACTTCGGGAAGCTGGACTTTCTTTTCGGGCAATTGCAGTTAGAGTGCAAAGAAGTGTAGACGCTGTGGGTAGGTGTTGTCAGGCATGGCTTCAAGAAGGCCGTACGCAAAGAGCAAGGGGCACTGGACGCCGCCGTAGAACAACAGACCGTGAAGATCGCCGCCTAAAATTATTGGCCTTAAGGGACCGTTTCTCCACTACCAGGTCCATTGCAAATGAATGGTTTACAGAACATGGAAGACCTCTTGGCATGCGAAGTGTTTACCGACGAATGAGAAGTTTTGGCTTGTTTTCATACCGGCCACACTGGGTCCTCCCTTTAACTCGAGAACACCGACGTAATCGCCTTGAGTGGTGCAGACAACGGTCACTCTGGGATCAGGAATTGAACAGTATTGTCTTTAGTGACGAGTCTCGATTTTGTTTAGGCATGCACGATGGTCGTGCCAGGGTTAGAAGGCGACGTGGTGAAAGGAGGAATCCACAGTTTTTTGTTGAAAAGTTCATCACACTGTTGGAGTTATGGTTTGGGGTGCTATAGCTTATGGTTCCAGGTCACCTTTAATCTTCATCAGAGGTAACATGAACGCGCAGCGTTATATCCACGAAGTTCTAGAACCCCATCTTGACACCCTGGCAGATCCAACTTTCCAACAAGATAATGCCCGACCACATGTTGCAAGAGTCACAATAGACTTCTTTCAACATAATGATGTCACATTGTTACCATGGCCACCAAGATCTCCCGACTTATCCCCAATTGAGCACGTGCGGGATATGATGGGTAGGAGATTGCTCAATTTGCAACGTCCTCCTCAGACTCTAGAAGCACTTCGAGAGGAGTTGGTGGTTCCCTGGAATGAGATACCACAGGAGGACATTGATCAGCTGATCAGAAGCATGCCTAGGCGCGTTGGAGAATGCGTAGCACATCAGGGTGCATCCACACATTATTAAAGGTCAAAGGGCTTTAAAGCAGTGCAATCATTTTGAAATTTTTATCATCTACTTATTATGCTTCATTAAGTACTTATACAAAATTTTATTAAAATAAAACCTTTTAAACTGGGTGTTCGGATGTATATGTCACTTAGTATATTTCCGCTGATAAATTGGCTGGCATGGTAGCGCAGCATTAATTTGGTTATTGTCCGCCAGAGAAAAATAAAGGCTTTTTATTACTATCGGCATCATGACATGTATACAGGGTGATTTACAAGTCTTGACCAAAAATGAAACGTCATATACAGGACGCTCCTTAAAATGCGGTTGTGTGTATGATCTTTAATTTTTGGTAACGACTTGTGGATTACCCTGTATAGAATAGTCAAAGTAGTGAAGCTTTCTATCGATAAAGGTACAAAATATTACGGTAATTACGTAAAGCTTGAGGAAATATATTCAGATTTATAGGATTGTGTGCTAACCAAACATAGACCTTTATAACATATGATTTTTCCGCGATTTAGTTAATATCTCCAAGAAAGTGCCGTAATATTCGCTTGATCTTTTAAATTTTAACTTGTGTTCGACAAATTCAATTTACATATTGTCAGATATCAATATCCTAGACAAGTAATTTTTACAAGTTGTTTCACGGTGTTCGATCTCTTATAACATGTCTACAGAAAGAGTTAAGCTAATGCTGACTGAGCGGTGTTTTAATAATTGAAGCAAATGTGGTGATTTATCTAAATTTATCTTAATGTATGACTTAATATATGATAGCCCCACCGTACCCAATGGGCGCTTAGGCCTTAGGCCTTCGTGGTAGTTGGAGTATAAAAAAAAATGATAAGTCTTATGTAGTTATTTAATATATTTATTTATTCATCGCACTGCCTTGATCTTGATTGATATTACTTCATGGTCACAGTACCTCTTCTGATACAGAACTGACAAACGTGCTTCCTGTAAGCATTTCCGTGCTATTTCATGATCCGCGTCTGCATGCGAACAATCTCGATTTAAATCGGCATATACACAAATTCACTTATCCGAATGTACGGTCGCATGAGCAATTATCTAAATTGAGGCATGATATACGTTCCAAGATTGCATAAATTTATTCTGAAAACATTCACACACGCACGCACGACGAACGATTCTCTTTTTCTAATGTTAACATTCAACTCCATAAATTTGCACTTATTTTTGTCCCGCTGAGTGAAATATTGGGTCGATATGGTAAATGTATGTGTGAACTAGGTACAATTAAGCAATGTCTAGGGTTTTTCACTGTGAAGTGGCGTTCATTCGCTGATATCAGTTTTTCTTAAAATAAACCAGAAATACACGTGATGACTTGGATAAGGGAAACTATACACGGTGTTTTAAGGGTAGAGGAGAATCGTAGATACAGGATGGGCCATAATGAAGCTCACTTTAAAAAATAATGTAATTGAAAGCAGGTTTGCTTATATTTATGATATAAAAAGACATTTTTCTCTAATCGCTCAACAACCACAAATTTATTTATAATAACGCAGTACCTCTCGGAAGCCATTGATAGTAATGAGCAAGTTGACGTTATTTATACCGACTTTTCGAAGGCTTTCGATAAAATTAACCACAAAACTTTAAAAAATAAGTTAGGTGCACTTGGTTTCACAGACGATGCTAGGAAGTTGATGAAATCTTACTTATCCGATCGTAGACAATTTGTTAGCTATAATGGATTCCAATCTGAGACGTACTTGACACCTTCTGGAGTTCCTCAGGGGTCTAACCTGGGACCATTACTGTTTTTGATATTTATTAATGACCTCTGTGACTCAGTTGAATGTGAACGCCTATGCTTTGCTGACGACCTAATAATTTATTTATCTGATGATTGTATCAAGCCACAACACCAATTAAATTTTGTGCTGTCTTGGTGTGTAGAAAACAAGTCGGAGCTTAATGTGAGGAAGTGTAAAATAGTCAGCTATACCAGGAAAATTAATGTTTGCAAATATCCGTACTCTATTGATGGGTCTGTGCTAGAAAGATGCTCTGATGTAAGTGATTTAGGTATAATCTATGATCAAAAGTTAACTTTTAGTCAGCATATAAATAAAAAAGCATCAGAAGCGGCTTATGGTTTCATAGTAAGGAACTTTCATAACATAAAGTCTATTAAGCTATTATATTATGCTTATGTTAGATCCAAAGTCGAATATTGTAGTATTATTTCGAGCCCTTACTAGGAATGCTATAGCACAGCTATTGAAAGAGTACAACGGAAGTTTATGAAGTTTGTTCTGTTTAGGATTGATGGGACATATACAAGTAATGAGGAACTATGTAGGCGCTTAGACATGTTGACTTTGAAAAAACGTAGGTACTGTGCCTCAATAATATTTGGCTACAAAATGATCAACAATTTAACTGATTGCCCCTTGATCCTGGAACAGATCAATTTTCGTACTCCAACGTTTGCATCTCGCAATCATAAAATATTCGGGCTTTCTAGAGCTAGGACAGACATTCTTCTCAAGTCACCGTTATATGTAATGTGCTCTAACTTAAACAGAATTGGATGTTACTGTGATATATTTACGACAAATGTTAATTACCTGCTAAAGGCAGCTAAGGCTTATTTGGACCAATAGCTCATTTTACAAATGTATACCTGTGTTGCATTTGTTGTTTTCTTTTCGCTTTTGTGTTATGTTTATAAATTGTCCTATAAAAGGGAAACTGTTGGACAATAAAGCTATTATTATTATTATTGACAACTTATGTTTTGAAAATGGTATCATCAATACGGCCTCCAGGTCTCCGAGAACACGGAACATCAAATTATCGAGGTTGAAAACTTACCTCAAGGGGGAAAGTCGAAAACATTCAAACGGCTGTAACCGACCTACTGAAGGCTACCTATTCCAATATCGGAACAGCATTGCAATGAGGAATGGAATAACTGTTTCCAACACTGTATAGCTACAGAAGGAAGTTGTTATAAGGATGACAATCTAAACTGCTGTCTTGATTCGGGTCTAAACGCCGTCGTCGGTTTGAATTTCTTCCTAACGTTTCGCTAGCACGAGTGGCCAGCTTCTTCAGAGGTCCTTCCATTTCCGATGCTGGTTATAGACTGACGATCTTTTTTTTTTTTTTTTGGTGAGGGGGGAATGCGTTTATGCACCATACCATAGCCCGAGCTACGGCGTGTGTGCGAGTGTGGGACACCAGGTTGTCTTGACGAGACCACCTCATACCCACTAAACCCTAACCTCCACGTGGCCCGACTCATCAGCGTCTCGGTAGGTCATGTGTTGTGCGTGACCTGCGGTCTGCTACAACGTCTCCTCATGTGTTTCAGTCTCTGGGAACGCCGGGTTGGTTCCCTTTACCTCACACAGTTCTATCGGTGTCGTTAAGCGAGCATCGATATAGGGTTTGCTATGTTCTCTTGAAACTCTTGTTTTCGAAAAATCAGCAGTTTCAAGTCCTCTACTATTTGTATGTTACCTGGTCCTGATGGGTCCTGGTCCTGGTCCCGATGGGTCCGGGTCCTAGCGGTTCCTGGTCCTCGTCCTCTACTTCCACGCCGTGGGGGGGGGGGGGGTAGCAACCGCGTAATCTCCTAGTCTCCTAGTCAAGGTGGTTCCAGTTAGCGGGTGCCAACTGGAACCTTGGTCTAGGGTACCTGGCTCTGCGGTTGCGAGGCCTCTCGTCCGGATCGTAGTCCATGAGGAGTCGTAGCTGCTCGTTCGGGTGGTCCTGAGCTTTCTGGAAGGTCTTCTTCACTTTTTTCCTCATGTACTCGTGAATGGTGTCCCAATGCAGGTCTCTACGCAAGCTTGAGTTTCTTACGTAGGATGGTGTACTGGTGGCGATCCAGAGTAGCTTCATCTCTAGAGCAGCAAGTTGCTTGCGGTAGCTGGGAGCAGCGTACCCCCAGACCGCGGAGGCGTAAGCGAGCTGAGGTCTGGCGATGGCCTTGATCAGCCGTAGCTTGGTCGCTAGCGGCACCCGGCTGTGTCTACCCAGTAATGGGTAGAGTTGGGCCATGTCTGCTCTGGTCTTTGCGATGACAGCTTCTATGTGGTCTTTCCAGGTGAGGGACTTGTCAAATACGATCCCCAGATATTTGACTTTGTCGCTCCACTGGATATCTTCGTCGAAGATGGATGCTTCGAGAGGTCTTGCAATCCTTCTTCGTTGGATGAAGATTGCCTGCGTCTTCTGGAGGTTGATGCGGATTCCATTTCACGCACCAGTCCTGGATGTGGTCCAGTCTCATCCTGTAGTCTCCTACGGATGATCTCGGGTCGTCGATGCTTGGCGGCTATAGCAGTGTCGTCTGCATATAGGGCCAGCATTGTTCAGCTGTCTTCGGCACATCGTGAGTATAGATGTTGTAGAGCAGGGGGGCTAAGGCTGACCCCTGGGGCACGCCTGCTTCCAGCTGTCGTCTTGTTGAATGGCATGTACCAATCTTCACCGTGAACCATCTTTGTGTTAGATATCTCTGGATCAGTTGGCACATGTTCGCATCGATTCCGGCGGCTTCCATTTTGGCGATGAGTCCATCGTGCCAAACTCGATCGAAGGCTCGTTCCACGTCCAGCAGGACGAGACCGGTTGCCTCCTGGAGATTGAAGCCGCTGGTGATGTTTTCCGTCAGTCGTAGCGCTTGGAGTTCCGTGTTGTGGGAGGATCTGAAGCCGAATTGCTCTGGGGGGAGAAGTTGCAGTTCTTCTGCCTGCTTCTCTAGTCGAACAGCGATAGCCTTTTCGACTACTTTGCCCATCGAGGAAACCAGGCTGATGGGCCGGTAGTTCTGGGGCAACTTCCGGTCCTTGCCTGGCTTGTTGAGCATTATAACCTGGGCTTCCCGCCACCGCCGCGGGAAGTGGTTAAGTCTCAGAGTGGCATTGGCGATGTTGGTGAGCGCAGCAATGCCTTTGGTGGGAAGGTTCTTCAGCATCCTATTGTTGATGCCGTCCCTTTCCGGCGCCTTTCTGACCCGCGGATGATCAGACGGATTTCCTCTGGACTGGAGGGGTGATCCGTCTCCTGGCCAGGTGGTCGACTCCTCATGATTTCGGCTGCGATTTCCACGGCCTCCTCGTGGTTGTCGTCCTCGTCTTCATGGTAATTGAGTCTGCATTCGGATTCTAGCGAATCGGCGAATGCTTCGGCTTTTTCTTCACTGGAGTAGGCCAAGCCGCGTTGGCCGTGAAGAGTGGGGATCGTGGTGCGCTGACGACGGAATTTTCGCTGCATAGTCCTGGCCGTACCATCCTGGGTCTCTAGTTCTGCACAGGCTGCATTCCATCTGCTGTTTTGGAGTTCCGCGAGTGCGTTCTTCAGAGCTAGCGATGCTCTGTTTCGCGCAACTCTCGACTCCTCTGTCAACAGCTGGAGATGTTCTCGGTTGAGTCTTCTGTTCTCCCTGATCAGGTGCCTAATATGGTGCGATGCTGGACCATTTAGGTGTCTAGGAACTGCCGTAGTCTCGAAGCGGGTGCTGTCCTCGTGCCCTCGCAGGACAGCATTCTCCAGCTCCTCTACCGCGTTGTCCAGTTCCTCCGCTGATCGGATGGTTGGAATTTGAGTGATGTTCCTTTGGACGTTGGATTTGTACAGGTTCCAGTTCGTCCGTTTGGTGCTCAAGCTATCTCGAGTTCTAGACCCTGTGCCAAGTGTTAGTAGAATCGGATTGTGGTCCGACGATCCTTCCACCAGGGTCTCTATCTCGAACTCCTCTCTGATGTTGCGGAGGATGGCTATGTCCAGTACCGCAGGTCGCCCGAGGCCGAATGGAATGTAGGTTGGTTGCTCCGGACCGACGATGACTCCCGCCAGGGCATCGACGTGTTCTTGGAGCTGCCTTGCAATCCTGTCTTCGACGTTGTTGTTCCATGCCGGAGATTTGCAGTTTAGATCTCCGATGACTATGCGTGCTCCTGGGCCTCTCAGGAGGTCAGCGATGTCATCTTCGTCTAGGGCCTCCCCTGGTGGCACATATAGGGAGGTGATCCTGTAGGGACGGTGGTTGTGATGGACCTGGACCGTGATTCCGTCCCCATTGATGTCTGCGGCATCGTCGAGGACATGACTCGTCAAGGTACGTTTGACGAGTAATGCGACTCCTCCACCTCTGCCTCTTCTGTCGTAGCGGTACGTCTCGTACCGCGGGAACGTCAGACTATGGGCAGCATCCAATTTCGTTTCTTGGATGGCCATCACCTCTGGTTGGTACTGGTCTAGTATCTCCTGGATTTCTGGTTTCCGTGCCCTGAATCCGTTGATGTTCCAGGAGATCTCCAGGACGATCTCTCTTGCGCAGGTTCTATTTATACCGGGGGTAGGTGACGTGGCTTGTTCCGCTTCGATCGACTTCGGGATGTCGATCGGCACTGCTCGGGCGATTCTGAGGATCGGTTGCCAGATCGGGTTGAGTCTGAGGGTCTCTTCCATCCTGTTGAAGTTATGTGGATGTCTGTGAATCTCGATAGCTTCCCTGACCAGTCTATGGTGATAGCCTTTGACTAATGACAGAAACGTACAGCTCCCAAAGTATATCCTGAGGTCCCCATTGCTTAGTGCATGTTCAGCTACCGCAGACTTGTCAGTCACCTCATTACTTAATTTACAGTCATCGCATACCGCCCAGTATGACTGTATAACTGCATCTATGCGACCCTCGAGTGTAAATAAAGCATCATCTCTACTGCAAATAGTTTTCGTTGCACGGTAGTTGAAATTTAATATTTTACTATCTCAAGCCGGACATCACTTCTCGTTTCAGGAAGAGAATAAAATATTCATTTGCGAGTAAAGCCGTTAAAGAAATAGAATTTGCTGCCCACGAACGGGTCTTGCTGCGCACTGGAATATTGAAACACATCCAGCGCCTAGAGTAGACATATTACACAGTATGAGGTGGCATTATTATTCTCTGGACATGCTGATCCTACGTGTTCTCACTCTAGTACAGTCATTTGAGTATTAACCGACAACAATGTTAAATCCTTTGCATGTATGCGCCGTGAACATTGTTGAGCCGGAGAATGTGTTAGAAACAATAAGAAGTCCAAAATAAAATGCAAAAGGTACATCTTTAACGACGCTGAAGTTACCATATTGCTAACAGTGATTCTTCACCACAACTGCTTGAAAGGGGCTAATTTCCAACAGCTTTTTCACTCTGTCAGAAGGGCTGGGGTATTTCTAGATTTCTACTGTTTCGTGTCAGCTGCAGCGCTTTCCTGTTGTGCGGCTATGCTTCCTTTTTGAGTGGCAGGAAACTTCAGGCTAATATAACGTTCGATATAAATCAAACACATGAACACTTTGATGCGAATAGATATTTGTAACATATCCTCGAAATAGAGCGCAGCGTTTAAGAGCCGATTCACCACCACGTATTTCAATTAGATTTAAGATACTCTTAATCTCGCCTAGACATCGATCTACGACATAACGAAGAACATATAAATATATGGACTGTAAGATTTTTAATAAGCTCAAGAATACGTCAGATATAGCTATCCTCGAAATCAAACTAAAACACTATTTGATAGACAAATAGTTCTACAGCTTGAAGTTTGTCAAAATACGTTAGATGTGACCAATTTTTATCGTATCGTATCAGTACGCGATGATGTTACAAAAATGTACAATCAGCTTCTCCTCAGAGATACATCCTGAACTTTTGGGGTCTGTCTTGACCCAGAAAAGAGTGATAAGTCGTATAACCGGTGTTGATCTAACACATATTTGTCAGGAGCCCTTTCGGCTCTACAACATTTCAACACGTCATCTTTGATCATAGATTGACAAAAATAACTTCATACTAGGCAAAATTATAATCTACTTGTGCCTTGAGCAGAATATTTAAAGGGTAGAAACGTGTTGTGAGACCAAGAATATACAAGTTGCCTGATGATGTAACACTATGTAGCTCCTTGAAGCAGTTCAAAACATGTTTAGAAAGTTTGTTATTAGTCAAGGGGTACAGTGTGACTGAGTTGTTTGATGTTTGAAGAATTCTATTTTGTTTACTATTTAGATCTGACTTGACCAATAGTTGATTGGACATATTATTATGTCTCCTGAATAATTATTTTATATAATATATACATACATATATACAGGGTATAATTTCAACTCTTTCTGCTGAGGAATATACCATGGTTAATTTATGTAATAAAGCGTTACAAGTTATTTTAGCAACAAAGTTTGGTGAAATCAATCGCAAGCTATGTACTAAATTCCTATTTAAAGTACGAGATATTCCCTTCTATTTCTTTAAGAAATAACTTTTTTGCCACAAAAAAACGCTCAAATAGCTATTTTCAACAACAGAATGATAAACAAACCATCGGCGTAGTGAAGAAAAGCATTTACTTAAGTTCTTTTAGTCAAATTTCTTCTGAAAGTAGTACAAACTAATCTGACGTACCTACTAAAGTCTACTTTAAGCTATAAATCAATAAATCTTCAAAACTACTGAACTGAAGCTCATGTATTTTACATCACTATAAAGGGAATTGAAAAACCTTTTAAATAAGGTATCACTCGACCCCCCTCTCCATTTAAGATTTTAGGGTTGGTGTCACCCCCGCCTAGGGGGCTGCACGTGTTAACGTGATTTTTGGCCAAACTTGGGTCCCTCTCGAAAACAAAATCGACAGGTCTGACCGTTTTTCCAAAAAAAAAAAAACTGAGCTGCCAGTAAATGCGTCTGTTTCGTTTTCGATGCGCCACCCTGTATATAAATACATATACAGGGTGACTTTGAATTTGAGTCATTAATTTTCAGATAATGATTGTAGGAGGAAGATAAACCAAAATATGTGTGTAAAAATAAAAAAAAAATTAAAAAAAAATGTTTACCTTG
Organism: Acanthoscelides obtectus; assembly: GCA_963669975.1. Classification (NCBI taxonomy): domain Eukaryota; kingdom Metazoa; phylum Arthropoda; class Insecta; order Coleoptera; family Chrysomelidae; genus Acanthoscelides; species Acanthoscelides obtectus. Next base: position 5,686,707 of record CAVLJG010000001.1, on the reverse strand, counting down.
TTTTATAAAGTATCCTCCCGACAAGTATTTCAGTGCGGACCTGTATTTGATCGTGAGGTCCCCTGTGAGGTCTTAAGTCACCTGATTCACGAGCCCGTTGTACTACATTAACAAAGGCACGAGGGGTTGGTTGCACTCGATTGGGAAACCGATCCGCATAAACATGTGCCATCTTTTATTTCGTTTGAGCCACGCAACACACTATTCACTGACACTGACTGTATACAAATGAATAAAATAATTGTAAAAACATCGTTCCAAATTCTTTCGCTTTTTTGTTTCCGACGCGATGAACCGATACGGCGGATTATATCCGTTGTCGCCAAACACGAGCACATAATATTATTATTGAGACAGGGCGGTACTCAGACTTCCAAAGGGCTATAACTTTGTTACTTTAATTTTACCAGAAAAATGGTAAAGGAAAAAAACATTTCTTTTGATCAGATCTACTCACTATTAAAATAAATGACTCAACTTCGAAGTCACCCTGTATAGAGAGAGAGAAAATGATCATTCGGAGAAAGGTATATTACAAAAAGTAGGACAATAATGAGCAAAATCCGCAAAAAGCTGTAAAGTGGGTTCGAGCGATACGTATTTCTGCTGGTTGGCTGCATCAGGCCCGAAATGAATGCACATATGCAACTACAAAAGTAGATACACATGCCCACACATCCGGATTCGGGTGTAACCTGAGGAAACGAATATGTTATAGATGAGACATGTTTTCATCAAAATATTTAAAATCTCGGAAAGTCCTTCCCTTGCAAGAAAGATAGGTATCCTGAATTGACCGCGATATTGTCGCAAGACCGAAATTACCCATCTCTTTGTTCTTAATCTACCTTTTCTCGTAGATTGTGCAACTCCCGCGCCAACGGAGATTACTCCAACAATTTTCGATTAGACTGAGCAGAGTTGACAAACTTTCGAACGCAGTTTACAAATTCAAAAGGTGCCGGGGGACCGGCTGACAGCGAAGATAAAGAGCAAATCTATTATTTCCCATTGTCCGATGGGGAAAGAACTAGGGAAACTCGTTACAGTTGCAGCGAAGTTCGAGGACATTGGTTGTAGAGTTAATGGAAAACCGATACGCGCCGGCTCTACAGACTTCCAATTAACCGAATTAAAAATCGGAATCAGAGCATCCGGCCTGTTTTACTCACGCCCTGCATTTAAAACAGTAGCCAGTTGCATAGGCCAGTAAGCAGAGGCCAACAGAATGGCCTACAAACATTTGTGGAGACCAAAGGTGCTTCAATCTCGAAAAGCTTCTAAAGTTAAATATAGGAAACGAATTTAAATATATTAGAAGGATCTAAGCCTGCGAGCCCCTTCCCACTTCAGTTGGCCCACTTCAAGATTTGTACCAAAATATGACTTTATAAACTAAACGTGACGAAACTATTTACTTCTAAAACAAATTATTTTCTCAAAAACATTTTAGATACACTCTAGTCGTAAAAAATACGTATTTGAAATCACTCAGACGTATAACTAATAGAACATCTGAACAAATAAACAATGTGCGAATAAATGCGCGAAGTTGACAAAGCAACAATTGAAAGATTACCATTGGGTAACATCACCTTTATTTTTATTACGGCTGAAATTCTTTAGGGCATAGTGTTAACCAAGTTTTGGCAAAAATTTGGTGTAAAACAATCCCATATTTCTTGAAGCTTTTGTCTCAGTTCGGTGATTGTACGAGCAGGATGTTGTCGAAGAACCTTTTTTATCTCGTGTCACAAAGTTTCAATAGGTGACAGATCTGAACTGCTAGAAACCCATTTCAAAAGTGGTACATTATTTTCTTCCATGCATTTTATAGCCTTTTTTGAGGTATGGCACACTGCACCATCTTGCTGAAACACAAAATCTTTGCCGGATGTCAAACATTCTTCCAACACTGGTAAAAGCGATTCTTCTAAAATTGCCAAAAATTTGCTTGTATCCACATTTCCATCAATAAAATGAAGTTTTCCTACTCCTTTTGATGACATACTGCACCAGACCATAATGGACGCTGGAAATTTCACTTTTCTCTTCAGACAGTCAACATGAAATGCTTCATTTTTTTGCGAATAACTCTACTGCGACTGTCACCAACACAAACTTCGAATCGATGTTCGACATTTGATAAAATGGTTTATTGGTACTTTCGTTGTTCTGTTAGTACAGTATCCATACTGGTTGTCACAGAATAAATTGTTACCTTCGAAGTATTCACATATCTGATTCTTCAGAAGTATTTCGAAATTTTTTGCTATAATTGGTATGATAGAAATGGGTCTGAAATTACATGGATCATTCTCACATCCTTTCTTGAAGAGTGGCAGAATCTTTGCAAGTTTTAACAAGGCAGGAAAGACCTTATTTTCTATACACATGTTTATCAATTTTATTATAGGATATACTATCAAGTTATTTAAGGTCTTTCTAGTCGATGTCATAAGGATCTTTACTTTTAGAATTCCTTAAGCTTTTGACTGCGTCTCGAACATTGTTGAATGAAACAGTTCGAAAGTTGAAATGTAGTGTATCATTAATCTGTATAAAATCTTTGGAGTTCGACTGGGTATGCATCATAAAATTTTGTTCATATGCTACCGTAGAAGCTCCCTAGTGCACATCCGGTTCAGCAAGGACTTCAGCAAATCAAAAGCGGCATTTCGATCAGCTGATAAAATTGGTCCGCTTTTTTTTAATAATTTACCGTGCCACATGACCTCGGTTAAAAATATTAACGACTTCAAGTTCCAGTTGAACCAATTTTTGATAAACAAGTGCTTTTATCGTGTTGATGAATTTTTGAACATTGCAATTTGAGATTAGTTGTAGGTTTGTAACGAACGAAAAATTGACTATTCCAATACAATTATACAGGGTGTTTCAGTTTATTGTTGCATAACTTTAAGATACGAATCGATAGAACTTTTAAAATTAATGCATAAATTCTATATAAACATGGGTCGAAAAATGCGTGGCCTCCGAAATACAGGGTGTTTAAATTTACTTTTTAAAATAGTTTTGTTTAAATATTTCGAACAATATTTGATGTATAACAGTGAAAATTGGTATACACTAGTTTTTTGGTATGACAAAACGAACCATGGGCATAGTTTTACTGTAGCCGCTAGAGGGCGCTCTCTACTGTAACTGTACTGTATTAAAATGACTGAAAAATTTTTCTTAGTGCAATTTTTTGCCTTTTGAACGAAAAAACTGATTCTTTGCATTTTTCTGCATAAAAAAGCTCTCCTGTGAGTTTTCGTTATAGTTAGCCGTTTTTGAGATATTTCGATTTGTAAGGTTCGATGCATTTTTACTTATTTATGGGAAAATAATATTTTTTTTTTACATTTTCGATTTGGGCATTACAAGTAATTAAGATGATCGTTTAGATTGTGTTTTTAAACACAGCAATAATTCCGAACTCCAAATAAACACAAAAAAAGAAGAAGAATGGTAATTTGTTTAAATTTCCAATATTATTTTTAACAAATTAAATTAATTATTTATAACTAAAATGCTATTGGATAGTTAAGACAAGCATACAAAATCTAAAGTAGTTGCTCTAAATGTAAAACCCAATTGTTCAATACACAATTCCCATCTACGAATGGTCGAACGTGGTATAGCATTATTCAAATAAGGCCTTATTTCATCACATGCATTCCTGATTCTGTCTATCAGCATATCTCTTGTGGTTACGGGAGTCTGGTACACTTTTTCTTTTAGAAGTCCCCACACAAAGAAATCTAATGGACTTAGGTCAGGGGATCGTGGAGGCCAGGCGACTGGTCCTCCACGGCCGATCCATCTTTCTGGATAATTTTTGACCAGCCAGTTTCTAACTATTCTCGAATAATGAGCTGGACAACCGTCAAGCTGGAACCAGGCCAATCTTCTTAAATCTAACATAACATCATCCCACATATTTGCATGTTCAGCCTTTAAAAATTCCAAGAAGGTCGCAGCATTTAACCTTGCAGGCAAAAGGTAGGGTCCAAATAGTCGAATACGGTAGATACCAATCCACACGTTCACACCAAATTCATGCTGAAAATTTCTTTCCCGAACTGCATGCGGATTTTCATGCGACCAAATATGTTGGTTATGAAAATTTACCACTCCACGTCTAGTGAAGCATGACTCATCGGTCCATAAAACGTTACTTAAAAGCTCCCTATTATTATCAGTTCTATCAAGAATCCACTGACAAAATGTCATTCTTCGTTCTCCGTCCCCTGGCTGTAGTCCTTGCACAGGTTGCAAATGGTAAGGACGTCTATGGTCATTTCTAAGAACACGGTGAACATGGCTTGCTGCAATTCCCAAGGCACCAGAAACTCTTCTAACACTTATGGTCGCATCTCTATCAAACTCACGCATTTATGTTTTGATCCCTTTGGAGATTTCCAAAACCATTTTCAATTATTTGGCGATGCACTCTTACAAATACTGAGCGAGTTGGATGTCGTCTGTTTGGAAATCTTCGTGCGTATTCTCTGGCTGCTTCTGCTGCATTTCCATTTACAAAGCCATACACAAAATGAATATGCGCTAACTCTTGATTGGAGAATAAAATGGCATTTTTATAAAACTTACAAAAACAGGTAAAACAAATTAAATTTCGTGCACTCACAATTGCAAAAAAGCGTTTCAGGTTTCAACAGACAACAAAACTAACTGTCAACTAATTGACGTTTAACCTTATTCTGCTTTCAATTTCAAAAATATTTGCAGGCACAGCCCTCTTCTAAAAATTATCGAGATACTGACTTTTTAACGTTATTTTATCATGAATAATTAAAAATGCATCGAACCTTGAATATCGACATATGTCAAAAACGGCTGACTATAACGAGAATTCACTAGTGAGCAGTTTTTTGTTCAAAAAGCAAAAAATTGCACTAAGAAAAATTTTTAGGTCATTTTAATACATTACAGGTACAGTAGACAGCGCCCTCTAGCGGCTACAATAAAACTATGTCCATGGTTCGTTTTGTCGTACCAAAAAACCCTTGTATACCAATTTTCACTGTTATACATCAAATATTGTTCGAAATATTTAAAAAAAACTATTTTAGAAAGTAAATTTAAACACCCTGTATTTCGGAAGCCACGCATTTTTCGACCCATGTTTATATAGACTTGATGCATTAATTTGAAAAGTTCTATCGAATCTTAAAGTTATGCAACAATAAACTGAAACACCCTGTATATTGTCGGTATGGAAATAAAGGCTATTGATTGATTGATATTGATTGATTGATCTGGCACGAAAACGAAAACTTTCCACCACATAGTCTCCTCTGTCTGTACAAGGCCCAAAAAATAAGACCTTGTCTCTAGTACTGCCCACATTTATCGGGTGCGGTCACCCTGAATATATTATCCTCAGAGGAGGGCTGCCCGATCGACAACTCGAACATTCCTTTTTGAACCGTCTGCTATCTAGCTCTGTTTTACTACTCCTCCATGATGCCGCCTGACTTCAGCCTCTCAGCTTAACCGTATCAAACTTCATACCAGAACTCGCCGAGACGATCGCTTCCTTGTCCTTAGCGTATCCACATTGTGGTACAATCTATCCGAGGGGACTTTTCCCAGTTCTACTAACCCTAGGCAGTTCAAAAATCGGAATAACATATACTAAGTGACATATAAATGCGAACACCCAGTTTAAATGGTTTTATTTTAATAAAAGTTGGTGAATGTATTTATCTTACTGTAAATAACAAGTGAAAAAATGTTTAGCCTTATCAGTTGGACATTCCGGTTTTTATACTGCTTTTTTTTAATTCACTAACGCTCTAAAAATGAATATTTCAGCCGCAGTAAAGAATCAACGTTGGCGGATTTTGGTTCTTGACATCCTTTACGATTGGTTACGATGCCTAGAGTACGGAGACCTGTACGATTTCGCCAACTTAGTGAGTTTGATAGGGGCCGTATAGTGGGACTTCGGGAAGCTGGACTTTCTTTTCGGGCAATTTCAGTTAGAGTGCAAAGAAGTGTAGACACTGTGGTTGGGTGTTGTCAGGCATAGCTTCGAGAAGGCCGTACGCAAAGAGCAAGGGGCACTGGACGCCGCCGTAGAACAACAGACCGTGAAGATCGCCGCCTCAGATTATTGGCCTTAAGGGACCGTTTCTCCACTACCAGGTCCATTGCAAATGAGAACCCCCATCTTTTACCCTATCTTGACACCCAGGCAGATCCAACTTTCCAACAAGATAATGCCCGACCACATGTTGCAAGAGTCACAATAGACTTCTTTCAACATAATGATGTCACATTGTTACCATGGCTACCAAGATCTCCCGACTTATCCCCAATTGAGCACGTGTGGGATATGATGGGTAGGAGATTGCTCAATTTGCAACGTCCTCCTCAGGCTCTAGAAGCACTTCGAGAGGAGTTGGTGGTTGCCATTATTAAAGGTCAAAGGGCTTTAAAGCAGTGCAATCATTTTGAAATTTTTATCATTTACTTATTATACTTCATTAAGTACTTATACAAAATTTGATTAAAATAAAACCATTTAAACTGGGTGTTCGGATTTATATGTCACTTAGTATATTTCCTGCGACGCTCTGGTATTTAAGCTTCTGCTTCCATATACAAAAACTGAGGCATTGTAAATATTGTTGAACTGCGCTGTACAAACAGACACACACAACGATTTTCCATAACAAAAACGTAGCAGCCGAAGCGGCTTGTCTGAACTGGCAGTTAAATAAAATTGAGCGTGTGGGATGTGCCAGACTACAAAAGAGACGTTGTCAAATCTATCTGACCGTTCTTGTTGAATTTCCGATCCGATGAGCCGCGTGACGTGCGTGCTGGCATACTGCGATCGCAAATCCCTATTTCCGATGCCCGACCGACTTTTTTTCTATCGCTGTTGCCTGTTTCCCTTGCGTATCAATAAAGGGGGGACATACTGACGTAAAGTCAATTAATTTAATGCCAGAGAATGTTGAAGCAGATTCTTTACATATATTTGCAGTCCGATCTATGGTCGAACCAAAGACGAGTTATACGGGGTGTAAACGTTATGTAGTCATTGTTGAAATGGGTAATAGGAGGGGGATCAAAACAAGTCAAAACGTTCATATCATCCCTGGTCCAAAAGTCAATAGACTTTTGTCCGAATCGACCACAATCACCGCAATCTTACTAATTTTTATAATCTAATCTAAATTGGGTAATTAACATATGAATGGCATTAAGTTTTTCTAAGTTAAGCCAACATTTGTAGTCAGTAGGTAAGTAAGTTACATTAAATTGAATACTTAAAACACTCATGACAACAGCGGGTCGGTCATCATCACTCTTATCGAACCGGTAATCGATCGCAAACGGTAACAGTGGTTAGTTATCGGGCATCGGGCCTGTTGTTTTGTTTTTATTCGCGTACGTCGTCATCTTTATTTACAATGTACTCGAATCAAGAGTTCGCCGACATGTTAGTTTACGGTGAAGCTCGTCAGACTTCAAATCTTGCAGCCCAAATTTATCGCGACACATTTCACCAACGGGTACAACCAGACAGAAGGACATTTGTGCAAGTGTACCAATGACTTTGAGATACAGGAAGTGTTCAGCTCACTAATATTCGCACTCGTGAAAGACAGGTTACTTTAGAGCAGGAAGGAGTAAATTTTAAATATCGCGGAAATCAATTCAGATAACAGCACTCGGGAATTAGGCCGCCGCTTAAGACTATCGCATACCATAGTCCATAGAATCCTACCGGAAAATTTTCTTTATCCCTACCATGCACAACGAGTGCAGGCCTTGTTGCCTGCTAGTGGTTTTTGCACAAAGATATTGAAAATCAGGATTTTTTTAAAAGCATTCTAGCGACGGACGAATGTACTTTTACGCGAGATGGGATATTAAACTTCCATACTACTCTCACACGTGGGCCCAAGAAAATCCTCACACCATTCGTGAAGGTCATTTCCAACAACGTTTTAAAATATACTAAGTGACATATAAATCGGAACACCCAGTTTAAATGGTTTTATTTTAATAAAATTTTGTATAAGTACTTAATGAAGCATAATAAGTAAATGATAAAAATTTCAAAATGATTGCACTGCTTTAAAGCCCTTTGACCTTTAATAATGTGTGGATGCATTCTCCAACATGCCTAGGCATGCTTCTGATCAGGTGGTCAATGTCCTCCTGTGGTATCTCATTCCAGGCAACCACCAACTCCTCTCGAAGTGCTTCTAGAGTCTGAGGAGGACGTTGCAAATTGAGCAATCTCCTACCCATCATATCCCACACGTGCTCAATTGGGGATAAGTCGGGAGATCTTGGTGGCCATGGTAACAATGTGACATCACTATGTTGAAAGAAGTCTATTGTGACTCTTGCAACATGTGGTCGGGCATTATCTTGTAGGAAAGTTGGATCTGGCAGGGTGTCAAGATAGGGTAAAAGATGGGGTTCTAGAACTTCGTGGATATAACGCTGCGCGTTTATGTTACCTCTGATGAAGATTAAAGGTGACCTGGAACCATAAGCTATAGCACCTCAAACCATAACTCCAACAGTGTGATGAACATGTCTTTCAACAAAAAACAGTGGATTCCTCCTTTCACCACGTCGCCTCCTAACCCTGGCACGACCATCGTGCATGCCTAAACAAAATCGAGACTCGTCACTAAAGACAATACTGTTCTATTCCTGATCCCAGAGTGACCGTTGTCTGCACCACTCAAGGTGATTACGTCGGTGTTCTCGAGTTACAGGGAGGACCCAGTGTGGGACAATGAAAACAAGCCAAAACTTCTCATTCGTCGGTAAACACTTAGGCGGCGATCTTCACGGTCTGTTGTTCTACGGCGGCGTCCAGTGCCCCTTGCTCTTTGCGTACGGCCTTCTCGAAGCCATGCCTGACAACACCTAACCACAGTGTCTACACTTCTTTGCACTGTAAGTGCAATTGTCCGAAAAGAAAGTCCAGCTTCCCGGTCTGTATACCAGTGTCAAAAAGCCCCAATCCATAGGAGAATATATGGAAATAGAGAAGACTCCACGAAATTCATACGGCTTTTCAGAATCTTTCTGTGCTCTACCACGTGTATGAATTCCAGGTTCTTCCCGACATCCGAATAAGAAGAGCGGATATCTGCGCCACCCTTGAAACGTGTGAACAATGAAAACAATTAATATTTGGCCCATTGCCACCGCTTACCATAGAGCAAATTAGAAAGATGGTGGATGTGCGTCCTACAAGCTCGTGGCACATTCACCAGTTTGTCAACACCCAGCCGTTTTCCACCGTTAGGGCAAACCTATAACCTTAACGGGGCTCCTACGATCAAATTATTTGAATACATTTCTTAGTCGGAACGCCCCGCCGCGTCGCTTGAACTGGCGGGACGAAACAGTAGACGAATTTCGCCCAAAAACCGATTTGCACTTCAGAGCTTACGTTTCATTTTTTCTAATTTCCAAATGAAACTGTTGCAGCGTACTAAAAACAAAGTCCACAGGGTGCTAACGATCCACTTTTTCGATTTTATCCACTAGGATCTTTTTAAAATAACAAGAAGTTGAGCACAAATTCAATAATAAGCATTTCAACCCACCAATTCTTGCGCAAAGGCAAAATTTTGTAAAACGCTCTGATAGCACCTTAGGCAATCATGTCCTGCTTATATCCAGAAAAACTTCACAAACTGCAGAACACAAATTGAACGTAACGGCGAAATGGGTACATTTCTCGGCTCATGAAATTCAAATGAAAATGCAGGTATCAAATCTACCAAATTATCGTTCTCAAAAACATATTTCCTTGACATATCGATAATTTTAAAGTTCCACGCTAAATTCCCCTATACTTGACTGGAGTGATATCCAAATTCATTCTTCCCTACTGTCGGCAGTTGCAGATAGATCAGTTGGTTCTTGGTGTCAAATCTATAGAGCAGGTACCGATTTTTCAAATCCTGAGCACATTATTCGTCGGATTTTCGTTAGTTAAATTTCCTATAATCACTGGGATCAGAAGCTTCTTAATAATAGAACGTGTTTTACTGATATCAAAGATGCGACATTCAGAATACCTTCCTCCAACCCCCACTTTTTAAGCAGTACAATTTTTTCCCGTCAATGATAAGGAACCCCTGTAATGTCAAAAACGGAGTCTCAGAAATTTTACCTTTTTCTTTTTTGCCTATAGCACCGTTGCCACTGGACTAAAACTACAAAGCTTTGGCACACTAGTAACCCCGTGTAGAAATTTCTTAAAAATCGGAGCGGTTATTTCCAAGTTGATGAGTGATACAGTTTTTCGTGATGTACATCTCATATGACTTAAAAAACATATCATATCATTTTAGAATTTTTTCGCGATTACAATACTTCCTCGCCAATCACGTGGGAAGTAAAACGGCTTTAAAATCGAGGAGTACCATCGATCGCGATTATGGGTACCTATTTGCAGAACGCCTTATCTACGCGATATTATATGAAATAGGGCCACCAAATTATCTGAATACGTCCATTCTTAGTCCGTACATTGCGCCGCAACGCTTGGGTTGACAGTACGAAACAGTAGACAAAATTCGTCCAAAATACGATTTGTAGAGACTTGTGCGCTTCGAAATTGACGCTTTATTTTTTGATATTTTTGGATGAGATTTTCACAGAGTGCTGAAAACAAAACCCCACAAGGTGCTATAGAGCCGCTTTTTCATTTTTTTCACTAGGTTCTTTTTAAAAACATCGCGAAGTTGAACAGAAAAAGTACGCACTTCAACACATCATAAAACTGGTGCAAAAACAAAATTTCAAAAAGTGCTCCTATAACACCCTGGGCAATTATCTTCTCAACATACTGTATAGATTTCGTTAAAAAATATTGAAAAATGGAGTGCCAGTTTTGAAGCAGCTGCACCCTTGTAAATGGCTTGAAACTCACTGCGACGGAGCCGCCTTAATAAAACCATATACAACTGTAACCAAACCGAACTCAACACAAAAAGCTCTTAAGTATATCCCAGAAAATAGGCTTTGAAACACGGATGTTATAACTACTATAATTTAATTTTCAGATAAAACAAACATATACCTAAACGAACCACTCGATGCAGTCTAGTAATATGATCTTTATTGGGGCTCAAGGTCTTCTGGCCATTGTACCACATTGCGTAAGCTTGCCCTTGTTGGTGACTTCGTGTGTCGTTTTCTTCCCACTCCATCTTTGTTTCCTCAGGTTACACCCGTATCCGGATGTGTGAGCAAGTAATCCTACTTTTGTTGTTACATATGGGTATTCATTTGAAGCCAACAAGCAGAAATACGTATCACTCGGGTTACCCATCCCTTTACTTCTGCTCATGTCCACTTTCCTTCTTTTTCCGGAATTGTCCAATAATATTTTTTCTATTTGTTCTTGATAACAGATTATAAGCCCTCCAGGTGACAGTTATTCTTGATTTCCTTAGAAGATAATAATATACCAAGTGACATATAAATCCGAACACACAGTTTAAATGGTTTTATATTAATAAAATTTTGTATAAGTACTTAATGAAGCATCATAAGTAAATGATAAAAATTTCAAAATGATTGCACTGCTTTAAAGCCCTTTGACCTTTAATAATGTGTGGATGCACCCTGATGTGCTACGCATTCTCCAACGCGCCTAGGCATGCTTCTGATCAGGTGGTCAATGTCCTCCTGTGGTATCTCATTCCAGGCAACCACCAACTCCTCTCGAAGTGCTTCTAGAGTCTGAGGAGGACGTTGCAAATTGAACAATCTCCTACCCATCACATCCCACACGTGGTCAATTGGGGATAAGTCGGGAGATCTTGGTGGCCATGGTAACAATGTGACATCACTATGTTGAAAGAAGTCTATTGTGACTCTTGCAACATGTGGTCGGGCATTATCTTGTTGGAAAGTCGGATCTGCCAGGGTGTCAAGATAGGGTAAAACATGGGGTTCTAGAACTTCGTGGATATAACGCTGCGCGTTCATGTTACCTCTGATGAAGATTAAAGGTGACCAGGAACCATAAGCTATAGCACCCCAAACCATAACTCCAACAGTGTGATGAACATGTCTTTCAACAGAAAACTGTGGATTCCTCCTTTCACCTTTCACCTTTGCGTACGGCCTTCTCGAAGCCATGCCTGACAACACCTAACCACAGTGTCTACACTTCTTTGCACTCTAACTGCAATTGCCCGAAAAGAAAGTCCAGCTTCCCGAAGTCCCACTATACGGCCCCTATCAAACTCACTAAGTTGACGAAATCGTACAGGTCTCCGTACTCTCGGCATCGTTACCGATCGTAAAGGATGTCAAGAACCAAAATCCGCCAACGTTGATTCTTTACTGCGGCTGAAATATTCATTTTTAGAGCGTTAGTGAATTGAAAAAAAGCAGTATAAAAACCGGAATGTCCAACTGATAAGGCTAAACATTTTTTCACTTGTTATTTACAGTAAGATAAATACATTCACCAACTTTTATTAAAATAAAACCATTTAAACTGGGTGTTCGGATATATATGTCACTTAGTATATGTATACCTAGTAGGTATTGACATTGATGAATTTCCCTCGCTGGCAGTTATGTCCTTAATATCTGGCGCCGTTATTCATATATACCTTAAGTTTATAATTTTGGAGCAACTATACGCCGGGTGCAGTAAAATTTTAATTAGAGCCAGCCGTCTCAAAGTTCTTAATTACTTAACGACCGACCTGCGATGCTCCACTTTCTAAAAGGGATCTCTCCGCCTTAATTAATGTATGGTGTATAATCTCCAGCACAGGACAGGAAATCTAATAGAAAATAGCACCGTTTTGCGAGTTATCGCCAAGAATATTCAGTGCGAGAGCTTTCGCAAAGGAAGCCGAGCCAGCGCCGTCGCTAGCGGTTCGAAAATTGTTCTCTCCAAGGTAATGGTAATAAATGACAGAGATGGATAAGACTGTAGTGGAAGATGTAAGCCAAACCATTTTGCTCTTGTCTTGGATAACAATACATAAGGTGCCACACAAGTTAGTTGAGTTTTCCTCACCGGCGCACAGACCAATTAGGAATGATATTTGATAATTTTAGGGCCGATTTCACCAACATTAATATTATGGACCAATAGGAAAATACCAAAATTTGAATAACAATCGTGAAAATTCGACTGTATTATAAACAAGACCACTTTTTGATTCCAACATGATGCTTTTGTACAGAGAAAACAGGACAACTTTCATGTATTTTGATATATGTTATAGGATTACATTTAACAATCCGGTATCCCCTCAGCGAATGGGAATGGGAGAAATAATAGGTCGTTTTTGTAGCTGTTAAATTTGGCAGCAGGTTTGGTCGTTTGTTAATTCATGGCAATCTCGAAATTTGTTAAGTTCAATATACTGTGTGTATATGTGATCATTATAGCTACACATAACTGTTGAATTGTGCGGATTTGCAAGAAAATAGAATATAAAATGTATTCCAACCAATTCCTCATCTCTCTTTACATCGTAATAGTAATCATTTGTTATAAATTCATGGGTTAATGAATTTCTTCAAAGCAATCAAAACAGTATGGTCGTCCCCATCCTAAAACAACGATATGTGTAAAACATGTTAATCCCTACACCTCCGAGGTGCATAATGCAATTACTGTAGACATAGACCTAAAATTATTTGTAATTACTGAAAAATAAGAGCTAAAAAGAATTATAAATAGTGATAAAATATTGGTGGTCAAGTTTTTTGACTGGTGACTGGTGGGGATACAATATAGGGATGGCGACGATAGACGATATATTGATGTATCTAAAACATCGATACATCGGACGTAGAACATCGATCTTTACGTATCGATGGTTTCATGACGATATATCGATATCGAGCGGAATCATAAACATCCATAACCGTACACCCCGAGTCTATCCTTAACTGTGCTACCATCTCTAACCGAGGACTGGTAGCTTCGAAATTGAAAGGCCTGAAAGCTATTTAGGTGTTTAGTAGTATTTGGAACAATTATACTCTATAAATAATATAGACAAAGCAACGGAACTGTTCATAGAGAAAATAAAAAAACTAATAGATATTAGTACCAATAAAGTAATAATTAATCACAAAGAGAAAAGCAGAAATGCCTGGATTACCAAAGGATTAATAACATCGGCAATAGAAAAAGAAAGACTATATAATGTAATGAAACTAACGCCAACTACAGAGAATACCGACTGCTACAACCAATATCAAAATAAATTTATAGAGCTTGTAAGGCAGACCAAACGAAAACATTACCTAAATAAATTGAATAATAACTTAAATGATCCTAAGCGGCTTTGGACAACTATTGATGAGATTACTGGGAAAACAAAAGTTAAAGAGTGTGTCACTGAGTTAAATACAACATCGGGAACAGTATTAAAAAATACTCAACAGATATGCGATGAATTTGTACAATTCTTTACTGACATAGGCGAAAATTTAGCAAGTAATATACAAGCAAATGTACAAAATACTCAGCCTCCAAAAAGAACTTTGAACTCATTTATTTTGGATAAAGTCGAGCAACGTGAAGTATACACCACTGTTATGTCCTTAAAAAATCGGAAAAGTCCTGGGTTCGATGGTATTAAAAGCGATCATTTGAAAATTATAGCCGAGGACATAACAAAACCACTCACTTACCTAATCAACAAATGCTTTGAATCTGGCATATATCCCTCAATTTTAAAAAAAGGTAATATAATACCGATACATAAATCAGGAACAGAAACAGATGGTAACAACTATAGACCAATATCAATAATATCCAGTGTAGCAAAGGTTTTTGAAAAAGTTTTATCTACTAGAATGATTCGATACCTCACAAAATTCAAAACTTTAAGTGAAAATCAATATGGATTTACAGAAGGGAAGGCTACATCGGACGCAATAACTAAAATTGTAAATCAAATACATCAAAATATTGATAACAGAATCCCTTCAATCTGCATTTTTGTTGATTTAAAGAAAGCTTTCGATACAGTTAATCACAAATTATTATTAGAAGCATTGGAGAGAATTGGTTTCAGAGGAAACGCGTACTCACTGATCGAAAGTTATTTGTCAAATCGCCCACAATCTGTGCAGATATCAGGATCATTTGTAAAGAAATGTATATTAAGTGTGGTGTCCCACAAGGAACTGTCTTAGGTCCGCTGTTTTTCAATATATATTTAAATGATATTTTCCAAATTAATTGTGTTGGCAAAATAACTAGTTTTGCAGATGATACTGCAATATTATATGAAGGCTCTGACTGGTCTGATCTGAAAAATGTAATTGAAAATGATTTTATCAAAATTATTCGGTGGTTTAACAGTAGAAAATTAAGCATTAACTACTCTAAAACACATTTTTTACCATTTGGATCTTATGCTAGACATCTGCCAAATTACACAAATTTCTCCTTCAATATTAATGATCAAAAAATGCAAATTAATAGAGTGACCAACATAAAATACCTTGGAGTGGTCTTGGATCCTCACTTACGATGGGACATCCATGTCAATTATATTTTAAAGAAAGTTAGATTTGTATCCTACAAAATTAAATACCTTGGGAATATATTGACAGAAAAATATCTTCGAACATTATACCATGCACTGATTGAGCCTCATCTCACATATGATATATTAGCATGGGGAGCTGCATGTTCCTCACATATCTATAATTTAGATCTTTTTCAAAAAAGTATTCTAAAAATGATATTTAAAAAACCGAAACTTTATCCCACTGAAAAATTATACGCAGATGTTCGAATGTATGATATAAGACAGCTTTATTTCTTACACAGTATCACTCACTACCATAAATTTGTAAACACCGACCAAAAAATTAAACATAATCATTATACCAGGTACAAAATTCGTGGCACAGTAGTTCCTCAACCGCATAAATCTATAATGCAGCGATCATATCTCTATTTAGCGCCTAAATTTTATGAAATTATACCTAAAGACTTAAAAGATTTACGTTTCGGAAATTGTTTCAAAAGAAATTCAAAAAAGTGGCTACATTCTATACGTATATCTAGGACTGAAATTCATAAACTCATAAATACGAACATCAACTAAATACATAATCTACTGTAGCTAATTTTTGTCCTTTTTTTTCATTTGCATTCTACAGTTTCAACTTAAATTTATTGGTCCATGTACAGGCGATGCCTTCTATTGGGCCTGTTTTGATTTTATATTTATTTACTCATATTGTTTGTTATCTTTGTACATTGAGTGAATAAATATTATTATTATTATTATTATTATTATTATTTGAATATTATCATTACAGACGAGTATTGAGCCACTGATTGGCCACTGAGCACTGTAGTATTTTCTTCATTCTGTACTTCCCCAAAGGATAGAATAAAATAGACTGAAAACAGCGCGTTTAATGATTTTCAGTTCTCAGAGAAAGATTGCTGGCCCTTGACGTCGTTTCGAAATATGAAATTCTGGAAACGCTATAAGTAAAAAATGAATACAAAAAGCCTACTTACCTTTTTCAGAAAAAAACAAAAACAACTGCCACATAACGATTGTCACCTTGACATCATTCTGCAATCTGTCAAAGTAGTGATGGGCGTGCCTGCTGCATGGTATTCGGTATCGATATTCGATAACATATTTTTCTTTCTACCATGAATGCGTGGAAAAAACAAAATAAGGAGAAATCTAAAATAAGGAGTTATTGAAGGCCTAAAATAGCCAGGCGCTAATAATTTCTGGCCGTATTTGAATATCTAAGCAGTAAAACAAAAACAAGACTTGGAAGTAATAAAGTTTATTTCGACAGTTGGCAGAGTTTGCTCCACTGGGACGAAGTGTTGACGAATCCCACAGAATTATGTGTCACTTGTCGATATGGTTAGTTTTAAAATATCAGGAGATAATCAGCTGTTATTCAAATCAGTGTATATGTTTTGTGATTCAAATAACGTCTAATATAAATATAACCCAGAATATTTACTTAGTGAAAAAAGAAAAATATTGCAAATTTCTAGTTTTTCTGCAGGTTTTAGGTTTACTGGTAGCTCTACGACATATATTTGGGTATTTCTTAATCGCTGTGAATATAGTGTGGATGTTTGTTAAGTTCCTGAACAATGGAAAATATTCAACTTTATGGATGCATGGATATTAAAAAACCAGAATGGTTTTGTGGGCATAGCAATCTAAGGTTTCTGATGAACGGCAAGTAAATGAATGAATGTTTGGAAACGAGCAATATCTATGAACTTTTTGGTAGAGCCAGTCATCAAGTAGGTGCTTAAAATATCTATCTGCAAGAGGTTGATAGGAAAAAACACCCAGTAGATGATCTTGAATCAGTAAAATCGCATATCAATTGAAGAAAATAATATAAACATGAATAAACAATCGTTAATATTAAATAAAAGCATGAATTTTATTCAAAAATCAAACACTTGTTTAAATTTTGACTGAATTATAGGCAATTTCTTAATATTCAATAAGCTGAAGATGTTTCAATGACAAGTTGTCATCTCATACTTTGACAGTATTTTGTTTTCAACATTTCATAGCTATTGGTTGCTAAAATTGGTTGATTGGAACTTGAAGCTCATTGGCTGTATTTGACGGGCTGTTATCCTATAGGTCGAGAATAACGGACTGTTGTTGGTAAAATTGGCCCTAAAACATTTAAATTAATGCAGGGATGCATATTTTAATGTTCAACCATACATCGTTTTAAAACTATACAAACTCAAAGGCGTTCCGGAGTTATCCAGAAAATGAATGCATTATTTGTTTTTCAAATGTCTATCAATGCCTTTACATCCTTACAAATATTTTCTTTTGTTCTACAGTTTTTATATATCACGGTGCTGATGGTATCCATGCTATAAAAGTGTTGCAATACGGGCACTGCTTTATTTATTGACTCACAAAGTAATTTCCATCTCATTCAAGAGGGAGATTGTCCCTTATCAAATATTTTCTGCTCTTCCGTCATGCAGAATTGAATGAATTGTTGGTGCATGAAGGTGTAAGGTCTCCTCTATCTGTTGGTATGTCTCTGTTACTGATGTTCGCGGCTTTCCTCCATCTGCGTCCTCCAGAGTGAAATTGCGCCTTTGGAATTCTCTATACAACCTCAATATGGTCGTACGATGAGAACAATCATTCTTCAATGCAAGCGTCATTTATTCTAAGCACTGGTCCACGCGTAAAGTTATACCGTAACACTGCCCTTATCTCACTACGTGACCACGATGCGATAGTCCTCACTTTACACTGCCAGTACGTATGAACAACAGACGTGTTGCCGGCGGCTACTGTGCATCCAAGCGATCTGCGTCCATTTGTTAACTTTTATAGTACCCTTTTATGATTATCTATCTAGAGTTTGAGATTTGTCGTAAAAGTGTTTTGAATTTTTGCCTTAAGAACGTTCTTATAGTTCTGTAAACGTTATCAGAATATTTATACAACATCAGTTTTTGATTGGAAGGCAGACAAACAGACAGATAGCAGACAAATCGACAGACATACGGACGTGAGCGACATGGTTAGTATATCTCAAATAACATCCAAAAATGGGTTATAACTCAACCAATAGTTACCCTGATAACGCTAAGCAAGGTACGTGAAGATAAAAATAGACAAAGGAAAAGGAAACAACAATAGGCTTCACACATTGACACGAGTACATGTGTACGATAGCGAGAATAGGATGACTAATGGCTTTACGGACAGTGCTGCAAGCATTACCATGGTGGAATGTATAGCGACCAAGAGGTTTCAGTGAGCATTTTTCACTTCTGGAGAGTCTCACGCTTTGGGCATAAAAGGCAAGGCTGTTGCGCTGTGGAATAACAGTTTAGAAATGTCCACTTTTCTCCACTGCCACGCCTAACGACGTTAAGGATAGCTGGTAAATCGTCGTTTCTAGAGCATAATGCTCGATCTCCAAGCCACATATCATGTGCCAACTTCGGGCTATAGCTTCGTGCATATACAGTGCAGTTTAAACGGGGCTTTTAAACCGTTTTACGTCAAAGTTGATGTAGGGCCCGTCACAGCTCAGATTTATGGAGGATATATTGCCAACATAAATTCTCATAACGCATTATCGACAAGCAGCATCGCCTTACTTACTACGCCTTTCTTTCATTATAATGGTCTTCTTGAAAGATGTGGGGCCAAGTTATTTAATAAGTACATCCCAGGCATTGATAAAAATCTCTCCATCCCATGGCAGTAGGCCCTAAGGCAGAGAAAATTTTCCAGTCCTTTAAAGATATTTGACGGGAAAAGTATTCTGATGCGGACTCTGGGCATAAAATTATGCAGAAGAGGCCGCCTTTAGCGAATCTGGATGTTGCAAGCTCGAACAAATTGTTTTTGTTCCATACTCCTTGTTGACAAAAGCTCTAACATTAATTGTCACAATAGAAGTGCGAATTTAGGTGACACCTGCATTGCGTACGATTTATAGTCAACGCCAAATAAAGTGGCGTGCACGTCATCAAGGTGGGTGTGTTGAAAAATTTACATTGTTGCCAAACTTTTTGTAAAATAATAAAATTTATTATTTACATATCTAGGTTTATAAGCAATATTAACCTCAAACGAGAACAAAAATAATAGTATAATAAAATTATAGATCTGTACTTGCATAATCATTAAGTATGACAATTATTGATCAGATGACACTATGAAACTACCATATTTAATTGATAGCTTAAAGGTACTGAATAAAAATCCAAATGGGGTCCTCCAAATTTTATGCATGGTATTTATTTTACAGAATTCATACAGAAAAATGCATTCTAAAATTAGGTAAGCTACTGGTGTAAGCTTTTTCTGTACAATAAAGTTAGTCGGAGTTTCTTTCTTCAGCGCTGTCTGAATCTGAATCTTCATCACTCTCAAAGTTGATTATTAAAAGTTCGATGTCTGGTCGATAAAAAATTCGTTCTCTTTCATACCATTTAAAAATTTCTTGCTCAGTATGTCGAACACTATTTTTCCACATGTCTGGGGTAACCGTTTGTAGAGCCTCGTTCCACATATCCAAACAGTCTTTTTCACTGTTACCATCTCTACCAATATGTCTGTTATAGTAACCTTTTGCTATGCCCCAAATTAACTCAATAGGGTTAAATATACAATGGTAAGGAGGCAGACGAAGAACTTTGTGCCATGTTGTTCCACCAATTCATCAATCACGTATATTTTAGGTGGTTTGTTTCTAAAAAAGCAGTTATTTTAAGTATAGGAATAAACAAAAGAAATATAAACTGTCGACCAAAATATATATAATTAAGAAGCATTATGTACCGAGCAACAATACTCAATAGCTCTGTTTTAAACATTGTGTTTAAAAATGGTATGTTTTGATTTGTCAACCAGTCTTGGATATTTTTTTTGTCCATGCATTGTTGGGCACTTTGTTCAATATCATGCTGTGATAAGGGGCGTTATCCAGTATAATCATAGATGGACTCTCCAATTTTTCTAATAACTGATGTTAAAACCATTTCAAAAAATTGTCCTGGTTCATCTCTCCATGGTAATCGCTCAATTTTGTTTTCGAAGAAAATATCGCTTCACTACCCTCAATAAACCCATTTTCATTTCCAGCATGTAATATAATGTATCTAAAATATATTAGTTTTAAATTTTATAGTGCAAATTGTGTAAAAGTACATACCTTTTACCATCTGTTTTAATAGCTTTCACGCTTTTTTGGTTTCCATTTTGCCAAGAGCGACCTATGGTCCCATTTTGAAATATCCAAGTTTCATCGAGGAAGACAAACTGGTATAAGGCCTCAACCTTGGCTTGATTGTATTGCCTTAGAAATTCCACCCTTTTCAAAGCTATACTTGGTAGTTCCATGAGCCCTCGTCGCGGATTGTCCTTAAGCCACTTAAATCCAAGATCTCTAAGCAACCGCCTTAAAGACGTGGCACTACCATCAAATAATGCCCTATCTCTTAATCGAGACCATAAAGTTTGTATCGTAACTTGTTCTTCTGAAACCATGTGTAATATGACATTATAATTTAGTTAACAAATTAATGCAAATTTCTGATAAGTTATTATAATAAGATCTTACTTTTGTGATACATATTATAGATCACTTCTCGAATGGCACTTGTATCCAATGTCGCTGTGTTGGTTACACGTTTAATATAACTCCGCTTTTTCTTGGGCGATTCTAAATTTGCATCACTTTTCACACCCTCGGAAATACGACTAACTGTCATTAAACTAATTTTTAAAGCAGCAGCAACACGCTACAAAAAATGAAATAAAATTTCACTATTATTAATATACATTACATATAATTATTAGTAACCTACCTCTTGAACAGCATTTAAAGGCAACAAAGGCCCGTTGTTGTCCCTTTCTTGCTCAAAGTAGTGCATTAACGAGGCCACGAGTTCCTTACACCGAATATTTAACTGTTTGGGCATCTTTATATACCAAAATTGCCTTTATCTACTCGTAAAATGAATAATTTTGTTTTGAAACAAACAGTTGTTGATTTACAGTATGCGGGGCCAAAGGATTTATAAAGATTTGAAATGCCACAAATTGATTCAGTGTCAAAATTAATACAAATGTCAGTTCCCAGTTTAAATAAGTTTCAAGGTGACAATGTGTCAACGCTGCGAAATCGGTTTAGTGCGTTTACATGTCGATAAGTGATTGGAGCGTTTGCAAAACATTTTATTTCGCATAATGCGTCTAAATTTATCAGAAAGCAACTTATGTGATATTTTAATAACAATGTTTATATGACTATTAACCATAATAAGAGAGTAATGACCATTTTACAATTTATATATCACATTAATATGAAACTGCAATAGAGCAATTGTTTGTGATAGAAACCTAGGCATTAGGTCGGGGAATTTTTATCGTGATGACGTGCACGCCACTTTGTTTGGCGTTGACTATATGTAGTTGAGCAGAGCGTTAGTAATATGTTGTTGCAACTTGCTTTGAATATCTACACCTGTTCTATTTGCGAGACGAGGCCAGAGCATAGTTGCATGATTAAACGAACTCACATGTAAGTGATGGCGAGACGAGGTCTTAGTAATATGTGAAGTTCTAGTCGGAGTAAATAGCTTCCTCTCTCCCTATGTATCACCCAATTGTTGCAACAGATGGGAGGGCACTGTGGGCCACTTCCCTTCGCTGCGTGCGCGCTTTGATCTGTATCAGGGTTGCAGAAAGGACGAGGAGCATAGATGCCAAGGATCCAAATTCGCGCGAATATCGTAGATAGAGCACAGTACTGTTTACATACCTCCTCGCGCTTCTGCGATCCTGATAGCAAGTCACCAACCACCGATTTCTTGAGAAAAGCCAGGTCGACGGTCAGGTTCCAGAAACCTGTAGTTCTGTGTCAGAATCGCAGTAACGGCCAGAGATTTTAATATCATGCTTATCCCATAGCAGGAGCAGAGTGCCATTTGCATACCTCCTGGCATTTCTGTGAACCTGATAACAAGTCTCCGATCTATCAATTGTACGATGAAGCTGTGGCGATGTTACGAAACTTATAGATCTGTATCGAGATTTCAGAATCGACGAGGAGCATAGATGCCAAGAATCCAAATTCGCGCGAGTATCATAGATAGAGCACAGTACTGTTCACAAACCTCCTCGCGCTTCTGTCATCCTGATAGCAAGTCACCGCACACCGATTTCTTAAGAAAAGCCTGGTCGACGGTCAATTTCCAGAAACTTGTAGATCTGTATCAGGATAGCAGTAACGTCCAGAGATTTGAATTTCGTGCATAACCCATAGCAGGAGCAGCGTGCCATTTGCATACCTCCTCGCATTTCTGTGAACCTGATAACAAGTCTCCGATATATCAATTGTACTATGAAGCTGTGGTGATATTAAGAAACTTATAGATCTGTATCGGGATTGCAGCGACGAGGAGTATAGATGCCAATGATCCAAATTCGCGCGGGTATCATAGAGAGATCACAGTACTGTTCAAACACCTCCTCACGCTTCTGTGATCCTAATAGCAAGTCACGGCGCACCGATTTTTTGAGAAAAGTCTGGTCGACGGTCAATTTCCCAAAACCTGTAGATCTATATCAGGATCACAATAACGGCCAGAGATTTGAATTTCGCGCTTATCCCATAGCATACCGCGCTTATGCCATTTGCATACCTCTTCGCATTTTTGTGAACCTGATAACAAGTCTCCGAGCTATCAATTGTACAATGAAACTGTGGCGATATTAAGAACCTTACAGATCTGTATCGGGATTGCTGAAGCGACGGGGAGCATAGATGCCAGGGATCCGAATTCCTGCGAGTATCGTAGATAGAGCACAGTACTGTTCACATACCCCCTCGCGCTTCTGTGATCCTGATAGCAAGTCACCGTCCACCGATTTCTCGAAAAAAGCCACGTCGACGGTCAATTTCCAGAAACCTGTGGAGCTGTATCAGGATCGCAGTAACGGCCAGATATTTGAATTTCATGCTTATCCCTAGCAGGAGCAAAGTGACATTTGCATACCTCCTCGCATTTCTGTGAACCTGATAACAAGTCTCCGTCTATCAATTGTACGATGAAGCTGTGGTGATATTAAGAAATTTATAGATCTGTATCGGGATTGCAGAAGCGACAAGGAGCATAGATGCCAAGGATCCAAATTCGCGCGAGTATCATAGATAGATCACAGTACTGTTCACACACCTCCTCGCACTTCTGTCATCCTGATAGCAAGTCACCGCACACTGAATTCTTAAGAAAAGCCTGGTCGACGGTCAATTTCTAGAAACCTGTAGATCTGTATCAGGATCGCAGTAACGGCCAGATATTTGAATTTCGTGCTTAACCCATACCAGGAGTAGAGTGCCATTTGCACACCTCCTCGCATTTCCGCGAACCTGATAACAAGTCTCCGATATACCAACTGTACGATGAAGCTGTGGTGATATTAAGAAATTTATAGATCTGTATCGGGATTGCAGAAGCGACGAGGAGCATAGATGCCTATGATCCAAATTCGTGCAAGTATCATAGATAGAGCACAGTACTGTTCACAAACCTCCTCGCGGTTCTGTCATCCTGATAGAAAGTCACCGTCCACCAATTTCTCGAAAAAAGCCAGGTCGACGGTCAATTTCCAGAAACCTGTAGATCTGTATCAGGATCGCAGTAACGTCCAGAGATTTGAATTTTGTGCATAACCCATAGCAGGAGCAGCGTGCCATTTGCATACCTCCTCGCATTTCTGTGAACCTGATAACAAGTCTCCGATATATCAATTGTACTATGAAGCTGTGGTGATATTAAGAAAATTATAGATCTGTATCGGGATTGCAGCGACAAGGAGTATAGATGCCAATGATCCAAATTCGCGCGGGTATCATAGATAGATGACAGTACTGTTCGCATACCTCCTCGCGCTTCTGCGATCCTGATAGCAAGTCACCAACCACCGATTTCTTGAGAAAAGCCAGGCCGACGGTCAGTTTCCAGAAACCTGTAGATCTCTATCAGGATCGCAGCAACGGCCAGATATTTAAATTTCGTGCTGGAAGCATCGCAGGAGCAAAGTGCCATTTGCATACCTCCTCGCATTTCTGTGAACCTGATAACAAGTCTCCGATCTATCAATTGTACGATGAAGCTGTGGTAATATTAAGAAACTTATAGATGTGTATCGGGATTGCAGAAGCGACGAGGAGCATAGATGCCTAGGATCCAAATTCGCGCAAGTATCATAGATAGAGCACAGTACTGTTCACATACCTCCTCGCGCTTCTGCGATCCTGATAGCAAGTCACCAACCACCGATTTCTTGAGAAAAGCCAGGTCGACGGTCAGTTTCCAGAAACCTGTAGTTCTGTGTCAGAATCGCAGTAACGGCCAGAGATTTTAATATCATGCTTATTCCATAGCAGGAGCAGAGTGCCATTTGCATACCTCGTCGCATTTCTGTGAACCTGATAACAAGTCTCCGATACATCAATTTTACGATGAAGCTGTGGTGATATAGATCTGTATCGGGATTGCAGTAGCAACGTAGCAACGAGGAGCATAGATGCCAAGGATCCACATTCGCGCGAGTATCATAGATAGAGCACAGTACTGTTCACATACCTCCTCGCGCTTCTGTGATCCTAATAGCAAGTCGCCGTCCACCGATTTCTCGAAATAAGCCAGGTCGACGGTCAATTTCCAGAAACCTGTAGATCTGTATCAGGATCGCAATAACGGCCAGATATTTGAATTTCGTGCTTAACCCATAGCAGGAGCAGAATGCCATTTGCACACCTCCTCGCATTTCCGCGAACCTGATAAGTCTCCGATATATCAATTGTACGATGAAGCTGTGGCGATATTAAGAAACTTATAGATGTGTATCGGGATCGCAGAAGCGACGGGGAGCATAGATGCCAGGGATCCACCAATTTCTCGAAATAAGCCAGGTCGACGGTCAGTTTCCAGAAACCTGTAGATGTGTATCAGGATCGCAGTAACGGCCAGAGATTTGAATTTCATGCTTATCCCTAGCAGGAGCAGAGTGACATTTGCATACCTCCTCGCATTTCTGTGAACCTGATAACAAGTCTCCGTCTATCAAGTATCATAGATAGAGCACAGTACTTTTCACAAATTTTTTCACGTTTCTTCGATTCTGACAGCAATGGTTTTACGAGAAAAGTCTGGAAGGCAGCGCAAGCTTCAGAATCCTATAGATCTGAATCAGGATCGCAGAAACGGCGAAGAGCTATCGATGCCATGGACTTGAATTTTGTTCTGATCTCACCATAGCAAGAGCAGAGTACCATTTACATACCTCCTGTGAATCAGATATATATAGTGGGCCAACTTAAGTAGGAAGGGGCTTATATAACCTCCACCTCCACTTGAAACTATTTATATTCTTTTATCAAAATTTCAGTTTCTCTCTACTCTCGGTATATTAATGAAGCCGTCACCTGTTTTAGACCCCTTGCTCGAGATCATTAACGGTACAGGCTTGATAATATAATACACTCATTTATTAATTGACATAAATGGCCACCACGGGTATATTATCCCATGATCGATAGTCAATTGAGAGGGCCAATTTACCTGAGCCAGAATATGTGGTGCGTTCTGATATATTGATTTAAATTAAAGGAAACACCAAATCGATTTGAATGGCAGTGAGGGACTGAGTCAACCCAATTAGCACAAAACACTCGACATCTTACCTTCAAGTTGACGTATCTACTAAGTGTCAGATATCGCCTTGGAAACAGAGTTCACAGTATTTTTTCTGAAATAAAAAAGAAATGTTGAGCCCATCTACGAGGCGTGTCCGTAAAATAAGTTCCACAAATTTTTTTATATCAAAAAATTGGTTTAATTGCAAAGAAAATACATTTTTGGAAAGTTCAGTCTTTCTTTTATTTTTCTGCATAATCGCCGTTGCGTTCTATGCATCTCTGCATTCGAGGCATCCACTTCTTCAAACCAGAGTCATAGAACTCTGCCGCCTGTCCGTGTAGAAAACTAACAACCGCGTTTTGCACCTCTTCATCTGTCTGGAATTGGGTTCCGCCAAGGTTTTTCTTCAACTCAGGGAAGAGATGGAAGTCACTTGGTGCTAAGTCTGGGCTGTAGGGTGGTTGAGACACCATTTTCCATCCAAATCTTTCGATGAGGGATGTGGTTCGATTGGCGGTGTGCGGTCGGGCATTGTCATGGTGAAAACGCACTCCTTTCGTCAGCATTCCTCTTCTCTTGTTCTGAATGGCAAGTCTAAGTTTTTTCAAGGTCTCACAGTACCGGTCAGCATTGATTGTTGTCCCGCGAGGCATAAACTCGCACAACAATACGCCCTTTCGATCCCAAAAAACGCTAGCCATGATTTTCCAGGCAGACAGGATTTGTTTGAACTTCTTTGCTCTTGGTGAAGAAGAGTGCTTCCACTGCTTCGATGGCTCCCTTGTTACCGGTGTGGTGTAGTGTACCCAGGTCTCGTCACCAGTAACAATAGAGTCCAGAAATTCCTCTTCGGTTGTTCCGTGAAAAGCGAGAAATTCTTGGGCCGCTTCAACCCGCTGCCGCCGGTGGTCTGCAGTGAGCATTCTTGGTACCCATCTTGCGCAGACCTTTGAATAGCCTAAATGTTCAGTCAAAATCTTGTCAATTGTGGTTTTGCTGACCTCCGGAATCTTTGTGCACAGCTCCCGAACTGTAATCCGTCGATCTTCAAGCATTGCCGCTTCGACTTTGGCAATCGTTTAGTCGGAAACCGATGGCCGCCCTGCACGGGCTTCGTCGTGGACGTCTGTTCGGCCATTTTTAAAGTCCCTGACCCATCTGCGCACCATCCCGCAGCTCATACAGTCTTCTCCATACACTCGACAAAGTTCTTCGTGAATTTCCTTCGCCGATTTCTTCTTAGCGGCCAGGAAACGAATAACAGACCGCAACTCGCAGCTGGCGGGAGACGCAAGGGGAAGCTCCATCGCTGACGGCTGCTGAGCCAAGAGTAAACGTCGCAGCTGGCTGTGCATAGAAACGATCCTAGCGCCAGCGGCAGCCCGTGGAAGTTATTTTACGGACATGATACTTTTTGCCAATATTTTCATATTTATATTTCTATTTTTTTTTCAGAGATTAAACCCCTCTTCTCAACGTTTCTTTTTTTTTCTTAAATTGTATGCATTTTGAACACTCTGTGGAATATTCATCGCCAGACGCTGGGGATTGGAGAAACGGATATCGCATAAGCTGGAAGCGAGAATTAATTTTGCATCAATCAATTTGTCGTGTCAGCTCACCGCAGGTGCATCAGGCGCCCCCAGTCTATTAAAGCAAATAAGCTGCTTGATACCAGCTGCATACTGAATGATTCAATAAATTGTATGTATCTAATAGATCATAGAAAAAGCACATAACGTATGCGACATTAGTTTTGAGAGAAAGTTTGTCCTGAAATTTCTACTCGATTTTGATGTCAGTAAATTAAGTAAACAAACTTTTGTTCCCAAAGGCAACTTGATATTATTTTGTGTTCAAAGCCAATGTATTCTGTGCCAAAATTTTTAGGACATTCGTTATGACACAGAAGTCTGTGCATATGAGAGGGCCTTGCCTGCGATGTTGCCGGATTGGCTTCGCAATCAAAAAAATGATAACTCGAAATTATAAATTTGTCAATAAAACAGAACTTTGAAAGAAATTAAAAACTCACGGAAGCAAGACAGTAATAAAACAAAAGGCGACTCCTATTAATTATAAAACATATCTTGAAAATGTCACAAGTTAATAAAAAAAATTACGAGTATGGTAGGGACATTTCTTGTTGTGATGTTATTTATCTTTTAATATGGTTTTTGTGATTTTTTGTTTTTCGTTACCGCTTAGAATTGTTTTTTGTTCTATTACTGTTTGCTATTTTTGTTTTTAACCATGATTCAAAATTGCTTTTTATTTTACTACTATTTATTATTCTTTGTTTTCTATCATCATTCAGAACTCTTTTCTTCAACTGCTGTTTCTTATTTTTTGCTTTTAGCGATGATTTAAAATTGCTTTTCATTTCACTGTTACTGTTCGTTATTTTCTATTTATTATAAGCATTTAGAATTGTTTTTTAGTTACTATTCTTATATTTTGTTTTATCACTAGTTTCAACCGCTTTTTGCTTTGTTACTGATGTTTATTTCAGTCTTTTGCTATTTTGTTTCATGAACTAACATATGTTGGTAAGTTTCCCAGGTTTCATATATGTGGAGCCCAATCCGGCAACACCGCGCTAAAGTCCCTGTCATATAGATGGCGGTAAAAGTACAGGGTCCGGCAATGAAGTATGGTGTTTTTGCAACGACTATTACATGCAGCACTGTCGAGCCAATGTTTTCACGATGATTGATATCTACTCGTTCCGCGATGCCATTTTAGTAGCCATGAGCCGTGATCTGTGGCACATCGCGTGTTTATTTACAACACTTTTATTGAAACTGGTCGTTCTGTTGTGTTCACACAGCGACGATTTCGAAACCATTTTAACGTTGGTCGGCATGGTCGCGTTCCAAGACGCGATACCATTTTGAAGTGGGTGAATAAATTTCAAACAACCGGATCGTTGAGACCTGGTACTGCAAGGGGAAGAGATCGAACAGTGCGAACTCCGGAAAACATTGAAAGAGTGCAACAAGCGGTGGATACTAGCCCTCACCGTTCAGCGGTACGTCACGCTCGCGCTCTTAGAATGTCAGATCGTTCAGTTCGCAGAATCTTGCATTTGGACCTCCATTACCATCCGTATAAAATTATGGTTGTGCAGAAGCTGCTCCAAAATGACTTTGTGAGACGACACAGGTTCGCAGAAAGGATGCTGGAATTGCATCGTTTTGTTCATGAGTGACGAGGCCCATTTTCATTTATCGGGCAGCAAACAAAACTTCCGATACTGGGCACACGAAAGCCCACGAGAACTGCATGAACAATCTCTGCACTCTGAGAGGGTAACTGTTTGATGTGCCGTATCTCGAAATTGCATAATTGGCCCGTATTTGTTTCGTGAAAACGGACGAACAGTGTCAGTGAACTCAGATCGTTATTGCGCCATGTTGCGTGATTATTTTCTGCCCGAACTAAGAAGACGACGCACTGACATCAATACAGTTTGGTTCCAACAAGATGGGGCGACTTGCCATACATCAAGAGCTGCAATGGGCTTTTTAAGCGGACATTTTTCTGGACGCCTTATTTCGTTGCATGGAAATGTGGAATGGCCACCTCGGTCACCAGACCTTTCATGTTGTGACTTTTTATGGGGCTATTTAAAATCCAAAGTTTACATAGACAAACCGCAAACTCTTGAGGCTCTTTCGGAACTCATAACACGCGAAATTGAAAGGATTCCTCGTGCCATGCCAGAAAGGAGTATGGATGATTTTGCAATCCGTCTCCAAGAATGCATCGACAAGAATGGACGCCACCTAACTGATGTAATTTTTCGCACCTGACTATGTTATGTTACTTAAATGGCATCATTCCACTAATGTATTAAAATAATAAATTTTGATGTATGTTTAAAAATGAAAGTATGTAATTTTTTTCAAAAACACCATACTTCATTGCCGGACCCTGTACTTGCTAAGAATACAGTATTGTAACAACAAATTTTTGCGAAAAGCGTGTTTCATCCATACATTTTGCGTATAAAATGATTTGTCAAATTACCCTCTATAAGCTTCAGGGGTAAAAGCAATGATGTCGGAAATTCTCAAAGACGCAACAGTCATTTTCATTGAAGCACATTTCTGAAATTCGCAAGAATATCTACACTTTACTTCGACGATTACCCAAAAGTGGAAATGTGCACTTGTTCAAAGCTCAAAATGTTAGCTGGGAAACCATTTATAGAGCAGTAAGAGACTGTGGGATGTGTGGGATGCTTTGCATCAATTTGCTAAAAATCTCGTTTTATCACGAAGCAGGTTAATACGAGGGATGTCTTTTAACTTTTGCACATAGAAACATAGCAGGCCTTTTTCTTAAATGGCGTAGCAAATCGTCATAACTGCCGATATTGGCCCGATTCTAATCCCAGAATTTATCATGAGGTTCATACACAGCAGCCACAAAAATTAAATGTTTAGGCTGGTATTTTTGGCGATCTTTCAGTTGGTCCTTTTTTCTTACCTGGAAATGTGACCGGTGAAATGTATTTGGAATTACTGGAAGACGCCATAGATCCTGCATTAACAGCCATATTGAAAATAAGAATGATCGGCGGTACATCATTGCAAACAGGTTGATGTTCCAACAGGATGTTGCCCCACCACATTACGCATTACGTGTTCGACAATATTTAGATCAGACGTTTCCAGATCGATGGATTGGTAGAAGAGGTGCCATTGAATGGCCCCCAAGATCGCCAGATTTATCACCTTTGGATTTATTTATGTGGGGTCATTTATAAAGCAAAATCTATGCTACTCAGCCAACATCATTAGAAGACCTGCGACAAAGAATTGTGAATGAGTGCCTTCAAATTACTCCTCAAATATTGCAAAATGTGCGGCAACATTTTGAGCAAAATCTTTATTATTGCATGGAGAGTCATGGTGGCCATTTTCAACATTTACTTGCCTAACGGGTCAGTTCGTTCTTCATTTTTAAATTACTTTGCTGCCAAATGTATTGATCTCCACTAATGATGATCTATTAGTTTTGTTAAAGTTTTAAATCATTAAATCTTCAAAACTACTGAACTGAAGTACATTAATTTTATATCATTATAAAGAGAATTGAAAGACCTTTAAAATAAGGTATCACTCGACCCCCCTTTCCATTTAAGACTTTGGGAGTGGTGTCACCCCCGCTTAGGGGGCTGCACGTGTTAACGTGATCTTTTTCCAAACTTGTGTCCCCCTCGAAAACAAAATCGATGGTTCTAGGCGTTTTTCAATAAAAAACTGAGCTGCCAGTAAATGCGCCTGTTTCATTTTCGATGCGTCACCCTGTACTTTACGAATATGAGCAGCAAATAAAATGCCTTATTGCAAGAAAACCGTGGATGATAGAAAAAATCGAATGCTATTTCCGGCTCTTTGGGAACGTTTTACATAAAAACCACCTCGTTTTGTCCATGTCACAAACAATTATTTTAATTTTGATCACCAGTGATAATCTATTTTCCTTTTGTTACAGTGCAGTCTAGAGAAGACGACGCTGGGCCGATGCTTCAAGTCGCGCCACAGCAACGAATCGCAATGCCCGATGCTCACAAACACGAAATCCTCCAAGCAGTCCAGCAAGCAACAAAAGTCTAACTTGCTGACGCAGCTCAAGTCTTCTCCGAGCACCACCAGCAACCAAAAGAAGCTTAGATTCCAGCTTGCCAAGGTAAAACAGTTATATAAGGTAAAAACACACTTCGTAATGTAATGTTCTTTCAAACTATCTATTTGGTCTTAGAAAATCAAGTCAAAGCTACACGAATATGTCATTATACCTCCAACGTAACCGTGAATAAAAAATCGCGCCAAGTAAATTCCCAAACCAGGCCGTTATCACAAGTTAGTGCTTCTGACAAAAAAGTTAGCCACGAACATGTATAGGGTTGTCCAATAGGGACGCAGGAAAGTAAACGTCAATTTGACAAAGACGCCATCTTTGTTTTCTGTCACCGACATGTCATTTTGTTAGTTGAATGTTTACCATTGATCACTATGGAGTCGTATTCGATTGAAGACCGCATTAAAGTTATTCAAGAGCACTACAAAAATGGTGCAAAAATAAAAAACACGTTTCGCGCGGTTCGTGAACATTTTGGTCGCAACAACCGCCCAAACGAAACAACCATCGGTCGTCTGGTGCGTAAATTCGAGGCAACAGGTTCTGTGGCAAATCTGCCAGGCTCTGGCCGGCCAAGGAGCGTTCGCACACCGGAAAATATTGCTGTTGTGAAGGAGAGTGTGAGAGACGATCCGAAACAATCAACAACGCGTCGATCCCAAGAATTGGGCATTTCGAGAACCAGTTTGCTCCGCATTCTCCACAAGGATTTGAATGTACACGCCTACAAGATCCAATTGACGCAAGAGCTGCGTCGGGCCGACCATTTTTCGCGCCGAACGTTCTCAGATTGGCTCCTTGAACACCGCCAAATTGATGCCAATTTTTCATCAAAAATCATGTTCAGCGACGAAGCGCATTTCACTTTGAATGGGACGGTAAACAAGCAAAACTGCCGCATCTGGGCGAACGAAAATCCCCGTGAGTATCAAGAGCAGCCGATGCATCCTCAAAAAGTGACTGTGCGCTGTGCATTGTGGTCAAAAGGCATCATCGGACTTTACTTATTCGAAAATGCGGCCGGCGACGCCGTTACCGTCAATTCTGAGCGATATCACGTGATGATAGAGGACTATTTTTGCCGCAACTTGAAGGAATGGATATGGACGGTGTTTATTTCCAACAAGACGGTGCAACATGCCACACAACCAACGTCGATATCCATCGATTGCAGTCCTTCTTCGGTGGCCACCAAGATCGTGCGATTTGACTCCCTTGGACTTCTTTTTATGGGGATATTTGAAAAGCAAAGTCTGCGTCAACAAACCAGCCACCCTCCAAGAACTCAAAAACAACATCATTGCCGAGATAAATGCCATAGAACCGACCATGTTGCAAAATGTCATTGCAAATTTCGACCATCGCGTGGACGTCTGTAAATCCAGTCGTGGTGAACATTTGAGCGATATTATTTTTCATACATAAATGGTATAAATGAACCTTCAAAATAAAGTACCCAACTTGATTTGAATATCAATCTTTCTTGTTTTAATATGCGTTTACTTTCCTGCATCCGTTTTGGACAACCCATTATGCTTTCTTTTTAAATTGTAGGAAATTTGAGGCTGACAAAACATGATATAACTCAAAAGCAAGCACAATTTGATGCAAGTAGATGTTTGTGACATAACCTCAAAATAGAGCTCTGACACGGAGAAGTTGAAAACTATGACAATCAAGGAGGCCATAAAGGCGCCCTACAATTGTAGAGACGACTGACGATACGGGCCTAAGTGAACCCATCTAATCGCGATTCGATTTTGCCTTTTAAAACGATTTGACTCATCCAAGCGAAGACGTAAAAACTATAGTGTCACTCTACTTAACGTTATTTTTCCAAAATACCATAGATTATAGAAATAATACACGTAACGCCTTATTAGCAGCTCTTATTTATTTGTTCCAGGAACGAAAAGCAAGCACTACGTTAGGTATAATAATGAGCGCCTTCACATTTTGTTGGCTGCCGTTCTTCGTGCTGGCGCTTTTGCGGCCCTTTTTGGAAAATACTCACGCCCTAAAGACCCTCGCCACGCTCTTCCTTTGGCTGGGTTATGCAAACAGTCTGCTCAACCCCATCATCTACGCCACCCTGAACAGAGATTTCAGAAAACCGTTCCAGGTAAGAATCTCAAAAATTAATACCTACGTCTTCCTTCAAAGACTTTTCAAACGCTTTTCTAGGAACCATCTGAAACACGTTCGCCGTTATTGCATTATTAAGCGGAACGTAATTAGCTAACTGGTCAAATGTAGCATTATTTTTCATTTCTGTCGTACTCCTTTTTTTCTTTTTTTTTCTTCTACACTTAACTGTCTCATTTTATCCATTCTTGATGTACGGATATCTGTTGGAATTGAAAACACATGCTATACAACCTGGAGTTAAACAATAACACCCAATCCACAATTTTATATATGCAAAAATCATTTCCTCATATAATTTTCATTGTCTCACTTTCTAATATAGGGAGGGAACGACCGTGAGGGAATGACGGATTTGCATAAACGACATCGTAACCAACAATACATCACCTCAGATTGATTCAGCATTTTGTAAATCAGTCGTCTAAATGCAAAATCCGACAAGTCACAACATTATCTACCAAAACAAAGAAATTAATGATGATGGATCCCTCGAGCACTAAAAACTCCGGACGTAAACTCACTCCACTCTCGGAATGTCCGGGTGGAGGGTGGGCTCGAGGGAACAACATCGAAGATAAAATTTGTTTTTCGAACATTTGCGGGATCAACAGCAACATTGATGCTGTTCATCACTACCTGCAATCCAATCGTCCCGCCGTGCTTTTCTTGGCGGAGACAAAAATCTCAGAGGCTGTACCGCTTAACCATCTCAACTTCCCAAACTACGAGGTGCACTCCAATCTGAGAAAGAACGGGGGAGTTGTGGCTTTTGTCCGCAGGAGTCTTTCCTGCTCCAGGGATCTTTCTTTGGAATCAGACCGGAACGACATTCTGTGGCTTCGCCTCAACTCCAAAACATCACCCAAATTTATTTGCTGCCTTTATCGCTCTCCATCGAACCATAACTGGGATGACCTACTCGAATACCTCGCTGTCCAGATCGACTTCCTGAACATCAATCACCCCGCTTCAGAGGTAGTTCTTCTCGGTGATTTCAATGCCCATAATGAGCTTTGGTTGGGCTCAAATAAGACCGATGCAGCAGGTCGTGCAGTCGAAGCGTTCGCTCTTACTCAAGGGCTGACCCAGCTGGTGACGAGCCCTACTTTTTTCCCCCGCGTCCCGTCACACGCCAGTAGCCTGCTGGATCTCTTTCTGACCACGCATCCTGCCCCTTACAGCACTGCTGTCTTGTCTCCCCTGGGTAACTCAGATCACGGTGTTGTGGAGGTTAGGTTTCGGTCAGAAGCCGCTGTGGCAGCAGAAACTCGCACAGGCCGCAAAACTTGGCATTACGGACATGCCGACTGGGAGGGGCTCAGAGACTTCTTCTCTAGCTTTCCTTGGAGAGATGTCTGTTTCACTGACGCGGATGCGTCGACTGTCTGTTCTTCAATAACCGAAATTATCCACGTCGGAATGGAGGAATACATCCCTCACACAGTGAAAGTTCCTAAACCA